>JAQFVV010012401.1:13415326-13786468 GCA_028023455.1 Epiperipatus broadwayi
CTATTGGTGGCAAGTCAATAAAAAAATTGTGTATATATGTATCATGGGTATACCTGTATCGCATATATAGTATCCATATATTCTGAGGAGGATCTTTTATAGATAGGTCAAAACATAGAGAATCAATTTCGGTTAAAGTTTTTTAAAAAAAACATACCTTTCAAAAGAATATCTGTAGATGAATGTTATAACTCTTTGATAACTTAGTAAAATTACAAGGAAATAAAATTGATCACATCATTGCACTAAGTTACTAAAATTTAGATCATTATTCATAAATATATAATAATGATAAAAATGTTAACAAAATCGATTTATACTTGAACTTTTTCATAATCGATCACAGGAGGAAGTGAGGTGTCATACTTGTAAAATAATTGGGTGCTGATTGTGTTTGCTGTCATTGATGGTATCACCATTCATGTACTAATATATGTTTATATTTTTCATAAATCAAAAAAAAAAAAAAACTGAAAAATAGTATATTTTAGAAAAATTTAAAATTATATTTAGCCAACAATTAATAATTGACAAATCTTTTCATTACATACAAGGGCAAATGCAATTTCCATAATAAATTACCTTAACAAAATCGAGGATCCTATAAAAATGCTTATGGGTGAAATGGTAAATTTAGCTCTAACAATATGAGGTCAAAATGTGGAATATATTTTGAAAACAAATCTGAAAATAAATATATTTAATTTCAAACCAATGCACAGTGATTTAAAAATATTTTTAGTATCATCAATGTGAACATTCTGAATGAAATTCAATTTGTCTTGACTTCTCAGTACATGTTAAATCATTCAGTCGCAATAATGGAGCATTTCATAAATCTTTTGGCCATCAATACATATATATCTAAGATGAAATAAAACACTTGCAATTTCATAAAAGTTATAACCTAATCTCTTTAAATCACAGTAATGTGAAGAAAAAACAGCATTTTTGCCTGATGAAGTTAACATTTTTTGTGGACATGCTTTTCTACACATCAGCCATTTTGGCTTGGCTATTCAAAGGATTGCATTAAACACAAAAATGACAATGCTCTTGTCATTGTATAACATTTTTATGAGCTAATGTTATAGCATCTAATAATGCAAAGTGAAACCTAGCAACAATCCATGGTTTTTTGTGTCATTCATTTTCATTGCTGTCTTAGTGCTAAAACATTTAATTCCATAGGAAATTTCATTTGTGTAATTTTTACATAGATATTTCCACATAGCCTCAATAATTTTTGGATTTCAATTTCATATGGATTTACTGTAGTGGTTATTTTTTTCCCCATCTGATGTCTATTGAAACCATTTATTTTTTTGTGAATTAGTTTGATAGTTAAATATATATTTTCAGGTTTGCTTTCAAAATATTGTGTTTTTGCAGTTTTTAACCTAAATAAAATTTTAACTTGTGTACTTTTTACAGTTTACGTGTGGAGATCATTTTTTTGTGGATTGTCTCAATTATTTTGATTTTGAAAATTTTACTTTATTATAGAAATTCCATTTATCCTTATCACTAATCAATTTCTTCCAAAATAATTTGTTTTCAAATATTGTTCACTAAATACATTTTCAATTTTGCTTTCTAAATAAATTTTAGTTTTTGATTTTTTTTACAGAAAATATAAAACGTTTTTTTTTTTTTTGACTTTAATGATATGTGGATGGTGGTTCATGAATAGATAAGAATAAAGACTCGTGCATATCATTAGCTAATTGTGACATTCAATTTGGAAACAATAATTGCTAGTGTGCATTCAGTTTCTCTTAATATGATATAGAACAGATTTTGAAATTGTATTTCAAAATTAGTATTTTTTAATATAAAAATTAAAAGTGTCTTATCTATCTGCAAATTATATTTAAATTTAGAGCATTAAAGTTACAATGAATAGTATATTTTTTACATAAACAATAGTATTTCTATATACAAAGAATGATAGTAATCTTTATTTGTAGAAAATTCTTATTCACTCTACTTAAATTCATATCTTCATTGTTGAGAAATAGAATATACAATGATAAAAATTTGTGGAGTCATAAATGCAAATTCTCACAAAAAAGTTAACTTAAAATAAAATAATTTTTTTAAAATCATATCAACTATATTTATATGTTAAAACAGAACACTTGGAATTTGCAGATGTGTCTATTTCGAATAGTGAAATATCCTAATAGAAGTGGATTATATTTTATCTAGGAAAAAATAAATATTTCAAGGTTATAAAATTTTTTATTGATTCAACATAGAAAATACCAAGTGACATAAGATATATATTAAACAAGACATTAACAGTTGATATTTGTAACACTCCCAATATATTTAAATTAGAACTTCATAGTAGTTAAAGCTAGTCAGACTTGACCCATCAACTCGTATTCTATTAAGAACAGAGAAAAGCTATTCTTATGGAAGCTACAGCAAAATTGGATTATATTTTAGTTAACAAAAAAAAATTCTTTTAAGATTGTAATGGGTTTATTGATTCAAAACAAAAAAAATGAATCATATTAATGAAATGTAAGGTATATGTTAACCAAAATTAGATTAAAAATAGTTAAGACAGTTTTAGCAATTGATATCTTTAACCTCCAAAAATAATCCATTGTATTTAAATTAGAACTTTATAATTGTTTTTAATTAAAGCTAGTCCAGATTTGATACGGCTCAGCTTCATTAAGAACTACATAAGTATATAAAAAAAAACCAGTAAATTTTCAGTTGGGACAAGACATTGTACAAAGAAAAGTAAAATTTAAAAATAATATATTAAAGTTTAATATCTGGATTTCTCTAAAGTAAGAAAATATAAATGAATTGACAAGGAAAACTAAGAGTGTGTGAAATTTTCAAATATATTAAACACCTTAGTGTAGGAAAATTGTTTTAAAAATATGTAGAATTCTACAATTATATAGTAATAAAGAGAGAAAAAAACCTATTTCAGTTCTTAATGTATAAGCAAGATATCGTCTAATTTAGATCCTGAAACTAATGTTAATTGTGTCCAAAAGTGAGTGGAATATGTTGTCATCTCCAACTTTCATTCTCCAAATGATTTCAAATGCCACTACATTTCTTTGTGTTGGTTGTCTTTGTTCTTATCCAATTTCTCTACAGAACTTAATCAATGTCCGTTTTTTTGGCCAATGGAAAGGAATGGCTGTTACGAATGGTAGACAATTGTTGATAACCAATTTCCATCGTGGATGTAGATCTTTTGACAAAGTGGATTTTTTGCAAGGATGCCACGGCCTTTTTTGGTAGAGGACTAAAATTATTTAATGAGAAAAATTAACAAATGAATTAATACTTTTTATTTATAAATTTCATTAAAGTATTAATTTAATATAGACATGTATTATAAATTGGCAGTCTAAGTTGAAAATCTGATGGTTCCAGACATTAATAACAGGAGCATTTGAAGTTGTATAAATCATTTGGAGACTGGGAAAAAATGAAATGACTCCAGACAATAGGAAAGTGCCTTAATTTTTGTAATTACATCTTTATTTTAAAGGGAAAGACTAATGCAAATAATAGAATTATTGAGATCTAAAAAGAATTTAGAAATATAATAAAAAAATCAAATTATAGAGCTATCAGTTCTTTAGAAATTTCCCAAAAACTCACTGACAAATTTAAACTCCAATCAAAAGAAGCTGGATATAAAAGTGGCTTTTAGTACACTTAATTTTGGGTTGAAATTATAGAAGTAATGAATATTAATGCCATTATATTTTGGAGTTCTAGATTTGAATTTATAAACATTTCCACAGTGATTAAAACTTCGCCATCAAGATTATTATATTAAGATGTCAACTTCTGGTTTACACCAACAGGTAATAGTATGAAAACAACCCTACCATCTGATGGTGCTGCTTTTCACAAAACGCACATCAATATACCGTTTTAGCAGCTCTAACTTATAGCTGACAGTACAAGAGGTGTTTTTTGAGACGTAACAGGCCACCTGAGGCGATGTATTCTATGATTATGTAATGAAATACTACGCCTGTTGCATTACGACAGTATTGGTCAAGTGAGCTCTTGCTACGGTCTTATTTGATGGTGGCTGTATTTGAGACGAAACTGCAAAAATTCATTGTCGGAAATTTTTTAGAAAGCCTGTGGAATTAGTATTCCATATTAAGAATTGTCATGTCACACATGCTTTTGAACTGCACACAATTTGAAAAGGTTCTTTTCATCAGAATTCCAATTTCATGCGCAAATGCCCGTTTACGCATGAATCCATGTGAGAATTGTCAAAAGTCTGCGAAATGGTCAAAGCTTGAGTGAATTGCCGGCCACACAAGTGGACGCACAATATTGGGTTTTCTCAGAACAAGAAACTCAGTGCAACCGTACCTATGTAGGTCTGCGTAAGGGAAGTTGTTGGTTCGAAGGCTCCAAAATTGCGTTACAGCTTTGAGGCTTCCCTGTTGTTTTATTTGCATGTTACTTTTGGCTGCTGTTTTTTCTGCCCCCATAAATGGTGTTTTTGTTTGTTTGTTTTTTTTTTACTTGTTTTGCTTCACAACTTGTCCAAAGTTTCCTTTCTTTTTGATTCAATAAATTATTTTATGGGGAAACTTGTTGTTCTGGTTGTTCACATGATCATAAAGTAGGTAGGTAATATTTGATAAGTTTCATTAACAGTTAAAGTAGGTAATATTTTATTATACCAAAAAAAAAAAAAGTCTTTAAGAGTTTATTCAAAAGACCCCACCCAAAAAAAATAAAATAATAAAGAACTGTGCAGTAACATAATAAACAGAAAATCCAAAAACAAGTCGATGATTAAAAATCAAAACAAACTTTTCCCGCAACACCATCTCCCCCGGCTTTAAAAAAAAAAAGTATTCTTTAAAAATGAACTGTTTGTCTTTTTTTTTAAAGGCCCAAAAAAAATAAGGAACTTTTCACTATCATATAAAGCTTACTGTAGCATAAAGATTTGAAACAAAAAAAAAGCATAATAAATTAATCAAAAAAAAGGCGACAATTCAAAATCAAAACAACCCCTCTTCCCTTCACCCTGCAAAAAACCAAGTGTTGGTTTATTTAAAAGTACTGAATTGTTGAAGTCTTTCAGCAAATCAAAACATCAACCAAAAAAAAAAAAGTTAAAAGCAAACAACCACCATCTAAAAACAACAAAGTATTTGTTACCATACTTTTATGTAAACAAACTGACCGAGCATTAATCGACAATTTAAAAGCAAACCAACACCCCTACACCATCTAAAAACAGTGTTATGTTTTTTTAAAAAAACGAATAAAAACCCATATGAAAAGAAAATTTGATTTACCGTAATATTATGTAAAGAAACTTACGGACAATTAGTTGATAATTTACAAACAAACCAACACCCCTAGATCACCTAAAAACAAAGTATTTGTTTATGTAAAAACAAAAAAAACCCAGGTGGAATAAAAAAAAAAACTGGTGGTTTACCATTGCCGATGAAAAAAATTAAAAACCTATTGGAAAAAAAAAAACTTTGGTGGTTTACCATTGTCGACGAAAAAAATTAAAAACCTATTGAAAAAAAACAACTTACTGTAATATTATGTAATAAAAAAAAACTTTAATGGTTTATCGTCGCTGACGAAAAAAAAAAAAAATTTACCGTGATATTATTTAAACAAACAGACGACCCATGAATCGGTATATTGATGTGAATTAGGCGAAAAAGAATGCCATCAGACGATAGGGTTCAGTATTCATACTATTACCCACTAACATTAAGGCACAGCAGTTATACATATCAAAACTTTCTAGAGTCTTTCAGATAGTTTGTTTTTATAAATAGTGCTTCAGACCTTTATGAAATGTTACAAGAAATAACAAATATAATGTAAGATTATAAAGATAAATGCTAAAATATACTAAATTAATGTTTGCTATTTTCGGAAAATACTCGTTGACAATCAAGAATTAGGTTTAAAAATACTTTGATCAGATATTTAATACAGGTGAAAGTATTATGAAATTAATTGGATGGAGGAGGGGGCATTTGATAGAAATAACTAAAAAATAATATTTAAAAAAAATTTTTTAAAATGCTTTTATGTAAACATACTAGCTAACTAAATGTATTAAAAAATTGGATCTGTTAATTTTCCATTGTTAGAAAATCTCAGAAATCTTGAGAATCTAAAGTTGTTGTAAAACAATTGGAAATTTCAGGAATATTGTAGTTTTGAAAGGTCATGAGAGACCCCAATAAATTATAAAAATTAAAAAGTTCTCTAATACTTTTATGAAACTACAATATTTTTGCAATTTCCAATTGCTTTGTAACAAGTCTAGATAAGATCTGATATTTTTCAAGTATGGCAAATTAACAGATTAAGTTTTTTTTCTTTTTATTTGGATTTTGTTGTTTTTCTACTTTTTAGTCTGCTAGTACTGTTTTACATAAAAACATTAGTTAATTAGCTAATCGTTCTGGTGTCACATTGAATTTTTAAAAAAAACTGATATGAGACACAATTTTCGCAATAACTTCAGTTTTAATAATGTTAGAGCAAAAAAAGCTACATTGATAGAAACTAGAAAAACTAAGGAAAACAATGTCTAAGACAAATAGTGATTACAATTTAAAAAATAAGGCAAAAAAAAAAAAAGAAATTTCAACATCCGAAATAATTATTACTTTATTGGTTGTTCATAATTTCTAATTTGTCATTAAGCTTAAATTATATCTCCAATGATAATTACTTTGTATTCCTCACGAAATTCTCATTCAAACCATATATAATACTTATCTGAGATAATGCATAGCTTCAAAATCTCCAAAAATAGACGCATAAAAATAAATCATGTACAGAGGGTCAATATGCATTTATCATCATGGCAATTGGCTTCTTGTTTATCCAAAACTAGAAATTTAATGCTACTGTCTGTATCACTGATAAAATGAAATTTCATCTCTATTTTTTGTGTACACCAGTGATGCTTGTTATATTTATTTCCCACAGAGATATAATTTATTTGTGTATAGCTGATTTGCTAGCTATAGGCTTGAAAATAAATGTGATGCAAGATGTGGCAAACTTTTGACTCCACAGCAATGAGTACCAAACCATAGCCAAAAATCAGGATTTTATTCTTTGCCTCCATACAATTCCATATGGTATACATAACTATCACACCACTTGAAACCTCTCTTCATTGGTTTTAAGTTTATATTTTCACATAGTACTACGCCCAGTAAATTTAGTGATTGTTTTATCAACTGTAACCTTTCTGTACATCTGATAATCAGTTAAAATTTATATGTAAAAATCATTCCTTGTTATACAAATACAGGCATGCATGTGCAAACACTAATAAATTATTAAATCTTTTGAGAATCATTATATCTATAAAATAAGATAGCCTCAAACATGGACCAGAGCCCAAAATTACATTGTACATAAACCACTTTTGTTATATTTGAATAAAAGTATAATTTATATACTAAACACCCTAATACAAATGCAAAACACATTAATAAATTATAATTTTTCAAATATTAAACTTTAAAATAATATTATACAAACAACAGAAAAATTTAAAATACTATGATAATTAAAATTGAATACTTATGAGCCCCAAAATTACATTGTACATAAACCACTATATTATATTTGAATAGAAGTATAATTGATCAAATAATACAAAAAATTAAAATACTATGAAAATAAATAACATTAAAATTCAATATTTACGATATTAAGTTTTTATCAAGATGGAAGCTGTGCATCATCAAGACAATTTTAACCCATTTTCCTACAAAGTTTTGCTGATAAAAAAATTGTACCTTTGTCTTTTTTGTGCAATCTAGTAAATTGAGCAGAAAAGGAAAATAAAAATAAATGAGCTTAATAAAAAATTCAAACAGCAGAGAATACCGGTATTTTTGTAAATGTCATGCTTCTAGTTTTTCTGCAATTTTAAAAAGACAACAGAATTTCAAAAGCTGTTAAAATTGCTGTATTTTTTGTGTTTTTGGAGCATATTAAAAATTCATTTTGTAGTGAATGATAATTTGCAATTGTGTGTGCAAATCACAGTTTAAACTTGCATTGTATATTGGAATTAAAAGGCTTTTTCATTTTCAATGTTTAGAAATTGAGATAAAGTTAAAATTAATATTGGTTAATATTTGTCAATTTTTTATTTTCCAAGATATTGCCTCATGTAGCTGACTTGTAAGGAAATATGTTAATGCTTTTTAACATTTTAAAGCAGGCAAAACTCTATGCGTATTGCCACTCAGTGCAAGCCAGAGTAATCAATGGATGCCAGAAGGCTTGTGTACAAAATCCCCATCTAGTGTGCCTACTCATCCAAAATCCCCAGACTAGTTTCTGGCTTGTGGCCTTCGTCAATGAGGAGCCTTGGATCTGAGAGCACTGCACCTAGATCTAATGCAACCCTCCAGCAGCCACCTTTTATCTCTACTTAACTACAAAACTATGAGACTTAAATTGAAAACACCTTAATATTTTTAATCCAACCTGAACAGCTTATATAGTCATATATATCTGAACTTAGTTCAGTACCTATGCATTTTGATGTCTTTGGTTCTTTAATAACCATATCCACCACTATCCTATTAGGCAGGATTGATTTTAAGCCAATAAACATCACTGTTTCTTATGCTTGCTCTTAACTGTTATTAAAACAGGCGAAAGTTTATACATAATGCCAATCAGTACAAGGCAGAGTAATCAATATATGCCAGAAGGCTTGTGCATAAATCCCCATTTAGTGCCTACTCATCCAATATCTCCAGAATAGTTTATGGCTTGTGGCCTTTATCAGTGAGGAGCCTTGGATCTGAGAGCACGAGCCTAGATCTTAGGATTAAATGCAATCCTCCAGCAGCCACCTTTTATCTCTACTTAACTACCAAACTGAGACTTAAATTGAAAACCCCTTAATATTTTCAATCCAAGCTAACCTATGCATTTTTGGTGTCTTTAGTTCTTTAACCATAGTCACCACTATATTGTTAGGCAGGATTGGTTTTAAGCTAATTAACAACACATGATCACTATTTCTTATACTCTATACATATTGCCACTCAGTGCAAGCTAGAGTAATCAATGGATGCCAGACGGCTTGTGCATAAAATCTCCATCTAGTGGAGGGTTGCATTAGATCCCAAAATCTAGGTGCAGTGCTTTCAGATCCAAGGCTCTTCACGGATGAAGGCCACAAGCCAGAAACTAGTCTAGGGATATTGGATGAGTAGACACTACATGGGGTTTTATGCATAAGCCTTCTGGCATCCATTGATTACTCTGGCTTGCAGTGAGTGGCAATATGCTTGTTTTAATAACAGTTAAGAGCAAGCATAGGAAAGTGATCGTGTGATGTTTATTGGCTTAAAACCAATTGCCGATTAGGATAGTGGTGGCTATGGTTATTAAAGAACCAAAGACACCAAAATGTATAGGTACTGAACTGAGTTCAGACCTATATGGCTATATAAGCTGATGATTTTGGATTGAAAATATTAAGGTGTTTTCAATTTAAGTCTCTTAGTTTTATGGTTAAGTAGAGGTAAAAGATGGCTGCTGGTGGGTTGCATTAGATCCTAAGATTTAAGTGCAGTGCTCTCAGATCCAAGGCTCCTCACTGACGAAGGCCGCAAGCCAGAAACTAGTCTGGGGATATTGGTTGAATAGACACTAGACGGGGATTTTATTCACAAGCCTTCTGGCATCCATTAATTACTCTGGCTTGCACTGAGGGGCAATATGTATAGAGCTTTGCCTCTTTTAATAACAGTTAAGAGCAAGCGTAAGAAATATTGTGATCATGTGATGTTTATTAGCTTTTTAACATTTTGGGAAATTTATGAGGAGGAATTTGACCCTTGATTTTGTTTCCTTTGATCATCAATTCACTGCAGGATGGTCTCCAAGCTCAATCCATCTTTGATACAAGCCACATCACCGCTACAAACTATTTCATTCATCTAGCCTCTTTCTGGGGATTTTACAATCTCGGATTCCATATTTTAATTGTCCATCTATTATCATCTCTTCTAGTAATATTTCCAACTCGTTCCCACTTTACAGTCTTAATCTTTTCAAATGTTGACAGTAACACCCCTTTATTCTCTTAACCATATATTGCGTTTTCGATCACTTCTAGTTACTCCTAACCAGTATCTCTCCATACTACTTTGAGTGGTCTTCTATTGAGTGTCACTTGTCTCAGATCCATAAGTAAGAACTGGTAAAACACATTTATTAAAAATCCTTTTCAAACACAGGCATATTTCCTGTTAATATTGTTATTTCTACCAAGAGCACTCCAAGTTAAATTCTATGATTAATTTCATCCATTATATTCCCATTTGTAATTATAATCTTACCATTATTTGGAGTTGTTAACTTCTAATTCATATCAATTTTTATTGTCATCTTTGGAGAAAACCCATTATATATTTTTTAATGTTTACCTTTACTCCTATTTTCTTACTTTCATCTGATAAATCTTGCAACATTTCTAGAAGCTTTGAAGCATTATTTGCAAAAACAACTACATCATCATCTGCAAAATCTAAATGACTTTAAAATAATCATTTATTTTTATTCCTTTAGCTTACTATTTAAAATCACAAAATACTACTTGCAGCACTGCTGTTAAAAGTTTTGGAGATATGGAGTCACCCGGTCTTACACCCTTCTCAATGTTAACTATCTTAGTATCAAATATTGCTTGCGCATTTTTATAAGTATTCTTTAGAAATATGACAATATCCTGTGTTTATATCTTTATGCTTTAATTACTGAAGAAATCCTTATAGAATCAAATGCCTTTTCATAATCTATAAATCCAAAGCGTAATGGCAATTCATATTCATTGGTCCTTTCTATAACTTCTCTTAATACTTGGATAAGATCCATTGTACTGAAATGACTTTTAAATCCAGCTTTATCTGTTGGTTGAAATCCAAATTTTCTGTAGACGAATTGTAATTATGTTAGGAAAATTTTGTATAAAACTGTTAAAAGACCGGTATATAACTGCCAAAATTTTTTCAATTTCTTTACCTGCTTCTTTTAAGATATAATTGCGTCATTACCTGGAGCTTTTCCTTTATTAAATTTAATTGCATGCTACTTCATTTAAAATCCTGGGCAATTCAGAAGACATAATAGTTGTTGATGGTACTTCATTATTACAGTTCTTCAGATTTGCTCATATAAAAGAATTTGAGTCGTGGGAATAAGAGGGATCTTTTTATTCCTGTATAAATACTATACCTTGGATTGAAGAGGAAAGTATTCATTTATTTAACACTCTGAAGGCGCGTGCTCAATTAGCTTGAAAGGCTGATATTTGAATGTAATATAATTGTAAACACGGCGCTAGATAAAATAATTGCTTATTTACTCATAATTAAGTTTCAGTAAGAATGACGTTTAATAAATTCTAAGCAATTTCACTGACGTCATTCAGTCAAAAAACATCGTAAATAGTAATTTAAAGTGAGAATTCTACTCACGCGCTCTCCTCAACAGTTCTTCAGATTTGCTCATATAAAAGAATTTTAAGCGCATGCTCAATTAGCTTGAAAGGCTGATATTTGAATGTAATATATAATTCTTGATAAAACTCATTACCAATTTCATGGTACCTCTTTATATTAATAGTTCCATCTGCTTTTTTTATTGCAGATGTTTCCCACCAATACCAGTGTTTACACTCTTGAGACATTCTCTTTTATAGCTTTTCTTGCTAGCAATTGTATTCTTTAGCTATCAACTCTTCCACATAATTTTACAAAATTTCAAGATATTCAATCCTTAATGCATCATTTTTATATATTTTCATATAGCAGTTTTTAAAAGTATATCGTTATTTTCGTATTTAATCTGAATTACATTCAAAATCTAATATTTGAAAAGAATTTGCAAATTCTAACTTAAATTCATTCGAGTGTTTCTGAAAAGAATTTGCAAATTGTAACTTAAATTCATTCGAGTGTTTCTAAAGATTAGGAATATCAACTGAATATTGTTTTTTTTTAATATTTGTCTCTAGTTTTGCATTAACATGTATCTTATATTTCACTAATTGATGATCACTTCCTGTGTCGAATTTATCAGAATATTACAATCTTGAAATATATTTTCTGTTAGTCAAAGTATAACCCAATTCTGCTGTTCCTTCATTTGGATACTTCCATGTCCATTTTCTTTTAACATTTTTTTAAAAAAAATTCATAATATAAAATTTTTCTTTTTCTGCAAACTCTCATGTCTATGTCTTCTCACTTTTATTACCGTAACGAAATTTACCTACAACACTAATGTTTTAGTTGACACCAATTCTAGCATTAAAATCTTCCCCAAAAATTGTCTGATCCTTTTGAACATCTATATAAAAATCTTTTTACTACTTCATCCCTATGAGAACTTGTTGGGCCTAAATCTGAACTATCTGCATTTGGTATCTGCTATTAAGTTGAGTAACTAATCTCGCCACTGTGTCCGATACACTATCAATTTCCACACTATCAATTTCCACAATGTTGTTCTTCCACTTTTTATTTATAATGAATTCTTCACTTGTACTTACAATATTTGTACCTTTGTAGTAGAATACAGGTCGACTTTTTAAATCCTCTTTACTTTTTTTTCTAACCTCAAAATCCAATAATGTCCCATTTAATATAAGATAGTTTTTCTAATTTTTGCAATCTTCCTTCACTTGAAAGACATTGCAGTTGTAAAGTACCTAAATAAAAAGTTATCAAATGGCATCCTGGATTCGCATTCAGGGGATTCTTAGCACCGTCTGTTTTTGGCCACCAACTGTTGTCTTGGCCTGTGACTTTACAGGTGAATAAGGGCCATGATTTATTTTTCTCATGTTTGTTTATATCTATTAGAAAAAATTTTTCATTCTGCCTTATTAGGCAACTAAGAAGAAAGACCTCGGTGTTGCTTGATCTTAAACTCTGAGATAAAAAAATAAACTTACCATGCTGGCTAATGCGTGTCGTGAGCAGTCTATCCACATTTGGGTACTGTATGAATAATCACATAGTAATAGCAGCTGCAATGAGAAAAAACATGGAGTGATTATGAATTTGCCCTGCTCATTTCCTTTAAGGCTTTCAAGAGGAATCAAAGGGTCTTTCAGTTAATAGCAAAGTCCTTTCTGCAGTCTATTTTCTTTAGGATAATTATATAATTACAATCATCTAAAAGCAATGTTGTCTTATTGTGATATCTTTAGTTCTACAGGATAGCTAAAGTTATTATCAATAGTTCATTATATTGTCTTTTTGTGAACAGCAGTTTTAATATAAACCTGCAGGTTGAAAAAAAAATTAAGTTGGTAAATTTTGCACATATGCCCTACATGAGTAGCTTCATGTAATTTGACTAATTAACACACATTGTCCAGATGTTTTTTGTGCGATTATTATTGCCTTGCATGATTTGATGCAGTGATTGAGTGTACATATATAGCTTCATAACTTATTTCAACGATTTCATCAATGCATATACTGTAACTGTAAGAATTGTCCCTCCACGTAACAAAATCTAGAACAGCAAAATACACTAAAGCTGATCAAATCTGGATGCTGGGATCCAGAATCCAGCCAGTATTCAATCCTTTCACCCCTGCTCAATGATTTAATACCTTATGGATATTTCTCAAGTTACACAACTACGGTCCGGCAGTCACCCAGGTTGGAACGAGATTCAAATTAACTAAACACTGATTTGGTCAGATATACACACATGACTAAGTGAACCTCTAATATATCGATCATTTATTATGAAATCTAATAGAATGGTCTACGTATGTATATCTAATGATGCATGTGCAAATTTATATAGTTGGATAAAGTGAACTCACGGACAATAAAGATATGAAAACGAGTTATATTTTAAATAATATTTAATAAATAAAATAAAAGTCCAACTAAAATATACAAAATTATGTAATTGGAACGTGAAAGATTACGCACACAGTTGAACACGTAAGCAGGCTCAGAGATACACAGGTTAGCATGTTAACCTACTGACGCTGGATAAGTGTTTAATATAAAGGGAGAGAAATCTGGTTTATTATATGTTTACCTATATACTGTATGGCACATTTAAATATTAATAAAACTAGAAGGTGCGAATGGGTCATTACTCACGGGCTAGTGCTCGGTTGCCCTATGACCGAACTACTTGCTATGAATAGGAACATTAGTAGTTCAGGGAGTCGGATAAGCATTTGATTATGAATAATCTGGATCCTTGTGCTCCAGTTCTAAAAGAGTTTGCTTTATCTGAACTAAATGGATAAGCGTGACCTCTGCCAGCAACTCATCAAGAATCATGCAGCAAGCAGCTAATTGTACATTGCGTATTTAGTAAGGACATTTCCGAAGCTTATACATATAACGCAAACACGTAAAATTACCTTAGCATGCTTTAACAATAGATAGCGTCTATTTGCATATCTATACTACCCAGTTCTCAAGTTTAGTATTTCAAATATACTATTTTGGGACTAATTAATTAGTAACCTAGTTTAAGATTATCACTTGCGTCTCATCATATACAAATCTAAGGAAGCAAAAGCATATTTGAGGGGTAATTACGGATAAAATGTTAGAAATATGCCTTGAGAATAGCTGTGAGTTAGTTCCTATGATGTATGAGTTACATATATAGATAGTTATTATTTATAACTAGAGTTAAGCAAACTACAATTTTAACTATAGCACTACTGATTATTATAATATTAATACCCAAAATTAATCAGTAAAATAATATCTCGAAACAGCGAGTGAAAAAAATAATAATTCAATTTAATATTTATTATAGCGAAGATTTGAAATTATCTTTGCAGAGCGATATGCTAAAATTATACTTATAAATATTTGCAGTTTCAAGTTATTTGGCATATTAAATACATATAATATTACAATGATAAAATTATAGAATAAATTGAATAGATCAGAAATAGGTATAAAGGACCGCAGAAAATTATACATTTAGTTTAAAATAGATTATTATAGTTTTACGTTTTAAGAGAGAATTTAATATAAGTTTTACAATCAGAAAAGATTCAAACATTAGCGTTTAACAGCTTTCTTTGAAGATTTTAGAAAAGGTGTTTGTAAAGGCAGGTTTAATAAATAGCTAGCTTAGAATAGAGAATTGAAAGTGACAGTTTATGAACAGAACTCTGAGTGAAAATTTACCAGTTAGTTGTCTTCATTGCAGTTCTGGGCACTTGGGACGATAATAAACTGACACTTTTTGCGATGAGTTAACATTAATAGAGGTTCTTCCACGGGCTGCTTGATTGAGATATGGCTCGTGTTTTGTCGGACCAAAGTTCTTTCCGCCTCCGGCAGGAGAGGAGCGATCACCTACTTTACGCCATCATTTTAAAGATAAAGCTAACATGCATTCAGTTAATAACTCACTTATTATATATAACTCTTCTTTGGCCACAAAACTTGGAAGTATTTATATTGGTTTTTAACTCCGGCCACCTGGTTGTTTTTACAAGCTTGACGAGTTGAAAAACCCATTACACCTAAGTCTCGTTTTATGCGATAGATAAGTTCCTCAGAAAACGCGCAAACGAAATCGCATAAAAATAGACTTAACTTACATTGAATGGGGGTGCAGTCTGTGATTTTTCAAAATTCGCATAAAAGCAAAGCACCAACGTAAAATTACTTTAAAATTTGCGCAAAAAAAATATAAGGAAATAAAATACGACTAATAAAAAATTTCAAATTTGAAAAAAAATTGATGCAAGACAAACTTTTTTTAACTATAATATTTAATTTTATTCAAAATAATATATTTTTATGCATAATTTACAGTACAGTAATTTACATTTTTTATACATGTTTTAATTATTAATTAGATTCTTATTTTTGTCTTTAATTTTTTAATTTTCAATTCCGTTTAAAAATCAAATTTCACATCACATTAATTTCAAGTCGCTGTAAGTAATTTTTAAATTGTTAATTATAATTAAAAATGAGATTTTAATTTTGAATTGTCAAATTTAATTGTGCCCACTGCTATTACTTACCTTTTAAAAATAAACTTGTGGACACTAAATGATTACGTTCTTTTTTAAAAGGCAAAAACAGAATGTGATTTAAAATGCAAAATTAACACGCACAATGTTTGAACAAATTTACATTATAATCTTGTAAAATTTAATGTGTGTATACATAAAATGTGGAAATGATTTTAATTTCATTATTGCATAAAATTTTACTATTATAAAGCACTGAAAGTATTGAAATTACTAAGATGAAAGTCGAATTCCAATAATGTGCTATTACTTTCAATATAACGTAAATGCGCGAAATTTATTATTTAAAGTAATAGCGCATTATTGGAGTTCGACTTCCGGTGAAACATGAATCATGTTAAATAAGTCCGCGTAAAAAGAGAGGCAGGTGTACTTTATTTTAGAAAAACATTTAATTACTAAAATTAATTTAGATTTTGTTTTTCTACCTCCCCCCCCCCCTGTAATTTATTATCACAACTCTATAAAATTCTGAGAATTGTCATTAAAATTTTAGATTTATAAAACCAAATTCAGCCATTTTAAGACTTGCTTGACCTAATTTAAAAGTTATTTACAAGTAAAACTAAAAGCTGCTTTTATAATTAGTATAAAACTAATAAATATGTAGAATAACAAGTCAGGACTGCGTCTATGTACATAATGTGATTTCAGTAATATAACCATAAAATTGACTAATAATTTAGACTAAAATATTTCTTAAACTAGAAATCTTTTAAAATGAACACATGCCTGTAATATATACATATATTATTAAATTACAAACTTACCGTTCATATATATATGTGCAATCCCGCATATATAGTAATTTAGGGTTGTTTAAATGGGTACTCTGAGATGGTGTAAACCTGGCATAGAGATAGGTGTGGGGATAAAATACATGAAACAGGCAGGTGGATGAAACTGACTGTTTCAATATGGGTCAAATGTTTTTGTATGGTTTGATGCTATGATCAAGTCAAACTTGAGATTCATAGGTTGTAGTCAGTACCAGGTGTTTTTTTTCTTAATGTACATAATTTTTAAATTGTTATACTATATATGTTAAAAATATATGATTCAATATCTGCGGATATGGGCATGTTGAATATATATGAAATTCTATAAATTGTGAATAAATTTCAATCTTAGTTATCAAATTTGTCCGAAATATTTGTTTGTAAACATATAACAAAGAATTATTTCATAAAACTTTTAAATATTGTTTAAAAGGCTTTTAAAAGTCATTTGAGAATGAAAATTATGTATCTGGTGTTTTGGAAGTGATTGACTTTTTTGCTTGCAATGCTGTATTTAATGTCAAGAAAAAAAGTGTACTGACATTCATGAAATAACTTGTCTTTTTTTTTTTCAGTTTGAAGTTTGTGGAAGTCCAATAATCCAACAATGGAAGGTAAGTATTTTAAGTTACTAGTGTAAAGTTTTTTCTATAATTGGCAATAAAAGTGAGTTCTAAATGAAAGTTTATTTAATCTTAGCTACATTTTGCTGCATTAGTCTAATTTATGGCACTAACTAAAATTATATATAATTGATCAAAAGCAAATCCCCCAAATAAAATGGTTAAAATGTATTGTATTAATTTTTTCTAATTTAGCAAGACAAGTTATTAAACCTTAACCATTCGAAAATTTCAAAAGTATTTTTAATCTTTTAATAAAAATTTCTATTCACATTTACAAATGAGAGGAGGAAAAAACAGTATCTATAAATTGTAATGAGCTTTTTTATATAAAGCTACATAAAAGTAATGTTAGAAATAAATATCTTATTTCGCTTTATTATATCCATAAAAAGATTCAGGCCACGCTTAATTTTGATGAAGCTATGGTTGTGTTCTTTGAGAGTAATGAAATAAAAAATAATTAAAGAATCTTTATTATTAAAAAATTATGATTCTTAAGCAATGAATATATTTAAAAGTTAATATTAACGGTTTATGGGATGTAAGTGGAATTGTGGGTAATGTTTAGTTTAAATATGTTGTTTTGCAGTTTACACTTGAGAAGTCTGCTTGTAGCAATTTTAGAGTTTATACTTTTTGGCAGTCTAGTTTAGCTTTAGCTTTTAATGTTTATATATTAGCTAGATTTGGGTTTACAATGAGGAATAAAATACACAGCAATATTGTTTGTAATAAACTTAATTTGTTAAAGTGGCATGCTTGTTTAATAGTCTATTTTATATAATAATGTATTGAAATGCCTATATTTAGGGATAAGCCATTGCAGGCTCACAGCCTAGAATAAAATTATGCACTGCAATCATTAAATAAAAATGTGTAAAAATACATAAGAAGTTGAATTTTTAAAAGCATAAAAACTGCTAGGGAGACTACTATCTGTATTTGCTTTTCATTAAGCCATATTAGTGTTTTTCAAAAAGCATTACATATTCAAAATTTAGATTTGACTTTTTAGTGGTTTTTAGCTTGGAAATAATTTCTTTTATTGATTTTTACATTAATTTCCTAATTCTATTTTTCTGACTCTTGACTAAAATTATGTAATCTGTATGTCGGATAATTTGTTAAAAACCGGTATTTTCACTGTTAGCGAATTGATTATCATGGTGATTTTACAGAGTACTATGATAGTACTGGTGTGTTTCAGCTTTAAATCATTCTTGCAACCATCTTTAGTGTTACTCAGCCAATTTTATATTCATTTGATGATAAAAACTGGAATTGAAGTAGAAACTGATTTATTAGTTAAAAATCTCTTGTTAGCAATCTTCAGAGGGGTTCTACAAAGAGCTGATAAAAACCTAGAATATTGCTGATTGATAAAATCTTTGATATTGAACACATAAACAAACTTGTAAACTCCTTTTTAATTGTTAGCACGGGGCAAAAAGAAAGTGTATATTTTCTGTAGGTTATTAAATATTTATGATTATTTTACAGAATAATTGTATAGTTATTAAAAAAATATTTTGTGTTTACTTATATATATATATTTTAAATAAGCTTAATTTTTAAAAATGTAAGTAAAGAAATTTGAAGTAACAATAAAAAGGAAAGTGATACTTAAGCTTTGCCAAACATTGTAGTACATGTTTTGTGTAATATTTTAATAATTACAAATGCAATTTTAAATTTTAGAATAGAATTTTATAGTTGTGATGATTTGACAAAAATTTGTTTACGTTTAAAAATGAAATTCAGTCAGGAAAGATCTGCTTTGCCATAATTCTCCAATATGAAAAATTATATTCTCATATATTTTATTTATTTTTTTTGTCTTATATTTGGAGTTATAACTGATTTTTAAGGATGGGATTGATGGATGAATAGATAGATGAATGAATAGTTGAATAAATAGATGGTTAGACAGATTGTAATTTGGTAAGTAGGTAGATGAATAGGTAAAATAACTTTGTAGAAGAGGTAAGCAGATAGGATGGATGGATTGTACCAGTAGAAAATGTTTGTCCATTTAACAAGATTTAGAATCTAAGCAAAAGTACCCCGAATCCAATCATGCCCGAGATGCACAGGTCAGGAGCAATCATGAATTCTAACCTATTTGCCCATTCCCCAAATCTATAACACTACGGACAACACTCTATGGTGATACTACATAAATTAATTATATCCCAGCCCGGTGCTACAACGTTTTACATGAGACTCAACTGGTGATGATAATGAGAAATTGAGTGAACCCAAAATATTAAGTTACAAGCATACATAAATATAAATATTAATGAGATTCGAACAACTAAATTAAGTATAAATATTTGTTTTGATAAAAAGTTCAAGATTTTATAAATGTATACTCAACTTCACGCTTTTAAAACTTTATTTTCATCACAAACATTTAACAAACCTGCTACAATAATTTTTATTTAGGCAGATATGAATTTGGTGCGCCGGTTACACTACTGAACGTATATTTAAAATAGGCTTTTATTTAATATTACAAAAATAGATTTGGGTGGTTGGTGTGCTTTATATATTTACAATACTGAAATGAGGATACATTATGATCAAAATATATTTAAAAACCTATTACTTTTACATTTTCGACATTTAAAAATCGAATATAGCGAAACACTACAAAATACGGGCATGGTTTATTTCAATAAAGGGGAGGATAGCTTCATGAGGAGTTGGATTTAAACTCCAACTAAAAATATTTAAAGAGAAAGACATTTCATTATCTCGTATCATTACAATTTATTTTATCAAATAGGCTAAAAGAAAAACGGGCTATAAAAAAATTGCGGTGCTAGCATTGTCATTGAGAAAGAAAAATGGCAGCTTTGGCCAAGAAAAGATCATTCTCCGATTATTAAGGTAGTACGCCAGCTTCATGCTAGAGCGGTACCGATAAACTGAATGGTCGGTGGGAAGTTGCTATGGATCCGGTTTACGGTAAGTTCATGCAGAGCTTCAACTATACTAACCGGCTTGTTCCAGGTGGTAGACATAGACCCCTGTTATGAACAAGAACAATAAAATACGGAAGGCTTCGAATCCCTGGAATGAGGTACATGTGAATCAAAGCAGTATATAAATATCTACTTGGAGAAGAATGAGGACGATCGTGACTCTCTGGAATGAGGTACAGGCGAATCAGATCAAAGCCCTATGTGGCTTATTTATAATCTGACATATGCCAGCAACGCTATTATAATAATATAAAATCACTAGATTTAAAGCTAAATATAAAGCCTTAAGTAGTTTAACAAATACATAACGATATGTTAAAATAATGACCCATGTAAGATAGAATCATTAATCAGAAGTTAAAACTATTATTAAGGAAGCGTGCATTTCTCCCCCTTCTTGAATCAATACTATTTTGTTTAAATATATAAAAAAATTAAAATTTATGCACTTAAAAGTGCGAACAACAAAATAGAATTTGTGCACCTGCCTTTTGTCAATGATGATGAATAAAGAAATTAATAAAACTAATGTACACCAAAATCCACCCCAGATTGAAAATTATTTATACATTTTGTATAATTTTACGGTCAAATATATAAAAAAAAACATTCATTTTACAAGAAAAACTCGGCCCTGCGAAGTAATTAGAAATAAATAACTCATTAATCCCCCCCCCCTTCTAAATTCGTAGGACTGGGTTTGACTAGCATTTACAAATAAAAGTTTAGTGAAAAATATAAAAATATAATTTAAAATAAATTATAACTGCACTAAATTATAAAAGAAAGTAAGAAGCATGAGTTGAATGAAATGTTTATAGTAGTATTAACTTATGTTATAGAGAATCGATATAAAGAAAAGAATTAGTTTAACATGCTCGCCGATTAGCGAGTTGAAAAAAAAATTTAAACATACAGAAAACATTAATTTAAAAAGAGTTTACAAGTTATAAGTTAGGTAATACGATTATAATGGCTTGGGGCTGGTTACCTCAGCATTCTATGGAATACAGGCAAATTTTGTATGGCAGGCGGCCTCAGCGGTTTTTTGATGGCACGGGAACACTTGAATGGTCGAAGCTACATCATGCACGGCGAAGAGTGGAGCTGAAGACGATGGGGAAGGCAGCTGAAGCCCTTCAAAAATTACACAGACATGAAGTCGGTTAAAGATTATTGACCGAACTCTCTGACACAATAGATTTTTGGCCCTATTTATACAAAACTTAGAATGTTTTTTTTTAATTAAATTTTTTTATCTTTAATTTACAGAAATATTTTACCTATTGTTAGAGGAGATGCAGTTGCAAGATAACTGTCCAAAAATAATTTCAAATCAATTTCCAGATTGGAAATAGATATGATAAAAATGTTATCAGCTAACTAAAATCAATTAGCTTTGTTTTAAATTTTACTTTAATTTAAAAATTCCTTTTTAAAATCATGAAACAAAGTAATGTCCCCACCCCTTTAATTACTCTTGGACAGCCATCTTTCATCTTGAATATTTGTATACTTATATGAAGAAAATATTTATAAAATAAATAACAAATAGTTAAGAAAAAAAAATACAAAATTATTTAAAAGATTTGCTTGTGCTTATATATATATATAAAAGCTCTGTTAATATATGTATATATCTGAGTCACATCCATAAAAGTCAATGTTTAAAATTAAAGAAAATTTTTAGGTTTTTTTCTCATCCCTGGTGTTCGCCACAGGATGGCGTTGATGCTAATCAAAAACATATACATATAACGATTCCGGGCCGGACCTAAATGATCGATTTGATCTAAAAAGATCTGATTTCTTAGATTTGTAATAAAATATTCTACTATCTAATACTATTATATGATGCTAGTTTTTTTCATTTTTGTAAATGTTTATTAATCTTATCTTGTTTTTGAGTTTGTGTGTGTGTCTCTTTAAAGTTACGATGTTTTTCTAATTTTTTTTTTTTTTTGATTTTATGTGTCTTTTTAAAGTTACGGTCTTTTTTTTTTTTCAAGAGTAAATCAATAATTTTATTCAAAAGCAAGATGTAATAAGTAAATATTTATTCATCTTATCTTGCTTTTGAGTTTGTGAGTGTGTCTTTAAAGTTACAGGGCTTTTTCTAATTTATTTTTTTTTGGACTTTATGTGTGTCTTTTTAAAGTTACGGTATTTTTTTTGCAAGAGTAAATCAATAATTTGATTCAAAAGCAATATGTAATGAGTCAATGTTTTTTAATCTTAGATTGTTTTTTAGTTTGTGTGTGTGTGTCTTTAAAGTTACGGGGCTTTTTCTCATTGTTTTTGGACTTTATATGTGTCTTTTTTAAAAGTTACGGTATTTTTGGGCAAGAGTAAATCAATCATTTTATTAAGAAAGCAAGATGTAATTCTAAATTATCAAAAGTAACGTAATTTATATATAATTTAGGAGTGATACCCGCCTACTATTAGTAAGGACCGTCATTCAAAGACTCGATTGAAAAATAAAACCCGACTAATTTCCGTTTTCTTTTTGGGGGGGGGGGGGGGCAGTAATGAATCAGAAAGTGGGTTGTTTTTGTTAAGTTTGTCTATATAAAAAAGGGTACCGTTATTTAAATACTAAATTTAAAAATGATAGCCGACTAATTTGCGTTTTTTTTGACAGTAATTAATCAGAAAGTGGGTTTCTTTTTTTTTTTTTTTGGTAAATCTTGTGTATATATAAAAACAAACAAACCGTAATTCAAAGACTCCATTGAAAAAAAATCAAACCCTGTTGAATTTGCCTTTTTTTTTTTTTTTTAAAGACATTAATCAGGAACTGGGTTGTTTTTGTTAGTGTGTACATATAAAAACTAATCTTATTTTGAAATAAATGTAACAAAAAAAAAAAATAATACCTGACTAATTGTAACAAAAAAAAAAAAATAATACCCGACTAATTTTATTTTTCGGACAAGTAATTATTAAAAATTAGACAGTGGGTTGTTTTTGTTTGTGCGTATATATATATAATTATTCAAAACAATACAATAATTAATACAGTAACAATATTTTAAACAAATATATACCAATTTAATAGAAGTACTTTCAACTATCTATGTAGTCGTTGTCAACTAGACTCAAATTGTATTAGAAAAAACCGTTACAAATGTAAACAAAAAGTAATACGTCATACATCAATTTTCCCACAATTCATTAATTTTTATATTGGCTGCCTGTCTATTTATCAACTGTTGCTTTTCACTTTTTATTAACATAGCTTCTTTAATTTTGCGTTTATTATTATTTCTTTCAATACACAGAATTTTAACTTTATTAAAATCAAAATCAAAACCATAATTACATGTTACATTATGATCAAAAAATACTGATGGTGATACATCATCATTTCTAACATTCTCTTGTCTTGATTTTTGCACTCGTTTATATAATAACAAATGCTCCTTTGATCTTTTCTCCAATGTACATCGAGATTCCCCAATATATGCCTTTCCACAAACACATAGCCATTTATATATTGCACAACTTTGATTTAAAATACTACATCTATTTTTTGAATTATTTATTAATCTATTTAAATTAGGAGTAGTATAAAATGCAACTCGACATATATTTTTATATATCTGTTTTATAAATTTAACTTGTTCATTACAAATAAATGGTATTGATATCCAAGTATATTTTATTTTATCAATATCTATAGCATCTAAAATATTTCTATTATTATTAAACTTAGTAACAATATTATAAATTAATTTATGATCATATCCAACATTTAACAAATCCATAATAAATACATTTATGTTACTTATTTTATCAGAACTATATTTACATAATTTATTATTCCTAAATAAAAATGATTTTAAACCGGATAATTTATGTGCTATTGGCACATTTGAATACCAAGGAATATATCCTCTTTTTTCAATATCTTTTATTACCATACAATAATCTAATTTATTTTTATTACGTGTAACTTTAATATCTAAATACTGAATTGACTTTTTTTCTTCAAAAGATTTACTCCATTTTAAACCTTCTAAACTATTTAATTCATTGAATAATACATTTATAATATGTAAACTTCCACAAACGAAAACATCATCAACATACCTGTAATAAATTTTAATACCTTGGCAATATATATTATTATTAAGAATTATATCTTCATATCTTGATACCACAAAACTACATATTTGTGAAACTACAGGAAGTCCCATAGGCCATCCGTTATCCATTTTATAATAATTTTCATTAAACATAGCATATATATTTTTATCAATAAAATATAATACATCATTTACAAATTTTACTTTTTTAACATCAACTTTTTTTAACATTAAAGCATCTAATATAATTTTTATAGATTTTAATCTATCTATTGAACCGTACATCTCACATATATCAAATGTACAAATACTATCATTATTATTAATATTAATATTTTGAATTTTCTTTACAAAATCAAACGATGAATTAATAGTATATTTTCCAAATCCAAGAACATCTTTTAATAATGTTTCTATAAATGGATTACGGATGGCCTATGGGACTTCCTGTAGTTTCACAAATATGTAGTTTTGTGGTATCAAGATATGAAGATATAATTCTTAATACTAATATATATTGCCAAGGTATTAAAATTTATTACAGGTATGTTGATGATGTTTTTGTTTGTGGAAGTTTAGATATTATAAATGTATTATTCAATGAATTAAATAGTTTAGAAGGTTTAAAATGGAGTAAATCTTTTGAAGAAAAATGTCAATTCAGTATTTAGATATTAAAGTTACACGTAATAAAAATAAATTAGATTATTGTATGGTAATAAAAGATATTGAAAAAAGAGGATATATTCCTTGGTATTCAAATGTGCCAATAGCACATAAATTATCCAGTTTAAAATCATTTTTATTTAGGAATAATAAATTATGTAAATATAGTTCTGATAAAATAAGTAACATAAATGTATTTACTATGGATTTGTTAAATGTTGGATATGATCATAAATTAATTTATAATATTGTTACTAAGTTTAATAATAATAGAAATATTTTAGATGCTATAGATATTGATAAAATAAAATATACTTGGATATCAATACCATTTATTTGTAATGAACAGGTAAAATTTATAAAACAGATATATAAAAATATATGTCGAGTTGCATTTTATACTACTCCTAATTTAAATAGATTAATAAATAATTCAAAAAATAGGTGTAGTATTTTAAATCAAAGTTGTGCAATATATAAATGGCTATGTGTTTGTGGAAAGGCATATATTGGGGAATCTCGATGTACATTGGAGAAAAGATCAAGGGAGCATTTGTTATTATATAAACGAGTGCAAAAATCAAGACAAGAGAATGTTAGAAATGATGATGTATCACCATCAGTATTTTTTGATCATAATGTAACATGTAATTATGATTTTGATTTTGATTTTAATAAAGTTAAGATTCTGTGTATTGAAAGAAATAATAATAAACGCAAAATTAAAGAAGCTATGTTAATAAAAAGTGAAAAGCAACAGTTGATAAATAGACAGGCAGCCAATATAAAAATTAATGAATTGTGGGAAAATTGATGTATGACGTATTACTTTTGTTTACATTTGTAACGGTTTTTTCTAATACAATTTGAGTCTAGTTGACAACGACTACATAGATAGTTGAAAGTACTTCTATTAAATTGGTATATATTTGTTTAAAATATTGTTACTGTATTAATTATTGTATTGTTTTGAATAATTATATATATTTTATTATAATTGGAATACAGACATTGATTAATAATTTACATATATATATATATAGCAAAAGTAACTGGTCTCGGATGAATTCTCGCGAAAACGGTACTTTTCGCGTGATCCTTCAAATTTTTTTCCGTTCCGCACCCTTAAAAGCAATTTTTGAGGGTTACCCATTCATAATGGAATCTTCAAGACATTATTACTAAACTTACAATAGTAAAGTAAGTTACAACACATTAAAAAAAATAGACGTCATCAAATTTTAAAAAACTACGACTGCTTCAAATACACTCTCACACGAAACTACAGAGAAAATAGATATTCTATTATGAGAAAATGATGAACAAAATCGACTACTACGGCAGCCAATCAAGGCATTTCTTTCTCTTTGCTTTTAGCCTAGAAAAAAGCCATAATCGGCAGCCGTTGGGAACTCTTTCTGTGTTTTATCATAGAAAGAAGTCTCTTTGTGTTGGCTTCTGTCGCCGCCACCGCCTCCTCCGTCCAACATAACGTGAGGACTCTTTTCTGCGTTTATAACGTAGAAAAATTTCTCTTTTGTTGGGTGAAGGCCGGTGAAACGGTATATTTCTAGGAATTGACCTAGAAATAGCGACATCTCGAGGCCAACACCAGGGATGAGAAAACAACCAATTTTTATTTGAGATTTACATTTATAAACTTTTATAGCCGCTTCTCAGAAATATACGTATAGTTTATATACATGTGACGAAAAAAACAGTGGGCTAAGTGGTAGAACAGTGGAAGTGGAGCTCGATCTTGGGCTAAGATTGACTGCTACATGATAAATATATAGAACGCATGATGGGTGGATAGATATAGATAAATAAGCATGGATAATTTGATAGATACATGGGAGTGGATTGATATGTAGATAGACGGACTTCATCGTCGAATATAGATGATGGGTGGATAGATACATTGATGTCTGAAAAAATGAGTATAGACATAGATGAGTGAGTGAATTGACATACAAATACGTGGGTGGTTGGACAGAGATTTTAATGAATCTATTAGAAAATCAAACTTATAATTGTTTGACAACACATGCTTTAATTTTGATTTTTTATAGCTTTCATTTTCAAGATGACTGCAAAACATTTTTTCCTGCTCTGACATGATGAGATCAAAGGATTGAACAAAACTAGCATTTTTTCCCTCCCCTTTATTTCAGAGCTTGAATACACCTGTGACCCAGCTTTTCTATTTTTTCAGATAATATCAATATAAAATAAATATTTTTCTCAATTATTTTTCCACATAAGCAGTTACATATACTTGAGATAAATTTTGAAATTTGTTTTCATCTTTTATTTATTAATCGTAAAAAAAATTTCAATTTTAGTTTTTTTTTTTGTATATATTAAGCAGACTGAAGTTTTGTATTCTGTCACTACTTTTTTTTTTAAGTTTCATTGAAATTTGAAATGCATATTATAAGTACTATGAATGAAATGTTTACTTGCTAGTTATAGGTAACGTTTCTTCTATTCATGTAATTATTTTTCAAATTATGGTTGCATATTTTAATTAGCCATGTATTGTGTTGTCATGGGTTTTTTTTTTAAACTTTGGATGAAAGATTTTTTTACTTACTGTGAACAAAATATCTGAATACTTTGTATACATTTTTGCCTGCTTGTATCAGTTGTTCATTGGGGCCATCTAATGTCAAATACAGTTCTAGAATATCTATTAATATAGTATGATTTCATTTCTAAATAATTTATTGATTCATATTATTTAGTAAAGGTTTCAACATTAAAATATATTGTTGAAATGCAGAAGCATTAAAGCTGCATATAATCGGATAAGATTAGAAAGATGTCATGTGAACAATAGCAAAGGATCTGAAACATCTTGTGTATGTGCTGTCATCCAATGTGTTGTAGTAATTAATTTACTCGTTTCAGTTTTAGCCTTATATTGAGAATTGTTTTTTAATGTAAAGATAAATCTTTATTTATTGTGTGTAAAAATATTTTTTAATAATAAAACTAAAAATTATTTTGCAACAAACATTATTTAACCTGTTTAGCAGCAAACTCCACCTTTCTATTTTGAATAAACTGTTGAGAAAGTTGCATCATATTTGAACATTTTATTTTTACAATTAAACCTTTTTTTATAATAATATACACCTGGGTCTTGTTTTATGCGGTAGATAGGTTCCACAGAAAAACCCGCATTAAAAAAAATCTTACAAAAATAGACTTAACTTACTTGAAAAATGGGGAATAGGTTTTGTATTTTTCAAAATTTGCATAAAAGCAAAGCAACAAAGAAAAATTACTTTAAAATTCGCATTAAAAAAATAAAGTATGACTAATAAAAAATTTTAAATGTTTGAAAAAAAAAAAATACACGACACTTTTATTACTTTTTTTATTAACTACAGTATTTAATTTTACATTTTTCATACATATTTTAATTACCACCACTAGCGTTCGTTTGTAAATTGATAAGAAATCAGACTCGATGTGATGTGATGTATTGTGGTTTCTCCTTAAACGAAGTCAAGAATCTCTCGACAATTATGCCCAGAGAAACCTGTTAACGACTTTATTTTTATTCGTGATGTGATGTACAACTAGCGCCATTTTCAGTCTTGTGCTGTGTTAATGGTTTTCTGTTTCTATATTAAAAAAATGAGATCGTAATCAAAACAAAACGATTATACAGTATCATTAGAAAGATTATTTTCAGTTTATAAGGTCTTCGTTTTTTATTTTAAAAGTCTAAGAGATTATTTCTGTTATATATAACAAAATATGTTTTAAAAATTTAAATTTTTTGAATATTTATTGTGATATTTTTATATGTAAGTATAAATCTATTATTATTATTTACTCATTAGTATAAATAGGTTATTTACATACAGCTTCAGGCCATATTCACGTTAGCTGCTAATATAAGTTATATTTTTGAAATAAAAAAAAAAGTATTTCAAGTCAAAATAAGTTAATAATAATTTAAATTTCTTGATATCTAATAAATAGTGAAATATGAAAGATATTAAGAAGAAATATGAATCGCATTAAAATAATTGCATAAAACGAGACCCAGGTGTATTGATAATTTTAACATTATTTATTACAAATATAAGCTGTCAAGCAATAGACATAAGTTAATATTGACCTTTTAAAAATATGAAAATAAATTTTTGAACAGAATTCTTATCTATAACAATGGTGCCTGACCTTATTGGATAAATTTATTCAAAAAGTTAATAGAATAAAATATTAGATAGTTATTGGCAAATTTATTTTTTCAAAAAGTAAATAGAATGAAATATTACATATTTGAATTCTGTTATTAAAACAAAGATGAATTTAGGATATTAAAATTTTAAAAACTAATTAGTTTGATAAAGGTGATTCTAGTTTAGCAAGTAGTAACTGCTTCGTCTTTGCCATATTGAACATTTTAAGTGTTGTGTTTAAAGTAAACTACTATTTCAAAAAAAAAATCTTTTTGTGAAGTATTTTTTTGGGGAAAAAAAATAAATATTAATAAAAATATGGCATAAATAATGCTTAATTTATAAACAAATTATTTATTATAATGTAAGCTTTCAAGTGATATACATTTTAGAAATGAACATTATATGTTTTAAAAATATGAAAATAAATATATAAATGAAATTCTTATAATAATGACCCTAATTCACCTATTCAAAAAATTAGAGAAATGAAATATAGATATTTGAATTTTATGTTGTTAAAAGAATATATTTAGGGTTAGTTATCAAGGGAAGAAATAAAATTTTTAAATTATTTTCTTTTTTTTTTTGATAAAAGCAATTATTATTTTTTTTACCCAGTAGAAACTGCTGCTTACTGGAACTAACTGTTTAAGAATTATTTTTTTTAAAAGTGATGTAAGTTTGATTTTAAATTCTTTTACAAAAGTATTGCATCATAACCTTCAATTTGTAAATAGCAATACTCTGATTAAACATTTTTTAATTATATTATACATGGCAGCGCATAGTGCTGCAATGTGTAGGGAGGGAGGGGGGGCGATGGTTTTGATGATCCAAAGTATCGCCCAAATCATGCGCTATTCTGATCAAACAAAAAAAGTTATAAATATTAGAAACATTCCAAGACCACATTTTGAAAGCTATTTTTAAAAAATTTACAAAACATTATTTAATAAAATGTAAGAATTTCATTTTAAAATTACCATCTGTTCAAACCAAGCTTATGCTTTTAAAAACAACGACAAACCCACAGCCGTTTTAGTAATCTCGTACCTGTTCTTGTGCACAATACGGTTTTTGCGTGATTTCTGTAAAATGCTGCTGCTGGGACGTACACTTTTGCAATTCGTTTCATCTTAACTAGTTTAGTATCATGCGCCATATTGAATTTTTTAAAAAACAGACCTGAGATACAATTTTCACAATAACTTCAGTTTTAATAATGTTCGAGCAAAAAAATTTACATTGATAGAAACATAGAAAAACTAAGGAAAACAATAAGCATAAGATAAATAGTGATAATTATATAAAAAATAAGGGGAAAAAGAAATTTTCACATCCAAAATAATTATTATATTGTTTGTTTATAATTTGGAATTTATCATTAAGTAAAATTCAAATTACATCTTCAGTGATAATATCTTTGTATTCCTCACAAAATTATCTTTAAAAACATATATATGTCTTACCTGAGATAATCCATAGCTTCAGAACTTGCAGTAATAGGAATATAAGAATTCTTTATTTTTTCTTGCACCCCACAGTTGAAAATGTTCAAGGTGTCTGGAAGAAAAAAGTTCTCCCTAATAAAAGATAAAAAAAAATTAGAATTCTATCAGAATGTAAAAATAATAAAACAAGTGTACATATTATTACTTATCTCTATAAATTATTTTGATTTTAGACCTTGGTTAAACCAAGCTTGTTCATAACATCATCATACTGAATAATCATTGCCAATACAAAAAACAATTTACAATTTAGAATATGAGAAGTCAAAGATTACTAAAAAGGTTCTAAAGGCACATATTTATATATAAAAAAATGTTTATATTTTACCTCTTTCAGGATACGTCTTCCAGAGAAGCATACCTGTTCATATTAACTAATATAAATATACAAAATATTAAATATTTCATATTATTCAATATTATTATTAATAAAAGATAAATCGTTCCAGATCTTGTTTTACCAATTGGCAAAAGGAATCAGTAAAACAAAAATTATAAAAACTAAGTTAGAAAAACAAAAATAATAAAAACTAAGTTTGTAAAACAAAAACTATACAATCTCTCTGTGCATCTGGTATGCAGCTTTGAAATTAACGTTGCATTTTTCTATAGTAAGTCGAATTTTATAAATATGGTCAAATTTTGCACTTTTTTTGTTCAGAATTTTATTATATTTGCAAAACATGGGATTCTAATAGTAGGATCATTACTCCAAATGTCCTTCAATCAGAATACAGTGACCTTAACATGAAATTCCCAATGTCATCCCAAAAAGGGCAGTAATTCCTGTTCTGTCACATTTTTCCAATCACGCATACATTTCTCCTTAGTGGCATATTGATTAATTTCTTCAATAATTTTTATACACATAACATATAAAAGAAATCTAAGATAGAATACTCACCCACAGTCGAAAACTTCAAACCTGTCCTGTAGTAACATTCGAAGGCATATTAAAAGCACTAGTTGATGGGCCTGCTTTACTGCTATCGTCCGGAACAACATTTGTATTTTTTCTTCACTTTTTCGCTGGTAAAATGGTTGCTGCTGCTGCTTTGGATGATGATGTGAAGTATTCCTGTAGACCGCTGTATATAATACTATCGTCGGAATCAAATAGTTTAGGAATTTCATAAAGTTAACAAATCAAAAAAAACAAGCTGAGAAAATATAATAATGTATATATAAGGAATTTAAAAAATTGAAGTTCATAAACTGTGAATTTGGTACATAAATTTTTAAATAGGAATTTTGTTTTAGTAAAATCTTGATAAAATGCTAATTGAAATGATATATAATAAATCATCTAACATACTTCATGGCATTTCTTTTGTGGTGGTAACAAAGTTCTCAGATTTTGTTTTTAAGTTAATGAGAATCTGATATGAGATGTCTTTTTTCTTTTGACAAATAGCAAATTTATTATCACTTGTTTAATTAAATAATGCTAATAAATTATAATCTGGACAACTTTTATATAGGAGCACGTGTGTGCACAAACAAACTGGAAAATTTTTTTTAGAAACAATTTATTAAGACATTTTAATATAATGAATGTTAGTATTAAAAATATATAATAATATTTGTATTTACCTTGAATATATCTATGCTTTTAAATAGTATTTACAAAAAAAATTATAGAGAAGGAAGTTAAAACGTAGAATGCTGCTATTTTTGGCATCTTGATTATATTTTTTTCGTTTAAATGGCTCATTTACATGTGTAGTACAAATTGCCCATTTCCCCCCTATTTTTAAGGGAAAGACAACATATTTATTTGACTTTTTTTTCTCAGCCAGAAGTGATGGAAGTAAATTTATAATAAAAAATTAAGAAACTTTTAGTCTGTACCTGGGCCATTTCATTCACAATTTTTGATAGTAAGACTTTCTATGGATAATAATATAAATTCATTATTATTTATAACATTAAAAAATATATAAAATTCTTGTCTATATTAAATAAAAATGTTTGAACATATATATATATAATTGAATGTTCTATATTTTATAGTTATGCCGTTTCTAAAGTTTGCAATGTTTTCCAATATCATTTCTTTTTGTCAAAAGTTGTTTAGTACAACTTTACTGTTAAATGGGGGAAGGGGTAAAGTTTCTGAATAAAAAGAGACAAGAAAAAGTGTATTTTAAACAGTATTATTTATTGCAATATTAAAATTATAATATGAAGTCTTGACAATTAGATTCACAAAACTTGCCATGTGCTTATGTTGATAGACAACACTGTGTAACTAACTCGGTACTATAGTTAACAACTGCATTCATAGCTGTGTTTTGCTGAATGACATTCAATATTGTTGTTGCATGGGTTAGTTAGAACAAACATTAAATTTCTAGTTAACCCCTAGAGACCTGAACGGCCATTTTGAATTCACAGAAAAAATTACAGGACATACAATTTTAAATGAAATGTCTAATTTATTACAATAAATAACAAATATATATACATTTTTAGAAAGTGCAAATATGAAAGAATGTAATGAAGCTGATAAAATAGTCATTACCACAAAAAAATAATTAAAGAAAGGAGATTTTTCACATTTTTAAATATCTTTATTTTTACATTGGTTCACAAACTCTCAATTTTGAAAGATATAGCCTAAAATGACAATTTCATAGACAGCTTCATCACATTCGTCATAAAATGCAGAAAAAAATAATATATAACATGACCTACCTGAGTTACAGATTGTTGGTGTAATGTGGCAAAAGGTGACCATTTCAATTTCTTTTTTCTGCTTGACACTCTATATGTTCTATTTTTGCAAGCAGTTGTTTTTCTAGGCCCTCTATGCGGGATATCTATTAGAAATGCAAGGTTTTAGTGAGGATCAAAAAAAAAATAACAGTAATAACTTTAGTAAATTCTAAGTTATGGGGGTAAAAAATAATGACTATATTATTGAAAAATCAGGGGTGGGGCGAGATAAATTATGCATTATTTCATGGCAGATCATAATTGCCAAATATGCAAATAAATAATTTAAAAATTTGTTTCTAAAATAAAATGAATAACAACATAGTAAATTCTAAGTTATGGGGGTAAAAAATAATGACTATATTATTGAAAAATCAGGGGTGGGGCGAGATAAATTATGCATTATTTCATGGCAAATCATAATTGCCAAATATGCAAATAAATAATTTAAAAATTTGTTTCTAAAATAAAATGAATAACAACATAGTAAATAAAATAAAATAAATAATCAAAAGGAATTACAAGCAATTATTATATATGAGTGGGAGATGATGATGACTGTTGATTCAGCATTGTGAGGTATTTATTTTTTTCACCTTGTTAGTTTCACAGAACAGAGTGGATAGTTTGAAGACAGTTTGCAAATTGTTGAAAATATAAATGCATGAGCAAAATCAATTTCAAAATAACTGATGATGATGATGTGGAGCAACTGGTAAGGGTGAGCTAAATTATGCATTATTACATAGGAAATCATAATAGCAAAGTATGCCATCAAATGAATAAAAAGTTATCTATAATGAAACGAATAAAAATGTAGTAAATTCTAAGTTATGATGAAAAAATAATTACACATTATTGGAATATATGAGGGTAAGAGTGAGCTAAATTATGCATTATTACATAGCAAACCATAATAGCAAAGTATGCTATCAAATAAATAAAAAGTTATCTATAATGAAACGAATAAAAATGTAGTAAATTCTAAGTTATGCATGTAAAAAATAATTACTACATTATTGGAATATCATGAGGGTAAGAGTGAGCTAAATTATGCATTATTACATAGCAAACCATAATAGCAAAGTATGCTATCAAATGAATAAAAAGTTATCTGCAAAGTATGCTATAAAATGAATAAAAAGTTATCTACAATGAAATGAATAAAAACGTAGTAAATTCTAAGTTATGCATGTAAAAAATAATTACTACATTATTGGAATATCATGAGGGTAAGAGTGAGCTAAATTATGCATTATTACATAGCAAACCATAATAGCAAAGTATGCTATCAAATAAATAAAAAGTTATCTATAATGAAACGAATAAAAATGTAGTAAATTCTAAGTTATGCATGTAAAAAATAATTACTACATTATTGGAATATCATGAGGGTAAGAGTGAGCTAAATTATGCATTATTACATAGCAAACCATAATAGCAAAGTATGCTATCAAATGAATAAAAAGTTATCTGCAAAGTATGCTATAAAATGAATAAAAAGTTATCTACAATGAAATGAATAAAAACGTAGTAAATTCTAAGTTATGCATGTAAAAAATAATTACTACATTATTGGAATATCATGAGGGTAAGAGTGAGCTAAATTATGCATTATTACATAGCAAACCATAATAGCAAAGTATGCTATAAAATGAATAAAAACTTATCTACAATGAAATGTATAAAAACAGTAAATAAAATAAAATAAATAACCCAAAGGAATTACAAGCAATTATTATATATTAGTGGGAGATGATGATGATGAATGTTGAATACTTACAGGTAATGGGGAATACGAAACCTCAAAATCAAACACATCAACAGAAAAGTTCGTTAGAAACGTAATTACGTTTAGCGGCGAAAATAATTGTTTTCTCCGTATATTTTTTTTATCAGTTGATAAAATCTAGAAAGATAAAAAAAATTACAAAATTTTAATAATGTACTTTACAAAAATTGCTATAAAAAATCTAATTTTCATCGCACAGAAAAAATTTTTAGACGTACAAAAAGATAGAAAAATGGCGGAGAGAAAGAAAAAAAAAGCGTAACTGTGACGTATACGGTTTGCACGCTATTGCGGTCGAAATTGCAAACTTTTTTTAATGCGTAAAAAAGCGGTTTTCGGTCTCAAAGGGTTAAAATTGCCTAATCTATAATGTTGGGTAGGTGATAGTTGATAATCAGGAAAAGGATAGAGCAGTTAAAGACCAGGTGTCATCAAAAACTTTAGTGGAGGCAAGGAGCTCGTCTTGTTTCTTGATTTTTTTGAGCGTTTGATAAAACAATGGTTTGATTTATGGCGGGGGTAATTCCATGAGAGTTTTGCGTCTCACTATCCATATGGAATAAAGGACAAAGGTAGAAAGCCTTATTGTTGTAAAAGTTCCATTATGAATGGCATTTTCAAGTGAGAAAATAATGTCAGATCGAATATTGGAGTTGATTATGATTATATCTTTCAGTGTTTTAAGTCTTGGGCACCGGTGTATAATATGATCTATGATTTCATCTTCACAAGCACACAGGCCACATAATAGGGTCAATGCTAGAAAAACCTCTTCGATGATAAAGAAACCAATTCGTGGGAAGTGCATTCAGATTAATTTTAATGATGAAGTCAAGGAATTTCGGTTCCAGACTCCAACTTTTGAAGTGTAATGAGGCTTTGATTTGTTACTTTTAGGCTGGTTTTAATGGGTTGTTGATTATAGTTGATAAGATTGTATGCTTCCCATAAGGTGATTTTTTTGGTTAAGGTTAGAGGGCATGTTCAGGTTATAAAGTTGTAGATGTTCTACTAGCAATGCTATCCATGAACTGGAAAAGGGCGGAGGACGGTCAGTCGGTGTAATTTTTTAATTATGTTGGAGTATCCACAAGAGGGGAGAGTGTTGTGGGTTTTTTGTAAAATGATTGCCTGTATTGAGTGGAATGACAGTCCATTGAACCTGCACAGTCGTTGGATACCTTGCAAGCTAATAGCAACTGTCCTTCCTCTCCAGAGATCGGTTAATTTTATTTTGAAACTGTTTGGACATTTTAATGAATGGAAGATAATATGAGATTTTTGGCATTATGATCATGTTGAGGAGGCCAACCTTTCCATATAATGAAAGGTATACTCTAGGGAGTGAAGGAGTGGTGGCTTCGGTTGATTGGAGGATTGCATCTTGAATCTCTCTTGCCATTGCAGTTGGAGGTTTGGAGATTGGGAAACCTAGTTAACTTTGGGGTTTAGCAGAAAAGGGGGAGTTAATTTGTTTACCAGACATTATCTTCCAGATGGAAGATTTGTTAAAATTTATTTGTAGGCCAAGTTTCATTGTATTTCTGTTTTAAGATGTTCATGAGATGAGGCAGGTATTTAATGGTGGGAAGCACAACCATGATGTCATCTATATATGCAAATACATTGAAATTTTTATTGAGAGAGGGAAGGAATATTCCTGGGAGGTTTTTTTCTATATCCATCAGAATAGGGTTGATGTATGCTGAGAAGAAACGGGCACTGAGCGCGGATCCTTGAGGGATCGACTTGTAGGCTTGAAACCTGGTGTGATCTTGCCATCAAGAGAAAAATCTGTTGTTGAGCAGATTGCTGACTATCTGAACAATCGAGGACGGAATGTCGCATTCTGCCAGAATATACAGGAGAGTGTTTATCTGGACCGAATCAAATGCCGCCGCAACATCCAGTTGGTCAGCAATAGGTTTGGATTTATGATCTACTCTGATATAATTGAACAGTGCAGTTAACTTTGGTCATAGCATATGAGGTTGATGATCCCTTTTTCCGTATTGGTTTGGGGGGATATGGCGAAGAATTTGAGTTTGGAGTTGATCTTTAATAACTGACTCAGTTCTCTTGATAAGCAATGGGGTCATGGAAATTGGCTGGAAACTGTTAATGTCGTTTAGTGGTTTTGCTTTTTTAATAAAAGGCACGAATGCCACTGGGTAAAGATCTGGTATGTTTCTGTTGCCGGAGGCTAGGCGATCAATCATTTTTTTAATAATTGGAACAGTAAATTGACAGGTGTTTGACAAGGAAATTTGGGGTGCCGTGAAGGCCAGGATGAACGCCGTCAGGGAGGGATGTCATCTTTTTGGATTTCTGTGATGCCATGTTCGCCCGGGTCCCCAGTATCCAACCAGCTGTTTACAGGAGGAGCTCCATCTTTTTGCATTAATTGGCAGAATTGTTGGCTGATGTGCTGCATCATTGGAAAGCCAATGATATTGGTTCCATTAGTATTAATGGATTTGGGAGTGATTTGTTTTTTATTGTATCCGAGTACCCATCTGAGGTAGTCTCTCGTTCAGCAGTGTTGTGATAAGAAACATTTGGAGCTTCTGATGGATATATATTCTGCAAGGGACATATTTTATTTTTTAAATAAAATGAATAACAAAATATCTGACTTTCATCATATCCTCTAGGCAGTATTTTTTTTTTCAGTAACTTATTTTACTTTTATAGAACCTTAATAGTACTCTTATTATCAATAAGCTATGATGTCAAATTGTTATGATGTTTTTAAATCAGTATCGCTTTTATGTTGTTAAACTTTGTAAAACATAAAATCAGTATCACTTTTATGTTGTTAAACTTTGTAAAACATAGCATTACACTTAAAAAACATTTTATGTTAAATACTGCATGTCAAATTCGGAAAGGATAATAAAGCAAGAATAAGATATATATGCTTTCAACATAAGCTGAAATTTTTTTATTAATAAATATAAATTGTACTTGGTGCTCTGAAATGGAAAAATGGCCATTCAGCTATTGTAAAATTATAAATTTTATTTTTATCATATATAGCATTCAGAAATGATAAAATGCTGCTTGCGTATTGTAAAATGTACTTTAAAAAAAAAAAATTTTTTTTGTTTACATTTTTTGGTTGTTTTCTCATCCCTGGTGATCGCCTCGAGATGTCGCTATTTCTAGGTCAATTTCTAGAAATATACCGTTTCACCGGCCTTCACCCAACAAAAGAGGAATTTTTCTACGTTATAAATGCAGAAAAGAGTCCACGTTATGTTGGACGGAGGAGGCGGCGACAGAAGCCAACACAAAGAGACTTCTTTCTATGATAAAACACAGAGTTCCTGCCGGCTGCCGGTTATGGCTTTTTTCTATGCTAAAAGCAAAGAGAAAGAAATGCTTTGATTGGCTGCCATAGTAGTTGATTTTGTTCATTTTCTCGTAATAGTAGAATATCTATTTTCTCTGTAGTTTCATGTGAGAGTGTGTGTATTTGAAGCAGTCGTAGTTTTTTAAAATTTGATAAGACGTCTATTTTTTTAATGTGTTGTAACTTACTCTACTGTTGTAAATTTAGTAATAATGTCCTGAAGATTCCATTATGAACGGGTAACCCTCAAAAATTGCTTTTAAGGGTGCGGAAGGGGAAAAAATTTGAATCGTGCGAAAAGTACCGTTCGTCTGTGTCCAGTTACTTTTGCTATATATATACGCACAAACAAAAACAACCTAGTGTCTAATTATTAGTAATTACTTGTCCGAAAAAGAAAATTAGTCGGGTATTATTATTTTTTTGTTACATTTATTATTTCAAAATAAGATTAGTTTTTATATCTACACACTAACAAAAACAACCCAGTTCATGATTAATTACTGTCTTTAAAAAAAAAAAAAGCAAATTCAACGAGGTTTGATTTTTCCAATGGAGTATTTGAATTACGGTTTGTTTGTTTTTATATATACACAAGATTTACCAAAAAGAAACCCACTTTCTGACTAATTACTGTCAAAAGAAACGCAAATTAGTCGGCTATCATTTTTAAATTTAGTATTTCAATAACGGTACCCTTTTTATATAGACAGACTTAACAAAAACAACCCACTTTCTGATTCATTACTGTCCCCCCCCCCCCCCCCCCCCCCAAAAAAAAAACCGGAAATTAGTCGGATATCATTTTTCAATTGAGTCTTTCAATGACGGTCCTTACTAATAGTAGTCGGGTATCAATTCTAAATTGTAGTATATAAATTACGGTACTTTTGATAGATTTAGAATTACGTTTTGCTTTTTTAATAAAATGATTGATTTACTCCTGACCAAAAAAATGAGAAAAAGGCCCGTAACTTTAAAGACACACACACAAACTAAAAAACAATCTAAAATTAATAAACATTGACTTATTAAGTTTTGCTTTTGAATCAAATTGTTGATTACTTTACCGTAACTTTAAAAAGACACACATAAAGTCCAAAAAAAAAAAATTAGAAAAAGCCCCGTAACTTGGTTATCCAAACTCAAAAACAAGATAAGATTAATAAAATTTACTTATTACATCTTGTTTTTGAATAAAATTATTGATTTATTCTTGCAAAAAAAAAAGACCGTAACTTTAAAAAGACACGTAAAGTCAAAAAAATTAGAAAAACACCGTAACTTTAAAGACACACAAACTCCAAAACAAGATAAGATCAATAAACATTTACAAAAATGAAAAAACTAACACCATATAATAGTATTAGTTAGTAGAATATTTTATTACAAATCTAAGAAATCAGATCTTTTTAGATCAAATCGATCATTTAGGTCCGGCCCGGAATCGTTATATGTATATGTTTTTGCTTAGCATCAAAGCCATCTTGTGGCAAACAACAGGGATGACAAAACAAACCCCCCCCCTTTTTTTTTTTGTAGCTTATAATTAAAGTCATATTTTGATCCATTGTAGTTCACAGCTTCGCTCTATTTTTGTCATTATTGCTCAGTTGATTAAAAAAATATTTAGTTCCACATTTAGAAAAGAAATTCTTGATTTGAGATGAGTCTTTGATAGTGAAAGTATTTTGAGCTATCAGATCCGATCTACTTTAGGGGCACTTCCATGGTTCTGTGAGGCAACTACTGATATTTAGTGAAAGAACAGGAAACCATTGAAAAGGAATAGATTTGATTGGGTCAGTTGTATTTCTCTTTGTAATATTTAATTTAGTAGCTACAAGGTTGTCCAAATAGTGGCACAGTTATTCACTAGTAGAATATGTTAATGCTAAGAAAGCAGGTTGGGAATTACTTGTATTACAACCCTAAATAGTGCCAGTCATCTTTCTAAAGAAGTTAATTTTAGAATTAATTTTCTATTTAATTGTAGATAAATCTAATTTAAGCTATGGTCCAATCTTATTCTTAAATAGCATGGATGGGGTGACCATTATTGCAAAAAGTTACATTTATGTTACAAATTGTTTTGATAAGTTGAGTATATATTGTGTTGTATTATGAAGATTCAATTTTAGAAAAAGATTTTCAAACGTTATATACAATAAGTTACTTGTATTTCGGGAAAATAAATTATTTTTGTGAAATCAGTACAATATTAACATACATGAGTTTTCTATTCTCACTTTGAATGTACATATATTAAATAAAGTAGAACTCAGTGCTATGATAGCCAGATTTCTGAAAAAAATGTTTGTCTTCTATAATCTTTAGTGTCTCTTGATTTTTTTTACTTTTTATTAAAGAATAAGCCCTTTATTTGTAAACAAAGTAATGTTTTTTTTTTTTTGTATCTTAAGGATTTATAAAGATTTACACAAGATTTTTTTTTTCTCTTGAATTGTAAGCTAAACTGAAATTAATGAGTATCAGTCTTTAATTTGTTTGAAATCATTGTACAGCAAATTGTTAAAGATAAATAAATAATACTTGATTTTTTTGTGATCTGAATCCAAACTAATTTTAATGTTTGATAAAAGTCTTAATATGATTCATAGTTAGTAAGCAACATATAGTAATTAATTATATTGAGTAATAATTTTATTTGATTATTGCTAAGTTTATTTGATTTTTAGAATGCTTGTTTTGTTATTGTGCCAAATTTTTGGAATAGTTTTTGTATTTGAAGTATTGTTTTTGCTCCTGGAGCTTATCCTTATTCAGCGTGAGATAGTCAAAAGTAATAATTACATATGTTTAAACAAATCTGGAAGGGGCAGGGGGACAATATTGATAATGATTAGGTAATCCTTTTTTCTTAAAAATGTGTTTTTTTAATTCTATTTATTTGTTATATTGGACATGGTTTACATTTCAATTAATCTATAGTGTGAATATCATATTGACTTCCTGAAAAGGTCAAAATGTTCTTACATGCATGAACAAAAAAAATTTAAATTGTAATGAGAATGGATTGGAAGGGAATGGGTCTTTTTTAATTTATTTGTAATTAAAAAAAGCTGAAAGAAAAATTGAACTAGTAAACTTTAACAAAAGTCATATATTTACTATCATTTTTTTTTTGTTTATTAAATTTGTTGAATGCAATTATGATGGAAAATATGATTTAGAATAAGCAAAATAATATTTTTTCCATTTTCTCAGTTTAAGAGACATTGAAATGGATATAAAACATTTAATTTATGGAATTTTTCATAATTTATTAATAAAATTTATTTTAATGTTTCATACTTGCTACTTATCATTTAATTACTTCTAAACTATAAGACTGGTGATTTTTGTGTGTTTTCTAGCATCTGAAGCAAATGCAAATGAAGTACAAGAAGTGACTAGTGGTTTAGATGAAAATGAAGAAGCTCTTCTTTTGGGTGACGGGACTAATGGTTTAGATTCTGAACCTAGTAAAGAAGAAAGTCCAGAAACTGCAGCTGATGAAAACAAAACAGAAAGTAAAGATGAGGAAAAAACAGAAACTAAAACTGATGATGAAACTAAAGAAAAAACAGAAGAAAAGGTTACCACAGAAACAATTATGGAAATTGGAGGCAAAAAAGGTTTGAAATAGATTGGTGTAATCTGTATAATAATGCAAATCTTATATAAAATAATAAACCTGATAATTAATTTTATTTAGCAAGTTAAATTTAACTCATTAATTTCTCACTATGTATATCATTATTTATCATTTATACTGTTATCTTTGCTCAAAACATTTTAACCTTTATTAAAAATTTAATGAACAAAAAATAAATCTTTGTTACTCTTAAAATAATACCAAATTAAATGGAGTAAGTATATAAAGAATACATTTTGAATTTTATTTTTAATTGTTGTGTTTTGAGCCATCATTCTTACTATGATATGAAAAAGAAAACTTTTAAAAAACAATAATTAGTTCTGTGGTTTTTTCTGTCATTTAACTGAAATATAAATGAAAATATTTCTTGCTTTGAAAGAATTGAAATTTGTTCACTATTATCACAACTGGTGAACGTTTATACATTCAGATAAATAATTAGAACAAATTATCCTTTAGATTTTTTTTATCTGAAATAAGAACAAATACATTGTTCAAATTCAATAATGCACTGTCTGTATATGATATTTTTTTTATATTAAACAATTGTGATTTTAGAAAATATTTGATTCCTTTATGAAAGTGTACAAAATATGTCAACTTTTTTGTTAGAACATGTTAATATCTATATTATCCATTTGAACAACATAATTCATGTAGGTATTGAAAAAAATTCCATAAGAAATGCGATAGAAAGTATTTGGATTCATTTTATTATTTTAAAATTACAAAAAAAAAAAAAAGATTGTGTATAATTGATGTCATGTAGTATTTTTTATTCTCAATTCCATTTATTGAATAAAAAAGATTTTTGTGTCATCTTATTTATTTAATTTTGATTATATAAAAATTTTATTGAAAAAGTGATGAAATTGAGTGCAAATGCAGTTTTAAACTTGTATTTATTCAAAATAGATTTATTAATTTTTATTAATTTTTTTTTTTTTTTTAGTGAAAAAAACTACTGGTGGAGCTAAAAAAATACCACCAGCATCTGTGTATAGGACATCGCTTAGTGCTCGGGAAGCTTTAAGAAGAGATAGAAGAAGTAAATAGAAAATTCCTTTTATTTTAAAAAAACTATTCATAAAAAATATGTGCTGAGTTTTTATTAAAAAATTTTTTTGACAAAAATGTGTATTAAATCATCATAATTAATATAAATAGATCTATAGGGGAGAGAGGACTCTATAATAATACACACAAAGTATTAGCTTTTGAAAGTGAATTTTACTAAAGGATCCTTACTGAATATAAGAAAGCTCAACAGTAGTATTTTTTGAAATCTTGCTATTAAAATTGAATGCTTATTTTTAATATTAATTAAAACTTTTTAAAGGATTTTTATTTAACTTCTGTATCTTTGGATCACATATAATCGATTTTTTAAATCTATTTCTATAAAATGGATTTTTTCAAATTTTGTACACAAGGTTGTTAGGCGTAATGGTGTTAGAAGGTCATGTTTCAATTGCGTTCAAATTAGTTTGTAAATTTTGAGTAATGCTCAAGAGATTATACTATTGCAATTACTCATGTGAATAAAAATGAAAAAAAAAAAGACATGATTTCCATTACTGGAAGGAAATATGGCAACATTTTTTAGATTCCAGTTTGTTTGCTTTTTAATTTAAATGATTTTGAAAAATTGAAGTGCTACAGGAATAGACTTCTTAACAAAAAGTCTGTTGCAAAATGCTTATTAAACCCTAAAAACTAAAAATATGGTGAGATTTTTTTAGATTCTCTCTCTCTCTTTTTTAAATAATTTCTTTCTGTTCATTTGGATCAAATCTTTTAACTGATTTTGAACCAACTTTTACTAAACAGGTTTTCTTCAAATTTTGTGCACATCTTGATATAAATGGATATTAAATTGAAGGAATTTATTTATGATAAGTAATTTTGAAAAATTAGAAGTGATACAGGAATAGATTTTTTGATAAGTCATGCTAAAAAAAATAATATAAGCTTAAATATTTTTTAGAAAGTGCTTTTTAATTTGATGCTAATGCACTAAAAAGCAAAAGATGATATCTTGAACTATAATTTTGGTTGTAATATATGACTTTAAATAAAATCATGGGACATCCATAAATTAATTCATTCAATAATAGAGTATTTACTATGATCATAAACTGTATGATTGAATTAATTTACGGGATACCCATAATTTTATTTAAATGTAACAACTAAAATTCTATACCAAGGGGAAAAAAATTTTTTAGTACATTAAATAAAAGGGTTTTTTTTTTTAAAAAAAAAAATTATATATATTGTTTTGATATTTTATTGGTTTAAATATACATATAATTTTACTCAGAAAAACCTCATTACATGCAAACAAATTTTAAGAAGTTCGATTGTAAATTTTTTTTTTTAAATTGTTTCATTAAAGATATTTTTTATTTAAAAAACTCATTTGATTCTGTACTAAATTATTTAAACAAGAGAAGTAAATTTAACTTTGAACATAATTGAAATAAAATATAGTAACTTTTAACATTACTATAGTAAATAACAAAAACCTGAAAAGATAAGCAAATATTTTTGAGAATTTGCATTGCAAAGTTTTTTATTAACCCAACCTAAAATTATTCAAAATGCTAAGTGTTGTCAATTTTAAACACTAGTCTAGAGAAGTCTTGGCATATTTTTTTCTTCTGTGACAAATGGGATACTCATTATTTTGCTGACTTTACAAATTTTATTGCGTATCATTATAGAAATAGTTATGTTTAAAGCTGGGGATTGCTTATGTTTTATAATCAATGCATCATTCTTTTTTTTTAAAATGCATGAGTTCAATTGAAATATACAATTAGTGCATTATAGTCAAATAATATTTTTTTTTTGTCATCTATTATAGAAACATCAAATATTTCAAAGTGAGGCTGAATCAGTTTTGCTTTTATCAGATGTTTAAAGTTTTAGATTTAAGTTTTTTAATGGAAGTAGTAGGGCTTTTTTTTTGAATTTGAATCTGTTAATTATGACTTTTTTTTATTATTATCAATTTTATATAAGAAAAATGCCTTGTGTTCACTTTTGTATGTTGCACCAAAATGATAAAAATTTTTCTAGAATAATCAGTCATTGAATTAATCATGTTAACAAGAGTTTAATGCAAGTTTGCAATCTTCTTGAACAAGATCATGAATAGAACATTAATGTGATTCTTGGTGTAATTGATTTTTAAAATGGATGGTATAAAATTAATATTGTCAGCACATTCATTTTGCTGTCTTAAGTACAAAAAATTTCTGTGAAGTCAACAATTTTAGTTTCATATTGTATGCCTTGATATTATCTACTAATCTAGAAATTAATGTGCTCTAGTCTTGCCATTTCAGATTGAGATCGTTAACATAAACTCAAAATGCTAAATTAAGTAGACATTTATTATGTAATACTATTCTTTCCTTCAGTAGTGCTTTTTTAAAAAAATTAAAAATCATGAACAAAATTTTTTGGCTTCCATAAATATTTAAAACCTGTCCTCAAAAAAGCCAAAGCATCTTGTATGAAATCTAGACTTGTTAATCCTTCACATTACAACTATCATCATAACCAAAGTGTTTAAAGGTTTTTTTTTAATGTGTAATGAGCACCTAAACATTAGAAAATAGAAAAATTAAATGTTTTATAATTCTGTAAAATAATAAACACTAATATAAAAACGTAAAAAGTATATATATTTTTTTTAGTTGCTTTTCTTGATCAAAAATGTGACTAAAATATAAATTTTCTGAATCAAATTAGTGTTAACTTTGTCAGAGCATGATCCCATTAATCTAATTTTAATAATTAATTTTTCTTTATGTGATTCCAGACATGAGTTAGTTTATCCACACAAGTCTTGGCATATATTGCAATGTTTTATTAGAATCAAAGAAGGATTCTATTTACTTTATAAAGATAGTTTATCTCAAAAAAATTCTAATGAAATGCAATGATAATTGTTTTCATTGGGAAAATGTGATGGAAAATATAATATATTGGATAATTACGATTAGACGCTCTTATTGAAGTATGTCAGAAAGTTTTCTGCAGAAACAAGAGATGGCATTGCAAAATATCTAATAAAGAATGATAGATCAACTTGTTATGTATGTGACAACATTTATCGTTCGCAGATAGTTTATATAACCTTCAGAAAATTCATCTATAGAATATTTTATCTTTTTTATATTATTTTATAAAATATGCTAACAAAAAAACACTTATTTATAATTGTTAATAAAATATGATAAAATATTTATTGTTAAAATATGATAGTTGTTTTAATCTGATTTATTAAGTTCATTGCTAAAATATTAGTTATGAATTATTTTAAATCTGGTTATTTAAGTAGTAAATAATGTATTACTAAACTTTTCTATAATGAATTAAATTGTGGAATTATATCATGCCTTGCTTATTTTATGTTTTTTCGTATAGTAATAGCAGAATTTGATTAGATGTGCACCATCAGAATTTTATTACTAATGACTTTAAGGTTGTCATCTGATCCTTCGTGACAGCCGCTAGAGGCGCTATTTCTAGCTAAATTTCTAGAAATATGCCGTTTCCGCGGCCGCACCCAAGCCTTTAAGCATTCTTTCTAAAATAAATCCTAGAAAGATTGTTAACTCGGAGTTAAGTCTACTTTCTACGCTAAAAGGTAGAGTGTTAACTCGGAGTTAAGTCTTCTTTCTACGATAAAATCTAGAGTGTTAACTCGGCTTAGCGGCTAACGGTGTGGCTTTTTCCGATGCTAAAACCAGAGGAAAATGCCGTAGTTGTTTGTGTCACGCACTATATCGTAATGCTGCGTTATGTATTTTATGTAACAATATTCGTACGAGGGTGTGTTAATGTGATCGTGTCAAAATTATTTCAATTTTCATTGGTACCTTTTTTTTTTTAAGACAAATTGATGTACTGTTACATTTTATAAATTTTAACAGTAGTGATTGTTCCTCATAAATTTGTATTCCTCCTAAATTTTCGATTAGGGTGGGGTAGCGTAAAATTTTAAAAATCACGCTTTGAGTCACGTTTTAGCGAGAAATTTTCCGAGACAAAAAGTATGGCTAATTCCCACAACAGAAAACTTGAAAAGATGGGAATTGCCAGACATGGAAGCCGGCGCTGGAATATTTCTACAGCAGAAAAAAAGAAAAAAATATCCTGCTGCTGAAAGAAAAGATTGGATTGTGCGGCAAATATATGCAGATTTGAGGTCCAAAAACATCTGCCTACGGAAATGTTCACTTCATAAAAGGCAAGTTTGTTTGAGGGATTCTAAATGGCCTTCGTCAAATGTCAAAAATAAAAGAAGTAACTTTAATTTTTATTTAAACGTACATTCCTTCTCCCGATAATTGTTGTCGTCGGTAATCAAATGTAAAATAAAAGAAGTAACTAAAATTTTTATTTAAACATAGCCCCAAAAACCCCTCTTCTCCCAATAATTGTTGTCGTTGGCAATCAAACGGTCAAATAAAAGGAACGTCAATTATTCTTTAATCGTATAAAAAAAAAACCCTCCCACTAATTGTCGTCGGCAATCAAATGTAAACCAATCAAAGTAAGACAGTAAATTATTAGTTAAACATAACCCAAATTACTATTTGAACGCACACCGAAAAAGACCTGCTGTTGTCAATCAAAATTAAAGAAACCTAGACTATTATTGTCCCATTGTCAAATCGAATATTATTTGGGGAAACCTAAATAATTTATAAATGAAAAAAAAAAGTCAAATCGGTTTTCAATCAAATGGTAACCGATAAATGTCACTTAAATTTTGATTTAAACATACACACAAAAAAAAATGCAAAACCCTTTCTCCCAATAATTGTTGTCGGCAATCAAATGTAAAAAATAAAAGGAACGTACAAATATTCTTTAATCGTAAACAAAAACACCCCTCCCACTAATTGTTGTCGGCAATCAAATGTAAAGCACTAAAAATAAGGTAAACCGATTATTTTTTAAACGTAACCCAAATTACTATTTGAACATACACCAAAAAAAGACCCGCTCTTGTCAATAAAAATGAAAGAAAACTACAACTATTATTATCCCATTGTCAAAAATATTAGGTTTTGGGCAAACCAAAACCATAATTTATAAACGAAAAAAAAAAGAAAGTCAAAACCGTTGTCAATCAAATATAACCAATAAAAGTAACTTCAATTTTGATTTAAACATACACAAAAAAACAACCTCTTTAGCTCCCAATAATTGTTGTCGGCAATCAAATGTAAAATAAAAGGAAGGTAAATTAGTATTTAATCATCACCCAAAAACACCCATCCCTCTCACTAATTATTGTCAGCAATCAAATGTACACCACTACTAAAAGTAATGTAAACTACTATTCTTTAAACGGTTACACCCCTTCTCCCAATAATTGTTGTCTACAATCGTACACACAAAAAAACACCCCTCTCAATAACTAGTGTCGGCAATCAAATGTAAACCAATCAAAGTAAGACTGCAACTTATTATTTAAACGTAACCCAAATTACTATTTTAATCTACACCAAAAAAACACCCGCTCTTGTCAATAAAAATTAAACAAACAACAACTATTATTGTCCCATTGTCAAAAATATTTATTTGTAGAACCAAAACTATAATTTATAAACGAAAGGAAGTCAAATCGGTTGTCAATCAAATGTAAACCGATAAAATGTAAAGGTTTTAATTTTTATTTAAACATACACACGCGTGCGTGAAAAAAAAACCCACTTCTCCCAATAATTGTCGTCGGCAATCAAATGTAAATCTATCAAAGTAATGTAAGTTATTATTTAATCATACACACAAAAAAAAACCCACTAATTGTTGTCGGCAATCAAATGTAAACCTATCAAAGTAACGTAAATTATTATTTAAAGATCCATCAAAAAAACCCGTTCTCTTGAATTTTTGCAATCCAATTTTACAAAATAGTAATACTATTTAAAAAAAAAACAAATTACTATTTGAACACACACCAAAAAAGACCCTTTGGTAAAAAAAAAAAAAAATTAAAAAAAAACAACTATTATCCCTTCTTCAAAAATATTATTTGGGAAAAATAATTCAGAAACGAAAGAAAGTAAACTTTGTAAACAAAAAAAAAAAGTCAATATTAATAGAGAATCGCTAGCCCGGGAATGTTATATTAATGTGTTTTTTGGTTAGAAATCGCGCCTCTAGCGGCTGACGCGAAGGATCAGATGACAACCGACTTTAATTATAATTTGAATGCATTAGTATTAAACCAAATGTTTAGGAATTAGTGTGTTTTGTGATCAACATGTTAATATTTTTCTAATATAAGATAGTGATTTCATACACTAAAATTTTCACATTTATTAAAAATACAATTGGATTTTAAAAATCTTGCAATTTTATCTAGAGTCAAGTAACAAATTTGCAATCATAAAAACATTTATTGCTAAAAAATTGTACTCTAATGTTTCACGAATATTAATAAGCAATAATAAAATGGTCATAAATTATTTACTTGGTTTCTCTCCATTATTGATTGTTTTTTTTTAATTAACCACTATTAATTTATGTGGTATAAAAACTTAAATTTATTAATACATTATTTATTTTAATAATAATTGACAATTAATGCTTGTACATTAATATGTAATTATAGATTCAAGTAAAATGAACTGATCTAACATTAGTAAAAAAATTCTAAAAGTTAATAGCATTTTTTTTCTTTCTACATTTTTATTCAAAATAATGTATTTATATGTAATTATCTAGATTGTATAATATTTGACCACTTTAGTGACAGTCTAAGCATTAAACTATTCAATCCAAATTTATTTATGTTATGAAGCTGCACAAAACAGAACAATCGTGATAGTAATGTTTGTACTCTAATAAAATTTATTATATTCAAACTTAGAAAGTGCTTTTTGTCTTTGCGTTTCTGTACTTTTGCATTTCTACTAGTAATATTTTGTGTTAATTTTCAGTTTTTTATTTAATAATTGAAGAAAGTATTATTTATCTGGTAACTTTTATAATTCTATTTTTTTTTTCTCGCTGCAAAATTATATATATTTATTTTTGTAGTTGAAAAGTTTTAATTTTAAATTGCACCTGGTTCTCGTTTTATGCAGATTATTTTAATGCGATTTTGAAGTTATGCGATTCATGTTTCTTCTTAATATCTTTCATATTTCACTATATTTATTAGATATCAAGAAATTTAAATTATTAATAACTTATTTTGACTTGAAATACTTTTTTTTTTTTTTTCAAAAATATAACGTTATATTAACAGCTAACGTGAATATGGCCTGAAACTGTATTTAGAATTTTAGCTTCTATTATGTAAATAACCTATTTATACTAATGAGTAAATAATAATAATAGATTTATACTTACATATAAAAATATCGCAATAAATAATCTTTTAGATTTTTAAAATAAAAAGATTTTATAATCTGAAAATAATCTTTCTAATGATAATGTATAATCTTTTTGTTTTGATTGCGATGTGATTTTTTTAATATAGAAAGAGAAAACCGTTAATACAGCACAAGTCCAAAAGTGGTGCTAGTTGTATCATCACGAATAAAAATAAAGTGGCTAACAGGTTTTTCTGGGCATAATTGCTGAGAGATTCTTAACTTCGTTTAAGGAGAAGCCACAATACATCACATTGAATCTGATTTCTTACCAATTTACAAACAAATGCTAGCGGTAATGATTAAAATATGCATGTAAAATTAAATACTGTAGTTAATAAAAAAAGTTTGTCTTGTATTAATTTTTTTCAAATATTTGAAATTTTTTTATTAGTCATACTTTATTTGCTTATTTCTTTAATGTGTATTTTAAAGTAATTTTTCCTTATTGCTTTGCTTTTATGCGAATTCTGAAAAATACAGACCCTATCCCCCATTTTTCAAGGTAAGTTAAGTCTATTTTTGTGCGATTTTTTTTAATGCGGGTTTTCTGTGGAACCTATCTACTGCATAAAACTACGCCCAGGTGTAGTTGTTTTTCCTGTATTTTCATGATATTGATGTATATTGCATTATTTTATCTTATTGTTTTTAATCTATTTTCATCAGAAACAATATTTAAGAAGTGGACGTAATTGGATATAAAACATTAATTTTTTTTTCAATTTTTTTTTTTTCAGGAAGAGCATTAGAAATGCGTCGTAGAACTTTGTTGATTTCTAATATTATTTTGGAAGATGCAACAAATGAAAAACTAAAAGGCGTTATTGAATCTTGTTATCACTGCCAGATAAGATTTTTGCAAACCAAAGTTGGTAAAAGAGGGTATGCAATAGTTTTATTTTTTTCTAAAATGTTACCATTGAAGATTTATTTATTATTACTTATTTATTATTACTTATTATTATTTATTATTACTTATCTTGTATTTAATTCTATAACTTTTATCAAAATGAGAGTATGTGAACAACACTAGAAGTCTAATTTGTCAGCAATGGTGATGTTGAGAGATAAAGAATTGCCTAAAATTTCTAGATTCAATGTAAATCAAAATAATTTTGATAAATTTCTTTGTTTTGTTTATGAATCTTTCTATAGATGTATTGTAAAAGAAATGAAAATAATTTACACTTGTATTTCAATAAGTTATAAAGCAGCTCAAGCTAAAGTAAAATTTAATACAAATGTACAGGAAGCTTTTTTTTTTTTGTAATTGATTACTATTAAAAAAGTAAGGAAAAAATTTTTTCCCCAATATCTGAAAAATTTATTATTTCATTGTTTGATACATTGCACAGGCTTAAACCTGTGTTTATATATGTAATAATGGCGGGATTCAAACTCAGACTTTCATAATTTCTAATTTATTATTAACTAAGTTTAAAATTACATCTTTATTGATATTTTTTTTGTACTCCTCACAAAATTCTCATTCAAACCATATATAATACTTTTTACCTGAGGTAATCCATAGCTTCAAAACTGACGAAAGTAATAGCACAAGGATTTTTTATTTTGTATCCCAAAAGTTAAAAATCTTAAAGTGTCTATAAGAAAAAGATTCATCTAATAAAAGATAGAAAATAAATCATTTCCAAAAGATGGATATGCATTTGTAATCATAGCAATTGGCTTCTTGTCTATCCAAAATTAGAAATTGAAGTCTATCTGTATCAATGATAAAATGAGTCTTCTCTTTTCATTTTATATTTTTTGTGCACACCAATCATGCTATCTTGTTATATTTATTGTCTTACAGAGATATAATTTATTTGCTAGCTATAGATGTGATGCAACATGTGGCAAAACTACTGACTCCACAGCATAAGTACCAAGGCATTGGCAAGAATCAGGATTTGATTTTTTGCCTGCATATAATTCCAAGTGGTATACATAACTATTGTGGCTATCACCACACATACTACTTGAAATCTTTTATTGGTTTTAAGAGTTTATATTTTTACATGGTGTACTCTGCTCAGTAAATTTTGTGATTGCTTCATCAACTCCAACCTTTCTGTTTATCTGATAATTAGTCTTAAAATTTATATTGCACTGCTCTTGTAATAGTCTAATTTTATATATAAAAATTACTTGTTGTACAAATACAGACATGCAAGCACGCTAATAAATTATTAAAGCGTTTGAAGAATCATTGTCTGTAAAGTAAGGCTGTCTCAAATTTGGATCATAGCTCCAAAATTACATTGCACACAAGTGCTTTCATTATATTTGAATATAATTTATATACTATATAGACACACTAGTACAAACACATTAATAGGTTAGAGTTTATCAATTAAAATAATAATTTTCAAATAATAAAAAAATCCTAAAAATGAACAGTTGCATATATTATGTTTATTTTCGGGGTGAACGACTTGAAAATGCAAAATCACCGAAGCACGTTGAGTCCACTCTGGCTGATGAAAAAATTGTCTTTGTCTTCTCAGTTCAATCTAATAAACCGGGCAGAAAAAAAAATTAAATGAGCTTATTAATAAAAAATCTGAATTTTGTCTGATTTTAACGTCATTTTAAAAAAGAAGCCTCAGAGAATGATGGTATTGGCACATGCATGGCCTATTTGGTTTCCCCACAATTTGAAAACAAAGAAATATTAATTCATAAAATTGATTGAATGAGTATCATTTAACATAGATATGTTAAAATATGGTTTTGATTATTTACTGCACTGAATGAAATGGGTTTTTGCTTTTGTAGTCATAATGATGAAACTACTTTGGATATGTCACAAATGAAAGCACTTATTGTCTTACAAGAACACTGAATGAAAATTAGATAAAGAACAATCATATTTTAATTGTATGATCAAATATATTGTGTAACTATTTTGCTGTACATTTTTAGCATAAATGCCACATTTATATTCAAATGATATGATTTTGATGAAGTCAATATTCTATGATGCTGCCAATGTTACAAATGACCTTTTCAAAGTGGTAGTTGCTTTTTTTTTTTTTAAAAAAGTATCAAAATAGTTTTTAAAGATTATAATAATGAATAATAATTTGTAAATCAAAACAGTGCGTACAAATTGATGATGAGTTTTTGTATAAAGATCCATCACAAAGGTTTTTAAATAACAGCATTGGTGAAGAAAACCAAAATATGGTAGTACATGAATTTGACAGGTTTATTTATTATACATGTGCACATAAATACAAAGCAAATATATATATTGTTTATAATATTAACTGGCTTATTTATTTGCAATTATTTTCTTTGATTATCGTCGATTAGCCCCCGCATGCCACTTGATGGCTCTGTTGCTAGTCAAAACCAATAGTTGTAATGTTACCAGTCTGATTTACAATTGACTTTTTTTTTACACTACTCTGATACAACACTATCCATGTCAGGGCGTAGCACTGGAATTCGCGGGGAGGGAGATCCGATGGTTTTGCCGATCCAAAGGATCGTCCTTCACAACATTTTGAAAACCAAAATTATTAACCCTTAAACCGCTAATTATATTGGTTGTATGAGGTAAAAATCAAATCTTTTAATTGGCCAACTCACAAACTGAAGACAAAGCCTATTGTTAAAACATATTCGCCTATAATATTAAATTCAACTCAGATACGTTTATAAAAAGTATATTACTAATTTTTCAGGTTATGAAGAGAACGAAAGTTCTTTCAAAAATAAATTGCTATTTATTTATTCTAAAATATTCAATTTTGGCAACATAAAAGTTATAATATAAACAAAAAGGTCGACTTTTACGTTATAGAAAAGAAATATTTCTTTTTACTAAATCTTAAATATTTTTACTAAAATCTTCAATATTTTTCGAAAATAATTTTGTTTTTTTAGTATTCTCTCTGAAAATAATTTGTAATTTCTCAAAATATTCTTTTATAATAATTTAAATCATATTCGAAATGAAAATCTCAGCGTTTTTCTTTATTTTCTTTGATCAGGCGGTTTCTTTGTTCTTTCCAGCCAATCGGAATGTCTTTTTCGGCTGAGAGCATGCTAAGAACCAATCACAAGTAATGTTCTTTCTTTGTTTAGGTTTAAATGCGTTTTTTTTTATTTTTTTACTTGTAAAATAATTCGGAAGAGGGCACCATCTTACAGAACTTTTAAAAACCTATTCAATACCTGTCTAACGAATATTTTAGCATAAGAACTGGCAGAGTTAGAGTGACGTCAGATGTCAACGAGGAGCTTCGTAAGAGGCGGGAAAAGGGTTAATAAAAAATCTAATATTTCCTTTTTTCAATTACTGTCTGATCAAAAAAAAAAGTTTTCAACACTATTTTAAAACAATTTACGAAACACAATTTGATTTTAAAATTCTCCTCTGATCAAGCCTAGCTTATGCTTTGAAAGTCTCATAGCTGTACCTGCGCAAAATACGTTTTACGCGTGATTTCTGTATAATGCTGGAACGTGCACTTTTGAAATTCATTTAACCTTAAAAGTATGTCTACGGAAGTGAGTCTTTTATCTACGTCAGGCCGTCTGAAAAAGAACTACTTCGAATGCACATGTAAAGACTTAGGACAACTTGAATTCTACACACCCTCACATCATACTGTAGCGATCTGAAGTGTGTGATAGTACCGCGAAGCACAAAGGCTGCTTAGCGGCTAATATGAACAGAACTGTAACCGTTCTATAGGCCGCGTGAGCAGTATATTTCTGTGCTTTTGCATGGAAACAGCGACATCAAGCGGTGTATGGGGGCTAATCGATGACAACCTTTTTTTAAAAATGTAATTGGTAAAAGTGATTATTTAAATTCATATAGTTAAAAATTGTTCTGCATAACAATAATTGTATATAAAAAATGAAATTAATCTCCAAATCCATTAAATTTATTGTAAAAGTCTTTTGCATTAATGACTTTTTTCCAATATAAAATAAATATATTTAAAAAATATGTTTCACCAAAATTGATTTGGGAAGGGGCGGGGGAGGGGATAGAGAACTATACATTTGTTTTACCGGATTTTTTAGCTGAAATTGGAGAAAAGTATCTATAAATCTGATGTAAAACATATATGTATAGAAACACAATGATTTTTTTTTTTGTTTTAGATTTTTGCAAAGATGACTGTGCAGAAGGGTGTGGATGACATATCCAATTGTGCGCTATATATATATATAAGTGATAGAATATTAAAATCTGTTCTATTGCTTAATCACTCTAGCCTTTTTTTTTTGTTTATATGCTTCATTGCGCAACTTTTATGAGCTTCTTTATCTTCCGAGTTGTGAAACTTAAACATTTTCTCCCTGAGGTGATGGAATGTCTTTGTATGTAGAAGATTCAGAAAGTAATTACTTGTGATGGTTAATTTTTAATGGATTAGTACATTATAAAACAATGTAGTTTGGCATGTTATGTCTTTATTAAATATTTATGGATATTCTTTTTCAAAAAATATTTACATTATTTATTTTATTGTTTTTAAAGATGGTGTTAAAGTGGAAAGAACATTTGAGATATTGTATGGTTTTCTTCAAAATCCCAATTCCAAAATGGTGTGTTATTTGGGGAGGGGGGGTATTCCTTATGACCTCATGTAACCAGGTCAGATTATAAACAATCATTTACTAATAACAGATATGGAAACTTTTCTTAAAATGAATGGTAATATATCTACATGCACGATCGTAGCCAAAGAGTTATCTGGGAAAAAATGAAATATATTAGCAACAGGTATTCAAAATATGCAAATTGTGAATTAAAGAGTCCATTTCTTGTAGAGGGGAAGCATGATTCCTTTTGGTTTATAGCATGAGTCTTATTAGCTATATGCCAGACCTTTTTGATCTTATATTTGGTGACGTGTTGTTTTATACCTGCAATAGTGGCTGGGGAAGGTTAAAATTTATGGCCAGTGGTCTTTTGAAGCTCAAGAAAAATGGAACTGTTCGAGCTTATCAAAAGCTTTCCTGTATAGATAACAATGTTGATTTACATGGAGAGTTTAGCCAGTTTGAGAGCATAGGATTGTACATATGGGGTTAGGAATCTGATCAGAATCTTGTCTATCTTTGTTGTTATTAATCTATTGGTTGAAACGGAGGTACAAAAGCTTAGCTGAAATGACTGAGAAACAGTTTTAATAAAATTTTTGGTTAGCGACAATATGCGGAAGAAGCCGCAATCTGTAATCTTTGGATGGATTGAAATTTAGTTTGTGGTAAAATTGTTTTATCCTTTTTATGAGGTGGCTCTATTTAAACCCCATACTGGTGAGGTCTTTTAAGTATTGTTTAATGCATAAGTATTTGTTTTGGAAGAGAAATTAAGTTAGACCTGCAAATTTATGAGAGTGCAGCGAGATTGATTTGGGATGTGTAAAGCCTCTGAATTTCAAGAGGCTTAATGCACAATTGAAAAAGCTTAATATTGAAACAAAGTGTCAAAACTACACCTGGAAAAGTGGACTAAAAAAATTATGCTGCCAGAGTGGGAAATTCTGCTCACCTTGTATATTTCTTCATGATTACTACTTATTCTGATCTTTAGACCATAGCATAAGAAATAAAATTTTCAAATGTGCCGATGATATCAAAATATATTTAAAGTCATTATTTGTCTCCAAAAGTATAATTTGGGAATTTAGTTGATTGTTGGCATGGTCATAAATAATGATGGTAATTAATTATATTATCGATTAATGTAAATTTTTACTTTAATAAACAGTATACTTTTAAGTATGATTGAAATAATTGATTATTTTTTGAACTTCCTTTTTAATGAAATAATTCTTTTTTTTTTTAAAATATTAATATAGTTTTAACATAACATTATGAATTTATGATAATAAAAGGAATAATGGGGTGGAGTAATAAGAATCAAAAAAGGAAGAACAAAATATGTGATATGATAAAAAAAATTATTCGAGTTGAGTGTGAATGTATTATTATATTGATTGAACAATACACAAAACATTATATAGTTTTGAGATAAAAAGGATAAAAATGATTTTCTATACCTTTGTCAATTACTGAAAAGAGAAAAGATGAATTGTTTGTTGATTTAATTAAACTATAACCAGACTTATTTCTATTATTAAAGAAAAAAAATATTTTTTAGCTTTTAAATACTTAAGATTGTGGCAATTTGTATGTTGCTTTGATATAAAACTATATATTGCAGAGTTCTTGAATGCCGTTTCAATGCTGTGGAGGACGCAACTAAAGCTGAAGGAGAATTGAAGGAGATAGTAACCGAAGAAAGAACCATTGGAATTCGTAATTTGGAAGAATCTGACGCACCATCTACCTGGTGTAAGTAATGCTGCTTAGAGAATTTACTTTTTAGTTTAATCACAATATCCATAATTTGTACTTGAACAGGAGTCCATTGAAATTAATCATGTTATGAATATGGAATTTTTTTTTTGTCAAATTTTTGTATTTATATCAAATTTTAGAATTATATAAAATTGTAAGTCTCAAAGTTCTTTCATTTTTCCAGAATATATTAATGGATTTTTATTGTAATAAGCTTGATCGGAGGTTGTAAATAGTTAATCATATATTTTATTTCATAGAAAATATATATATTAACTTGTCAAATTCCCAGTTGTCACATTGAATTTAAAAAAAAATATACAACAGATATATTCTGTTAGAGCAAATGTAATGGAATGTAACAAAATCAAAAAACAGTTTTTATTTTTAAAAAATTTAGAAAAATATATATTTTTAATACTTTTAAAAATGCTTATTTTTTACATAAGTTAACAAAATTCCTAAATTTTGGAAGTTAAATGTTAAAACATTTTTATAGACAGCTTCATTACATTTCTGTTAAAATTTTGAAAACATGAAATATAAGGATGACTTAATTGAGATAATTGTTTCTTATTAAATTTTGAACTGTATTGATTGGCTAGTGACTTCCATTTTTTACTAACTGACCCAATTTTGTCCTTTCATGCAGGCATCTGCTGGAAATATATTTCTAATGGAAAAAAAAAAAAAGTATTGTACTATATGTCAGATATAAAGAGAACTTTAATAAATTGTAATTTATTAAAAAACAAAATTAGTTTTAAAATAATTGCAAAAAAATTAATATATAATATAAAAGAACAAAGAGAAGTCACTGGATGAAAAAAGTCTTCAGCTGTAGGAAAATTTAGTTCAATTGTTATATAATGAATGTGTTTATAAGCATAATTCACAAAACATAATCCGTCTTAATTACAACTCGTTAAAGTATATATACTATATTTGTATAAAAAAAATAGGAAAAAGTATCCTTAGTTTGCAAAAAATGAAATATAATTTATGTGTACATGACAGTTGTATGATTCATATATGTACTAAACGGACGTATAAGATAGTGTTTGCAGCAACAGATATAACAATGAAATAAATTTGATTTTTTATTATAATCATTTCTTATATATATATAAATAAAATTACCTATAGAGTAGACTGAAAACAGATTTATTCTGTAGCACAAAACGGACTATTACTTTTACAACATAATAAATTATTTATATAAAAAATGCACTGTTACCTTGCTTAGCAAGGACAATTGGTCCCCCAAAACCTATTGTTAAGCAATAATATCGTATGCAGAATAAGTATTTATAATGGTTGTCTGGGGAAAAAATTGGCCAGTTACATTAAAAAAATAACTTAACCAAATATATATAAACACTTGTGTAAACTGTGCGGTTTATATAATACATGTATTCACTTAAAATATGTATGTATAATAATGCAACTTAAATTGTGTAAAAACAAAAAAGGTTGTTACTTCCTGTGACCCATTCACTAATCATCATTATCTAGTTTGATTTCCAAGCTCAAAGATTTTCTTGATTTTTTTCGTGGTCATATTAATTGCTAATATGACTACCAGAATTTTTAAGAAATGTTTGATATCACTAGAAAAGAAATGTGTGTTTTCCCAGTGTCCCAAAAGTACAGCAAAATACACCGAGAATGTAAAACTAAACTAGCATCTGAGAATTTTTTTGTATTTTTCTGCACAACTGGTTTTCATTTACACTGGGAAAAATCCATACTGAAGTTTCATTTTCTTTTTAATTTATACTACAGTATTACATTCCATATGTGAAATTATTAAAATTAAAAAAATAATGTTTAAAAGCAAATCATTTAATTGACCATAAAAAAAAAACCTGTTAGTTATCATTAGTGTAACAAAAGCCAAATAGACATATATTACAAAAAATTAATCGCAGTCAACTTTTAGATAAAATTCAGCATATTGAAAAATGGGGGGGGGAATGTAATGTGTTATGAGTTTGCCATATTGTAGTCAATATTTAAGGCTTTTGTTGCAGTGTGCACTGTGCTGATCTAAAACAAATACGATAGCTGTAGCGGTTTTTTGGGCATGACATACCGCTATTTTATCAAGTGGGGTATCTGTTTTTGCAACAACTTAGCAATTTGTCGAATAGCATGTTTTTGATGGTAGAGTTTTAGGCTATTTAAGTAAAAATTAAAGGCATTAACCTTTTGACTGCTTATTTATTTTTTCAGAAAAATAACCAAAATTGTTCATTTTATGATTTTTATAATAAATTTATGAAGAAATAAAAATATGTGGTTGGTTTTTTTTTTTTACTTATATATAGGTCACTAGAAGGTTACTAGAATTATGCTCACAAGTGCCCTTTTTGGCACGAATACTTATAAAAAAGTAGTTTTATTTGTAAAAAACATTTTTTTCTGAAATTTAGAAACTCTAAATTGTAAATAGTAGTTATAGAAGTAATAAATATTAGAAAAACTTTATAAAAAGCAATAGTGGTTTGAACTTGGACCTATAAAAACTTATGATTTTGAACTTGGACCTGTTCAAATCAAATATTTTTCATTAGCTGAAATTTAGAAACTCTAAATTGTAAATAGTAGTTATAGAAGTAATAAATCTTGGAAAAACTATAAAAAGCAATAGGGGTTTGAACTTGGACCTATAAAAACTTATGATTTTGAACTTGGACCTGTTCAAATCAAACATTTTTCATTAGCTGAAATTTAGAAACTCTAAATTGTAAATAGTAGTTATAGAAGTAATAAATCTTGGAAAAACTATAGAAAGCAATAGGGGTTTGAACTTGCACCTGTTCAAATCAAACATTTTTCATTAGCTGAAATTTAGAAACTCTAAATTGTAAATAGTAGTTATAGAAGTAATAATTATTAGAAAAACTTTATAAAAAGCAATAGGGTTTGAACTTGGACCTATAAAAACTTATGATTTTGAACTTGTACCTGTTGAAATCAAACATTTTTCATTAGACTACATATAAAAATAGTTTTTAAAAATTTTACAATACAATATATATAGTACAATGTTGCTTATATGTATAGGGTTCTAACTTGGCACAGTTCATGTCCATAGATATAAAACAAAAGATTGTAATAGATATAAAACAATTGTTTCTATAAAACTTACAATGTCCATATTCAAAATTGTTATGAAAATAGTTATAGAAGTGATTAATTTTACAAAATTGCATTAGAAACATTGTAAGGGTTCAAACTTGGAAATGTCCAATTGTAATAGTTATAAAATCAATTGTTTTTTTACAAATTTTACATGAAGAGCTACAACTATATACTACCTGATAACAAACAAAGAATAAAAATTATACAAATAATTGCCCACTGGAGTGGTTATCTTGTTAGTTCATGCCCACTGTAGTGGTTGTCTTCAAGGCTAACACAGCTAAAATAAAAAATAGAGTTACAACTATCAAAATATATATCTATAAATTTACTAAATGTAAGTTATACATACCTCTATACAAAATGTAATGCTTTTATTTTCCAGTGTGTTCTCCTGTCCACCTACCTAACCCTGAAACAAATGATCAAGCAGTTAGAACAAATTTATATATATATATACAAAATTCACAAATGGCAACAATCAATACCATCAATAATTCTTCTGTGTGTGGAAAATTTTAAAGCAATCCACACACAAATCCAATTTTGCAGTCCTCACACCAGTATCTGGATTCCCTGCGGACACGTTTTCCATTACTGTCTGTCTTGGTACAGCAAACCTTGCATGTTCTTGTAGGAGCCTTTTTGATGGGATTAGGTGGGAGGATAACTGGAAAGTGGCGAGCTGTTAGCCTAATAGGTGGAGGGTCAAAACTAGGTCTACCACGTGAATTTTTGAAACCAGGATCGGTGTACAATTCAAATGACTCTTCAATGACCCGCGCTTTGAATTCTAAAAGATCAATTGCAGTAGGTTTACATTGGTTATACAAAATACATGCATTCAAAAGGGCTTGGTCAATGAAGTGTCTGAATATTTTTTTGTAGTACTTTTTTTGCCGAGTCCTGGTGGTTTGATAAAAGGACAGTTCTTGATCGCAACGATCAACTCCACCCATAGTGTTGTTGTAATCACACACTACAGTGGGCTTCACCATGTCTTCCCCAAATTTTTTTTTTGCAATTTGTGTGGACGCATTATGAATGGTACTCAAAAGGTAGACTGGTTTTTTGTCTTGCCATTTCAAGGCCATAACCTTTCCAAGCCGAAAAGCTTGGATGTCACCTTTTCTCAGCTTACTTTTTGTCATGTCAGCTGGCAGACCCTTTCTTCTGATATTGACGGTGCCGTAGATATCAGTCTTCTCATTTAGAAGTTTATCTACTAATTCCATTGACATATACCAGTTGTCAACTATCACACAGTAACCTTGACTCAAATATCTATCCATAAGATGGACACTTTTAGTCGTCACTGGAAGTGCTGCATACTTTTGATTGTATGCTGTTCCTTTCCCAGTATATAAGAGAGTCACAAATATACCCAGTTTTCGATTCGCATATCACGAAAAATTTCAGACCAAAACGGGCCCTCTTTTTGATGTTATACATTTTCCATGATAACCGGCCTTTGTAGAGCATCAAGCTTTCATCTACACTAACATTTTGGTCTGGAATATATAATGAACTAAAGTGTACTCTCAAATGCTCCATTACTTCATAGAACTTACAGAGCTTTGGATTAGGATGAGTATTTAGGTCAACGGATTCATTGTCAGAGAAATGCATAAATTTCATTAGCAATGAAAATCTGGCACCTGTCATCACCCCAGAAAATGCGGGTACATAAAATATCCATCTTTTAGACCATGACCATTCCTGATGCGTCAGTTTGACAAGGCCCTGAAGCATCATCACTGCGAAAAACAACCTCATCTCTTTCACTGAGGTTGGTGTCCATTTTCTTGCTCTGGACAGTATCTTCAATATAGTCTTTCGAATATATTGAGCAGCATAAAGGTTAGTTTCCCTTACGACAATTTCCAGCATTTTTTCATCAAAGAACAATTCAAAGAATTGTAATGCTGTAGCATCTGGTGCCATTGCCTTAGTCATGCCTGGAGTGGCAGTAAAGGGAAACCTTGGGGGGGGTGGAGGAATTTTACTCATATTCACTGGTACCCAAGAACCTGACCCTCCCATGTCATCATCAGAATCGTCATTGCTGTTGCTAGTGGTATCAGATAATTCTTCATCATCACTTGAGCCTTCATCTTCACTGGCCTCAAGCAGTGGCACATAGTCATGATCTGACTCATCAGAAGAAGAACGGCGACGGGACCCAGCAATTGCTTTGAAGAAGGATGCCATAACTATATATATAAAAGCAAAAATTTCAAATTATATTTTATGTAACACATATATCTACATGCTAATAATTATTTAGCAAGATCATATGAGAAAAACACATATATTTATAAGGCCTAAAATACTTTTTATCAAAAAAAAAAAAAAATGAGGCAGGAAAAAATGAATGCAGACATATATATATATGATATCACGTGACTCAAAATATATCAAAATGGAATGCTGCATATTTATTTATTGAAATACATAATAAAAGTTTTGAATAGCGCTTATCTATATACTAATAATTATTTATCAAGACCATATGAAAAAAAAACATTTATTATTTTTTATAAAAAAAAACTATGGATATGATGATGGGATGAATGAATGCGCAGACATATATATATAGATATCACGTGACTCAAAATATATCAAAATGGAATGCTGCATATTTATTTATTGAAATACCTAATAAAAGTTTTGAATAGCGCTTATCTATATACTAATAATTATTTATCAAGACCATATGAAAAAAAACATTTATTATTTTTTATAAAAAAAAACTATGGATATGATGATGGCGTGAATGAATGCAGACATATATATATATGATATCACGTGACTCAAAATATATCAAAAATTGCTTATTTATTGAAATACGTTTATCAAGTTTTGAATCATATATATTCTAAAAACTAAAATGTAATTTGTAATAAAATATATAATAGATATTGAAATCAGGCATTTACAAGTAAGAAAAACATCACATGATTTTGAAAATTTTCAGTTTGATAAAATGATGCTGTAAACATTACGTGATTTTTCAAAATTTTCATTCGGCAAAATGATGCTGAATATTTTCAAAATCTACGAAAGCAAATATGAAAAACATAATAATAGCATAATACACACTTGATTTCAAATAAAATTAGAAGGATAGGTATAGAAAAAGATGATCTGGGTATCAAATAAAATTGGATAGATTTAGAAAAAGATGATCCGGGTATCTACAAATAGATCGAAAGTCAAAGAACGTATTTTTATTTATAGAAATATTTTATTTTTATAGAAATATTTTATAAAAATAAATAATAATATGAAAAATATGATTATTATTTTTTGAAATATAATATAAAAATATTTAGTAATACATATTTGATTTCAAATAATATTACAAAGATGTAAAAATGATCTGGGTATCTGTAATAGATAGAAAGTAAAAGAACTTATTTTTATAGAAATATTATAGTTTTATAGAAATATATTATAGAAATAAATCATAAATAATTATTATAACTTAACCAATTTCAAGAATGATGAGATATAGAATGAAAAAAATAATTTTTCTGGAAAGAAAAATGATTACTCTTGCTCTGTAAATCATAAATAATTATTATAACTTACCAATTTCAAGAATGATGAGATATAGAATGAAAAAAATAATTTTTCTGGAAAGAAAAATGATTACTCTTGCTCTGGGAACAAAATAAAAGTGGGGTGGCCTGATGACTTTCAGGGAAAATCGAATAAATTATTTATTATTACTGCCATCTACATGAAACTTTACAAACTAATATGTGAATACTGTACGCATGTGCTAAAATCGAAAAACGAACTTTTTCGTGCAAAACAGCTGAATAGTGTCAATGCAAAAATCAGACGAATTAACTCGTTGGCTATGACACGGGACAGGTGGCGCTGCTGCGAGGCTTCTCGTAGCAATTTGTCGAATAGCATGTTTTTGATGGTAGAGTTTTAGGCTATTTAAGTAAAAATTATAGGCATTAATCCTGCTCTCTTTATTTGAATTGCATTTTCATCATACACAGTTTATTATTAATTGCATAAAATAATGCTCACATTTTTTCCCAAAAAGTGCAATTCAAATATAATGGATAGCAATTTCAATTTGATTGAAATTAGCATTCGTAAAGATTTTAATCCAAAATTGATTGTCTGAAATTTTAGCTAATATTTAATATGTATACTGTAAACAATTTAATATTGACAGTACATATGACCAAAAACTATTTTAAATTTTTCTGCTTTTTTAATACACGTATGATAATGTCTCCATTAGAAATTTTGATTGAGTAAAATTAATGTTCTCACAATTGCTTTTTTACACTTTTCATAAAATTATGCTTGAAATGTTCAATGATGAACAGGAATTGTAATCAAATGAAGACAAAACAACTATTTCATGTATCAGTCATGATGGTTTTTGGTCATTAATTGTAGCTTCACATCTTATTATGGATGGAATTATAGAAAAAAGTAAAATATTGTGTGCACGTGTGTATATGTAATGAGTTTCTTACAATGAAACATTTGCTAAATAGCTTTTATTTATAGTAGTACATTGAAATGCTGCCTATATTTGGTGGTAATCCATTCCATCCTACACAATCATTTAATTAACAGAAAAATTATAAGAAAATCAAAAGTCATAGAAAATTACATAGAAAAATAATTGTCTAAATTTAATTTATACGTTATGCCCGATGGGTAAAAATGTAAAGTATATTGATACTATTATTTACTTGTGGTTAATCTAAATTATAGTATCTATTAGTTTCATATTGTATGAACTGTTTAATCTGTAAATTTTCTTGAATCTGCACATTTTAAAATTTCATTCTTATTTTTAAAAAGACATATCACATTTAGCACTTAAATTTCTAATAGTTTAATCATTCTCTAGATTGCATTTCATTTTATTTCTGGCATTCCACACTAGATTTCTAAATGCATTGGGGTGGGGAAAATTATGCAATACGAATGCAGGTTACTTTTTTTTTTAAAAAAGTTTGTATTAATGTATTTTCATTATTTCCAAAAGTATTTTTAAACAGAACAAATCCAACTTTTTATTTTTCAATGCATGTTTTATTATAATTAATCCATCTGACAGTTTCAATTGCCAAGCAATCTTTCTCATCTTAAAGCTACAAAACATATAAATACATAAATATTATATCTACTTGTAAATTGTTCATTTTATATATATATATTATCTTTATATACATATCAAATATGTTACCAAACATATACACCTTAAACATACATTAAACTATAATTTATACTATATTTATATCAATTATTATTACATAAGTCAAATCAAAAAATCTTGAATATCAATTAATATTATCATGCATATAAAAATAGCAAAATAAAATCAACCTATGAAACTTATAATTTTATTTATTTACAGATTTGACATATGTAATAATAATAATAATTAATGATAAAGATGTAGTATAAGTTGGGAGTAGTTTAAAGAATGTATATATGTTTATGGTATATATGAGTATATATTTGGTATAGATATATTGAAGGTGGCCTTTATTTATGTAAGTAGATATAATGTATGTTTATATGATAAATTATTTGAGTATTTATGTTTTGTAACTCTGGAAAATTGCTAGGCAATCAAAACTGTAAGATGGATTCATTTTAATAAAATAAGCATTGAAATATAAAAAAGGTGGTTTTGTTTAATTTTATATAATTTTATCAATGCATAAAGATAAGTTGATAATATAACTTTAAAATAATAATTTTATTTTGCTGTAATCTTAAATATTTAGAGAATGCTTATAATCAACACATTACACTATTCTTTTGTGCTTACTATTCCATAATTTAATGAATAAATTTTTATTTTCTTTGCATTTTTTACAGATTTTATTAAAAACAAATTCAATGAGACTAATTGATAGAAGCAAATAAAGATATTTGGTACTTGTGAGTTTTCAGAACGATCAAGATGGCAGCTTGTATTTCATTAACGGTCTTCCGACGTTTACAAAATTAATGTTAAATTTTTATTAAAAAAAACAGATTCTGATAAGTTTCATTAACAATCTTTATTTCAATTTTTTTTTTTTAGTTCTTGAAGATGTCTTAGCTAAGTTTATAAAAAATTAATACCCCCCCCCCCCCCCAATAATATAAATACAATATTTACAATTTATTCATGTTGTCATCATGCAATCCGTAATGCCTTCCAAAATCGCTGAATCTCCCGAAGATCTTAGTTGTTAAATTAATCTAAAATTTCAAAAAAAAGGTAATAAATTCTGATAAATTTCATGAAAATTTATTGCAATTTTTTTTTTGCTTATATTTCAATGTGGAAGTCACAGGACACTCTTAACATTGTTGTAATTTTTGGTTCAGCGTGTTTCTTTTTGGCCACAGGGAGTTTTTTTTTTTTGTAAATTGTGATAATAATGTTCAATCAAAATTTGGTACCTTTCACAAAACAGGATTCAGTGGATTATTTCCAAAGAGCGAAATAAAAAACACCAGGAAAACGAGTGGCAACACCTTGATTCCTATTTAGCAGAATTTATGTGGTATCAATTCCAACAAGATTTTTTACTATTTTGGAAGCCCATAGGGATTGCACACCGTCGACATGAATACATTGTATTTATATATATTTGGTGTAGGCCCTCCACTCATTTTTTTTCAGAAAGTAAAAAAAAAGAAAAATTGAAATAAAGATTGTCAATTACATTTATTAGAATTCATTACTTTGTTTTAATTTTTTTTTTTTTTTAAAAAAAAAATGAAAAGAAGATTAGTAATGAAATTTATTGGAATTCTTTTTTTTTTTTTTAATTGAAAATTTTGTAAACATCAAGATTATTAATGAAATTTATCAAAAATATCAATTGCCATTTTGATAAAGCGTAATTTTATTACAAATAGCAATGAAAAATAATATTGACAGGATGTGTTTGTAATTCATTTATTTTAGTAAATTGGTAAGTTACTATATTCCAATAAAATATAAACATCGTGTTGATTGAAATTGATACAATAAAGCACATTATCCACTACTATCCTCTCCACCACTCCCATTTTATCTTTAATAATGAAAAATCTGTGATCATTTAATAAATGTTTTAATTTTTGCTTTTTAAGAAAGTATGAAAATTTATAAAAGGGTCAGATGAATTGTTTTAAAATTATTTTTTGATAGATACAATTATTACATTATCACACACAAAAAAAAGCGTGTAGTCTATAGGGAAGTAATGACAGAAGCATAAATCAACTTATTTTTTATTTTCTCAATATAATACACAGCTGTTAGCTTCAAGCGTATTGGAAAAATACATTATTAATAAACTTTTATATTAACAGTTTACATAAAGGTTGTATTACTATATTCGAACTAGTAAAACGTTATATTGACATTATCTGTAAATTTTCCTTTGTGTTGTTGCTAATATAAATTTTTTAAATGTAATCCTTAGAACAGAGATAGATCCGAAAGATGTAGGGTTAATTCCATGGAGTTAGTTACTCTTATTTAACTTCTGATTATTCACCAAACTTTTTATGAGATTAAAATTTTATGCTACCATTGCTCTCCATCTTGCCACTACTTCTCTTCTTTATCTTAAAAATTTAGAATTATGGAATTCTCGTGTCTGCTGGGTTATTTTGTTACAGGCAATTCAATATTATTTTTAAGAAAATGCAATAATTAGTTATTAATATATATATGTGCTCTGCGCACAGATAATGAAGCTATTAGTAAATTGTCAATGAAACTATTAAAATTTTACCGCCAAGCGCTTTCGGGACAGTCTACAGTCCCATATTCATGGCGAGTTATTCTGTTAATAACTAAAATTATGCAAACTTATGTGCAGATGTTACGTGGACCATTTACGAGATAGGGTAAAATTTTAATTTCATTGACAATTTACCAATAGCTTCATTATCTGTGCGCAGAGCACATATATATATATATATATTAATTTATTTAAGCGTTAATGAAGTAAAATCTTAACTATTTCAATAATTAGTTATATAATGAAAATAATACAGCAACACATTTAATAGTATTCAAATGTAAATTACTTAATTATTGATAGGCAAATAAATATATTCTTTACTAATTTTTACTTCTATAAATTATAAAGCAAGATATTGTCATTTTTTTGAATCAATAATGTAATATTTTCAATTTTGCTTGATGCTGTTTGCAAACTTAACCATGTGCGTGTACATATTTATAAAATTTGGAGTGAACAGAAACTAAAGATAAATAATATGTTCCATTAATAACAAAATATTTAGATTAAGTATTTATGGGTTAATGATTATTAATTTGCATAAAATAAATATTGCCTTTTCTGTTTGATGTTTATTTTGACTTGTTTCTCTTTTCGATATATATTTTACTTTGCCATTGTCTGTTAATATATATGCAAGTAATTGTTTAAATTAGTTTTTAGAAAAATAAATTTTTTAAATAATATTAATGCTATATTTTCATATAACATTTATGAATTTTCATATTTTATTACAAAAAAAAAATTGTCCTAATGAAAAATATGAGAATTATATTGAATGAATATCAGTTGTTTATAAAAGATCTTGTAATCTGACGAATATTATTTGAAAAGTTAATTAGAAGTCTTTCAAAAGTATGTAATTTACAATACATTAGTTAAAAGTTTATCTTGCACACAAAAAATATAACTTATTCTTGTAATCTATAAAGTAACATGTTAGGTACATAGTTTGCAATAATTTTGCATTTGTTAGAAAAATAAATTAAATGAAACTAACAAGGTATTACATTTTCCTCTCAAAAGTATCATATTGATTTTTTTTATGCATCTGTAGAAAATGCATTTTTTAAAATAGCTACCTAGCATATAATATAAAAAATATTAAATGATCTATAATAATGACTACTAAAAAAAAAATAGTTGATTTACTCGTGAATATGTTGTGTACATAATTATTTAATCAATTTTTTTTCCAAATACAAATGATAAGAATTTATAATTATTGGTAGTTTCAAATGAATGAAAGTATATTTAAATATAATATAGAAATAAATATTTGAAACTATATTTCAACTTAGCAACGAATTTATTTTAATAATCCCCAATTCTAGTAATAGTCATAAGGGGCCATGTTACATATCTTTGAAAGGGCATGAAATTATCTAGGAGAAGATGTAATCTATTATTAGCTATGAGAAGATGTAATCTATGCATATTTAATGTGCATTTTTTTTTCTGTAGCCTTTCACAGACACTAATTCCAAAATTTATTATAAAATATAGTGGCCTGACTAATAGAAATGTGAAGACTGATATCTTAAGCAGCAGTTGAATTACTCATAATTTAGTATGTCTGTATTAATTGGGATATACCATTTAATCACATAAATGTTGGTGTTTAATTAGATTCTAGCTCTTATCATTTTTTTAGTAATATCCAATTCAATTACTTTATTTAACCCATAACCTCCACCCCTTTTAACCATATATCTTATAGCTTTTAGAAGTACATCTTTTTTTCCTGCATTTTTTAAATAAAATAATTCATTAACTAAAGTTTATCTTATTTATTGCAAAATTCTAAAAATTGTCGTAAATCTATTGAATTTAGAATTGTTGAAAGTAGTTAATGCATTGTGAAGATGATTGGAAGAGGGGGGGGGTCAGTCTTTGATTGTTGTACAACTTGTTTGAATCAAATTTATTTTTGTGTTCATTTAAAAATGTACATTTCGTTTTTTTATTCTATAAATCATTTCCATTTTTTTAATATCTTTTTTCTCTCTTAAAGTTTGGGTTTTTTTTAATGCTATAAATCATATATTACCCAAAAGAAATATGAACTGTCTTTATATGCCTAGACACTTTCATTATTAGATAAATGTTAGCAGAATTCTTCTGGTCAGTATATATGCTAATATTATTGGGGAAAATTTACATGTGGCTAGAGTGATTTTTTTTTTTTTTAATCAACAAAATCTTTTTCCTATTTGTATTGGCTGATTTATACAAACAAGGAACCTGCCATGAGCAAACTACAAGTTTATGATAAGAGACAAGTTTATAGCTATGTTCTGTGCTTTGAAAAGTAATATTCAGAAGCTATAGTTATGATTCAGAACAAAATAATGCAGCCAATAGAAAAACTACCGCTTTTCATCCCCCAAAAATTGTGACTAGTCAAATGTGAAAACTGTTTGTTTGTTTCCTTGATGTGAAAAGGATTATACATTCAGTATTTGTATCCTAGAGTCAAACAAACAACCAAGATTTCATATTTTGGTAATTTTGAAATCTGTTTCATCATGATTTGTAGTAAATAATGCTTCTTTCATCTTGATCACAAACCATGAGCATTAAGCAATTTTTGACCAAAACAGCATCTCATCCTTGATTCACTTGATCTTACCCATGTGATTGATTTTTTTTTTACTGTTATCAAAAAAGATTTTGAAAAATTTTTGCTGATGAAGTTGAAACAAGACTACAATAACTAATTTAAAAAATGTTTGAATAAGTGTGCTAATTTAAATAGAGACTAATTTGAAGTAGTCTGAAGTTTCCTTGTATTTTTAATTTTTTTTTTTTTAAATACTTGTTTTTAAGAATTATATTTATAAGTGACTTTTTATAGAATGTCAAATTATTCATATTTATTTTCCATTACTATTCAAATTTTTGTAGCTTTTCTCACTTCCCATTGTATGAGCTTTCTATCAATATTTTTTAATTTATACTTCTATTATTTTTCTTTTTGAAAGAGCTTTATTTAGAGTAGTGACTGGCCAAGTTTGTGGTTGAGTTTTAACTGGATCAGATGAATTTTGAAATTTAAGATCTTTTTTAGATAGCTGATGATTGTCAACACAGTTAATAGCAGTTTTTATTTTAGCTAGAAAAATATTCATATTAATTTCGATTAATTAGATTAGTGTTAATCCACAGACTAAATAATGTTATGTGGGTTTTTATTACTGATGAGTTGAAGTATGGCTTCTACAGACACTGAAGTACTATTACCTTATTGTATCATACATAACAATGATCCAATTTTTTTTTTCATAATCAGATTTTTTTTTTTTTTTTTTAAACATAGTTTTTTTAAAAAAAAAAATGTTTTTTTTTTTTTCATTTTTTTTTTTTTATTTGATTTAAAAACTTTTCATTTTATTTAAATCTAGTGTATTTGACTGTAGTTGACAATTTAAGTGCCAAGATGTTTTGAATTTGATGGTGTCTTATTCTAGATATGTAATTTCTTTTGATGTTTAATCTGTTGATTTCTAGGGCATGTTATTTCTGATCAGTTAATCATTATTAATCAGTTAATTATTATTAACATACTAAATTAGAGAAAATATTAGAATCATAGATTGCTCATAAATTCATGAGGTTTGCCTATTAAAAGTAACAACTGGGCCATGATTCACTTTACCACTGCACCAATTCATAAAGTGCTATTAAATTATCTTTGCAATCAGTCCATTGGATAATTAATAAAATTGCTGACTATTATTATATTTACTTATCTTAGGTGTTTATAGTTATTTGATTTTTTTAAAAATTATATAAATAACTTGCATTGAATCTGATTTTTTTTCTAAATGTAGATGAAGTTGGAAGAGAACTTGATAAATACTTGAAAGGTAATTATTATCTATATGTTTGTATTTATATGTTTGTATGTATACTTAACATACATAAATATTTAACTTTTGTATTATAGCTGGTGAAAGTGGAAAAGATGAATCTGAAAAGGATGGAGATAAAGGTAATTCTGTAATTTTTGTTGCATATATTTATTTCAATTGCAATTAAACATAAAATAGTAATTCAGTTCTTAAAAAATCAAGCAAAAATAATGTTTCTAAACATTTACTATTTTAAAAATATTACTGGGGGGGGGGGTGAAATTTGCCAATTTGTATATAGACTGTGATATGTATTTTTTTCCATTAAAATTAAACTTGTAATTGTTTATAACTAATATGCATTTTGGGATATCTTAATGCAATTTTCAGCATGTGATTCTGTTTGTCAAAAATAAATTCACCTAGGAGAATAATTATGTTATAGTAGAATAATACTACTTTTGATTGAGATTGGCCAACTGTCATTATTGTAAATATACATTGTAGTTTAAGTTTTATTAGATATCAGATTTGTTATACGGTTTTACTTTTTAAGATTAGGGTAGGTATATTTATTTTGTTATTCTTTTTCAAATCTGTTCGGTATTTATTTATGTATTTCATTTTATAATTGACTAGCATTAATCTGCTTGCATTTGTATGAAGAGATTAAAGTTAATATTGTAAGAGTTATAAGCTTTTATGTTAGTGTAAGTACAATTAAAGTTTTGTCATTTGGTTTTGAGATGGAAATTGTCTTCAATATTATGCTGATTATAGAAATTGTGATGTGTTTATCAAAAAAAGAAATCATTGGTTTTTGTCTAAGCTAGAGAGAGATATTTTAATAATTGTATGTGTAGACCAAGATTAATTAATTTTATTTTGTTTGTTTGACCTTTCTCTTTAACCAAGCAACTTTTTTATAATTATTGTGGTAATGGGCTCACATATCTTAAATCTCGCCATTTTGATTATTATTTTCTATGTAAAATTTATCAAGAATGTTACAGTTTTGATGTATGTTTTCTGTTAATCAAAATATAATCCAAATATCTTGTACTTTTATTTGCATGTTTCCATCTCTATTTTTCATTTAGCATTTTTTCCAAAGAATTTTATGGTAAAGTTTTTCTTTTTCCAGTAAATTTCACGGTAGTCATCTGAAATCTGGGCATGGCCGCCTGATGGCGTTGTTTATGTGTCAAAACACATAAAAATGCCATTTCTGCAACTGGCTTTATGGCTAATGCAACATTTAATATTGTATTAACCCATTTGGCAAGACTCTTTACATGACATTGCACAAAAATATTATGGCCTGTTTTGTGCTTAGAAACTATTTACACGGATTTGTTCTATTCATTGTTGATTACCGTATCGCTTGAGGGTATTTTAATTTCAAATCGGTACAACTTTTCAGATCTCCATAATAGAGTAATGTCATTTATATTTAAATAATGTTGTTAATTACTAATAATTGTCATATGGTCCCCATCCTTCCCTAAAAAAATATTAATATGTAAAAAATTGGCAACGGGTATGTTTGAACACGCTTCGATAAAGCTCATGTGCTAAGTCATGCTTCAGCTGGGAAAATGACTGAGAAAAACGTGCAGTTTTTAAACTTTTCAGAATTGCTGAGTACAGAAAGTGAGGGAGACTGTCCTTTTTTGAGGCACATAATGTCCTCCCAAATACCAGACTTTTTATTACAGCAATAAAATAATAAGTTTAAAAAGTCCAAAGTTTGTGTACTTTTTTTTTTTTCATTTCATTAAATTGACAAGTATTTTGATTATCTTTTTTGTAGCGGAGTTACAATAAATTACTATTTTTGTTGACTTTTTGTTAATAATAACGAAGTATGAAAGCCCCCCCCCCCCCCAATGCAGTTTATTGTAGAAGGCAAAAAAAAAAAAGGTAATTCTAACGAAATATAAATAAAGGAAAAATTTAGAAAAAGTTGTTGGAAAAAAAAAAATTATGGTATTATTGACATTTTGTTACAATTATTTTTCTGAGTGTGAGGGTGGAGGTTTGGAAACAATTTTTTAACCCCGAAAAACACAAAAGTTACTTTTTATTTAATAAGAAGAAAAACAATTTGGTCAGTCCAAAAAAAAGGTTGAATAAATTCGAAACAATTCCCAAATAATTGCATTATATTTTTCCATCAGGTTATAAAACAAGTGGGGTTAAAATAAATTACACTTTTTGTTAATAATAACAGTACGAAAGCCCCCCAAAAAGCTCCTTATTGTAAAAGCCCCCCAAAAAAGGCTAATTCAAACGAAATATAAATAAAAGTAAAAAGTGAAAAAAAGTTGTTTAAAAAAAAAAAAAAAAATTATTGATTTTTTTGTTACAATTATTGAGCCGAGGCTAGGGGTTTCAAAACTATTTTTGAACCCCCAACAACATAAAAGTTACTTTTGGTTTAATAATAATAAGAAAAACAATTTAGTCAAACAAAAAAAAAAGATAGAACAAAGTCTAAACAAGTCCCAAATAATTGTACCATTATATTTTTTCGGCGAGGTTAAAACAAGTTTTTTCGTCGTGAAACAGTCCAAAGTTTTAAACTTCAGACAAATAAAATTAAATTACCAAAATTTATTGGATAAAGAAAAATGTCAGGTTAAAAAAAAAAACGAAAATGAATATAAAAATTTGTTTAATAAAAAAGAAATCATGTTATAAATGAAATAAAAATTTGTTTAATCAAAAAAAAAAAAAAACCTATAAAAAAAAAAAAGTTGCAACGGCCCGGTAATGTTGCATTTGATTGATTTTTGTATGGCATCAACGCCCCAAGCAGCCGTGCCTGGATTTCAGATGATTACCAATTTCACAAGTTCGGTGTTCTTTTACTTCTGTCTTCATAACCAATCAAAATTTTCAGGACTTCCATTGCACTTTTAGCATTAAAAATTTCTCACGATTTCAAAATGTTGCTGTGATTCCAAGTATTTGTATGTCTAAGTGCTTCATCATTATGAGAATTTGTTGGAGGTATAAACCTGCATTTAGTATCTTTTATTTCATTGTCTTGAGTAATCTATTTTGATACATTATCAATCTTTCACCAATATTTTTTTACTTTTTTATTCATAATGAATCTCATTCATCTTTTGTGCTCATTATTTTTGTCTTTGCAATATTATACATGTGGGTTATTTCGTGTCATTTGAGCAAAATATATACTTTAAAATGTTTGTCATGTAGTATACGAAGTTAAAGCTTTTTGAAATTTTGAATGTCAAAAATTGTATTGTTGTCATCTTTCAAATGACTATTATTCGGTACTTGATTATATGTTAACTATGATCACTTGCTAAAATTAATTAGAGAACAAAAAGAAAAAAGTTGCAGTTGATAGAGGAAAATAAAAGAAATACAGAGCTTATCATGTGGATGATATAGAAAAGCATTTTCTTCGGATGATTTTACTTATTGTGACCAAAAATCTGTTCTATGAAGTTTATTACTAGTTCATTGCTTTGAAAGACTGTGTATAGTGTTAAATGCTTATGGTGAGCAATTTTTTTATTCCTCTAAGAGTTCTAACTCATTTGAAAAAATATTGGGATAACTTCTGGATTATTGTACAATAAAGTGCATGTGATGCATAGTGCATAAAGGATTAGTGTGCTAGCTCTGATGTTAGAATAATTATCTGTGGCAAAAGATTCATAAAGATATTTGATGTTAATCTTGAATAGTATGGAGAACCACATGAATAATATCAAAAACAAGCTGAGAAAAAGATGTTTTATTGTAGTTCTATCTTTTTTTATATATATAAAACATACTGGTCATCTGCAGAAATGCAGAGGAGGGTTGGCTATTGACCAGAATCTAAATTTCAACTAAAGTTGATTGTTGGTCATTATATAATGAAGGAAGGATAGAGTATCGAGTAGACCTCACAATAATTGTTCTTGCTTTTGGAGGACAAAAATTGAATTTCTGAATAAACAAGTAATGGGATTAGTAGTGACTTTGAAAAAAAAAAAAAAACAATATTTAAATGTCTTCTGAATTCTGAAGATGTGTATAATGTATAGTCCTAGGTCATTTGAGGCAAATGACATTGGAATTGTAGAGTTGAGGCTACTGTTATTCATTTTTCCCAAAATAGCTTTCTATATAGTGAATAGATATACTTGGAGAATGTTTTAGTATACAGTAATATGAAGGAATAGCATGTAACTCTTATTATAGCTAAAATATTGAAAAAGAATAACAAAGAGAATAATATGATTTAGAAAGAGAGTTTATGATGTCCTATTTTATTTTTATCTTTTATTAATAAATGTTTTTAAGAGTAGCAGATGAAAAGAGAAGCCAAAAAAAGGAATTAGGCATTTAAAAATATTTTTAAGTCCAAAATCCTTAAACAATTATTTTTTGAGGAAGTAATAAAAATGTTGTCCTGGTGATATGATTGATGGTATGAAATACAATATTTACAAATGCAATCTAGCCTTGCACAGGATCCATCTCTTTAAGTCCTCCATTTTATATAAATAAAATATATATATCGAAGAAAAAGAACTCTAGAGTATGAGCTGGAAGGTTCTATTAGTGAACTTGAGATTCAGGTATACAAAAAGTGCTGCATGGTCCTGAAAGTGGTGATAAATCTAAATAGTTAAATGCTATCTCTCAACATCATACGATATTATATAATGAGTGTATCAATAGCTCTTAACAAGTTTTTTCAGAATATTCCTATCCTCTGACGGGTTTGTAGCTCTGGTTTTCATCAGTGAGGCACTAGGATATTCAAATATTAAGTTTAAATACCAGGTCAAACACGGCACCTTATCTAATGCTTAACTATTAAGTAGAAAATCTGAAATTTTCAGATATCCATATGTCATCAAATCCAGCTATCTAACTTAAATAGCCATATGAGATTGAACTAAGTTCAGATACGACATATATTAATAGCTTTAACAATATAAAATCACCAAAGCCTTGAGAACAATAACAATAATTGCAAGGAAATCAAGTCTTATATAGTGTGACTTAATTTAATAAGCTTGTATTACAAATGTTATATAATAAGCGTGCCAATAGCTCAACAAACTTTTCAGAATGCAAGAAAATCAAGTCATACATCACATGATTTACTTTAATAAACTTGTATTATAAATGTTATATTGATTATATAATTATGCAATTATTGTTATTGCTCTTAAGGCTTTGGCAATTTTATATTGCTAAATCTATTAATATATATTGTGTATCTGAACTTAGTTCAGTCCCGTATGGCTATTTAAATTAGATAGCTGGATTTTGAGACACATGGATGTCTGAAATTTTCAGATTTTTTACTTAATAGTTAAACATTAGATAAAAGTGTTGGGCTTGAATATCCTAGCACCTCACTGACAAAAGCCAGAACTAAAAACCGATCTGAGGATAGGGATATTCTTAAAAGCTTGTTAAGAGCTATTAGCACGCTTCTTAATTCACATGATATATGATTTGATTTTCTTGCAATTAATGTCATAGGATGTAAATATTCCACCTTAACCGTTTATTTTTCTTGTTATCTGTATTTTGTTCTTACTGGGGTTTTTTAATTAAATTTCTAAATTTTTTAGCTGTATCATTTCTGAAAAAAGAACGCAACATATAATTTTGTTTTACATAACGCACATTACTTTTTTGGTGGTGTTTATAAACAAAAACCATATAATCCCACTACTTGCTCCATTTATTGATTGGTATTTTCAGTAATGGTTTCATCAACTGTCATCCCCTACTAAATAATTGCCCATGAAGAGACTCTTATAAATGTTGTTTGTTTTTTTTTAAAAAAAAAGGTTAAATTCTCTATTGTGTCTCTGTGGAAGTTGTTTTTCAATAAAAGAATAACACGCCCTCTGTGCCAGTACTTCAGATTTGCTCATATATAAATATTTGAGCCGTAGGAATAAGAGGGATTCTTTTTATTCCTGCATAAATTCTATATCTTGTATTGGTCAGAGGGTATTCATTTATTATTTAACACTCGCAAAGCGTTTGCACAATTGGCTTTAAAGGCCGATATGAATTTAATTACAATTATATACAGACACTATAAAATAAATGCTTATTTATATATATGATTAAGTTTCAGTTGGAATGACGTTTAGTAAATTCTAGAAAATTTCATCAGCGTCATTCATTCAGACATTGTATATAATAATTTAAAGTGACCGTTCTATCGTCACGCCTTCTGTGCCAGTACTTCAGATTTGCTCAGATATAAATATTTGAGTCGTGGGAATAAGAGGGATTCTTTTTATTCCTGCATAAATTCTATATCTTGTATTGTTAGATTTATTATTTCAAATTATTTAACACTTTTAAAGTGTTTCCCCCATTTGGTTGGAAGGCCGGTTATAATTGATTTTAATATAATCATATAAAAATAAAAAATAATTTTTATTTTTTTTTATTTTTTTAATTTTAGTAATTGTGTTTTGAATCCTTCCTTACCTGGGGGAACACCCAAAAAATATTTATTTGGGGAAAGGAAGGAGAAAAGGGAAAAAGACCACGAGTGGGACGGGATTTTCCCGGGAACACCTCCTTTGTTTATTATTTTTATTTATAAAAAAAAAAAACAACAAAAACAAAATACTAAATAATTAATTATAAAAAAATAAAAAAAAAAAAAAAATTATTTTGTTTTTGTTAGATTTATTATTTCAAATTCAACGGGGTTTGATTTTTTTCAATGGAGTCTTTGAATTACGGTTTGTTTGTTTTTATATATACACAAGATTTACAAAAAAAAAAAAGAAACCCACTTTCTGATTAATTACTGTCAAAAGAAACGCAAGTTAGTCGGCTATCATTTTTAAATTTAGTATTTCAATAACGGTACCCTTTTTATATAGACAGACTTAACAAAAACAACCCACTTTCTGATTCATTACTGGGGGGGGGGCCCCCCCCCCCCCCCCCCCAAAAAAAAAAAAAAAAAAGAAAGAAAATGGAAATTAGTCGGGTATCATTTTTCAATTGAGTCTTTTAATGACGGTCCTTACTAATAGTAGTCGGGTATCAATTCTAAATTGTAGTTTATAAATTACGTTACTTTTGATAGATTTAGAATTACTTCTTGCTTTTTTAATAAAATGATTGATTTACCAAAAATACCGTAACTTTTAAAAAAAACACACACATTTAAAGTCCAAAAAAAAAATGAGAAAAAGCCCCGTAACTTTAAAGACACACACAAACTCAAAAACAATCTAAGATTAATAAACATTGACTTATTACATCTTGCTTTTGAATCAAATTATTGATTTACTCTTGCAAAAAAAATACCGTAACTTTAAAATGACACACCTAAAGTCCCAAAAAAAAATTCGAAACCGTAACTTTAAAGACACACACACAAACTCAAAAACAAGATAAGATTAATAAACATTTACTTATTACGTCTTGCTTTTGAATAAAATTATTGATTTACTCTTGCAAAAAAAAAAAAAAGAAGACCGTAACTTTAAAAGACACACGTAAAGTCAAAAAAAATTAGAAAAACACCGTAACTTTAAAGACACACACACACATAGTCAAAAACAAGATAAGATTAATAAACATTTACAAAAATGAAAAAAACTAACATCATATAATAGTATTAGTTAGTAGAATATTTTATTACAAATCTAAGAAATCAGATCTTTTTAGATCAAATTGATCATTTAGGTCCGGCCCGGAATCGTTATATGTATATGTTTTTGATTAGCATCAACGCCATCTTAAGGCGAACACCAAGGATGAGAATACAACCAATAATTCAAGATTACTCTTGATGTATTTTTACAACTATTAAACTGTGAAGATCTTGATCTAGTGTATTTATTTTAGTATTGAAACAGTAAGATTCGTATTCGAATCTTAAGTTTCACCTTTTTCTGTCGTCTCTCACTGACCGGTCTATCCCGCCCAAATTTAAACTTTTTGGTATCGAATTGTGTGTGTAGCAATATTAAAAATATGTAGAATTCAGCATAAACACGCACACATTTCGATCTCAAATTAAAGGCAATAAATAGGGATAAAATAATATAATTTAGATTTCTTTAGTTATATAATTTTGTATAATTTTAATCATTTATTTTGGATTATAAAGTTCGTATTTATTGCTTTGTTTAAATTTCGTTTAACTACTTCAGCTTCAAGCCGCCATATTGAACTTTTTAAAATACTGGCATGAGACACAATTTTCATAATAACTTCAGTTTTAATTATGTTAGAGCAAAAACAATTACATTGCTAGAAACTAGAAAAATTAAGGAAAACAATAAGCATAAAATAAATAGTGATAACTATATAAAAAATTTAAGTAAAAAAGAAATTTTCACATCCGAAACATTTATTATTTTATTGTTTGTTCATAATTTGGAAATTAACATTAACTAAAATTCAAAATACATCTTCAGTGATAATTTCTTTCTATTCCTTATAAAATTATCTTTCTAAACATGTATAATATGTCTTACCTGAGATAATCCACAGCTTCACAATCTCCAAAAGAAGTTGGATATGACTTCATTTTTATCTTGTACCCCAAATGTTCTAAATGTCAAAGGCGTCTATAAAGAAAAAGATTCATCCTAATAAAAGATACAAAAGAAATTATCATAGCAATTGGCTTCTTGTCTGTCTAAAACTAGAAATTGTAGACTACTTTCTATATCACTGATAAAATGAGTTTCATCTCTTCATTTTATATTTTTCTGTGTACAATAATGTTTATATTCTTTGTGGTCACCAGTGTTTATATTTTTTATGCACTGCACAAGTGATGTTTATGTTCTTTATATACAGAAGTGATGCTATCTTTTTATATTTATTGTACCACAGATATAATTTATTTGCATATAGTCTATAGATTTGAAAATAATGTTATGAAACATATAGCAAAAGCAAAGCATGATCAAGCATAAACAAGTTTCAGAATTGGATTATATGTTTGTGTATACAAAGTTTGTATATATTTGATTATTAGTTTTATAACCCATTGCTTGTAAAACATATTATATAAACATAATTAATGATTTTCAAAAAGTATACTTTTTGAAAATCATTATTTTTATAAAAATAAGAGGATTATTGTAGATAGAACTTTAGATAATCACGATATGAATTATATACTAATAAGTTAATTACGATATGAATTCTATATGAGTAAATATATAATTACAAACTAAATCATACTAATTTTTCGATAAGTATGAATTCTATGTGAGCATAAATAAATGTATTACAAACTATCTTTAGAAAATTATGATAAATATGAATTCTATAGAGCATACACGAACACAAATATATAATTACACACACACACCAATATTTCGATAAATATGAATTGTATATGAGCATAAATAAATAAATATATAACTACAAATTAGCACACACTAATTACAAACTAAAATTAATAAAAAATATATTTTTTCCAAAAATTTAAAAAAAAATTAAAAAATTTTACTTACGAATAATTACGTTGATATATAGGCCTTACCGGAGAAAATTTCACATCCAGCCCGTAAAGCATTTTGTCTTTTATCGTTTCATGATAAGTACAAAAATTATCAAAAAAACAAAAAAAATAAATACTGTGGTTGATTAAAAAATTCACCAAAAATCTAAATTTCAACCGATTTTTTTTAAATAAAGATCGTTTGAAAGCTAACATATACAGCTAAAAACGGCCATATTTTCTTTGACGTCATGATTATACTTTTTACGTCAGCAAAGAAAGAAAATAACATGTCATCAAATGATTACCCAAGAGCGCAAATTACGCCGACAAACCGGAAGTAGTTAATAATAATTCTAAAAAAATCTGATGTAATATTTAATTAAAAGTTAAAATAATCTTATGTTTCCTTTTTGTCTTTGAAATTTAATAGCATCGGTCAGTGATAGATAATAGATTAATTAAAGAAAAATTCCCCAAAATGTAATTAGTAAATGTAAAATGTAAACAATAGCACGGCAGCTTTCTTTAATTAAAACCAACAAAATGCATTGATTATCCTCAGGGCAGATTAAGTAGAACCTAAAAATACCTTAACAAAAATGAAAGATCAAGATAAGAAAAGAGGCCATCTTAGACTTGCTGGAGACATTCACTTAAACTTTAGCTTTGCTCTCGATCACTGAGAGTCTCCAAAAATAATAAAAATAATTTGTTCCTACCAAGGTATGACCGAGTAAAGCACCTAGATTATTCTCCATCCGGAGATGGCCTATCGGATGCCAAACTTTCCATTGCCCGTCATAAATTAACCATGAAGATCTGCTGCCTGAAATAAATGAGAAAGCTGCTGCTGCTGTGAAATTAAATGAAATATCTAAATACAAGAAAGACTTGCCACTCATGAACTTTTTGCTGCTAAACTAATGGAATCAGAAAACTTCTTATAAAACAGGTACCTGTCTGTGTTCAAACTCTAGAGTACTCTAATAACATGCTATAGCTATTCTTCATATTACTTATCTAAATTATAAAATGTAAAAACTATCATTTGTATAACTAAAATTGAATAATTAATTTAATATGTAAATTTTTCTAATAATCTAGCGTACCTCATTCTATCTTGGGTGCGTATTTCTAAAATCTACATTTTATCTATATTTATTATTTAATTATTGCATGCTCACAATTGTCTCTATTTTCAAAGTTTAAATCTATGATCGTTTGAAACAGTGAATGCGTGTCACATTTTCATTAATATGTACTTCGTCGGGCCGAGGCAGAGACCAGCCCGACATTCTTATAAACCATAACTAACTTAACTTTCATATAAATCGACACGCATTCAGTGCATCACTTATTGTAATGCAGGGCCTACTACTTCGCAAATGGCTGACGTATTAGTTATAATAATTCCCAATTTATATAGGTTTTGTATTTAATAAATCATCATGAATAATTCCAGAAAATTACATTTCTTTGAGAGTCACCAACGTTCTTTAGTAACTGTTGATAATGTAGGGCCGAATTAGAAATCTGTTTAAATCTTATCATAATCGTTTACACTTATACATGTGTTACGTTTTAAAGATGCGATGATCTATTCCGCCGTAAATATTCCGGATTCTTCAGGGTTGAAATTAACCCCAGTCATCCTACACAAGCGGGCATAAATGGGTGCTCCCGTAGGACTTGACAACGTCATGCAGCCAGCCGGCAAAACTGCGACACGGACCGCTTGTCCCTGGTTATGCTTATGTGACACCTTACTTCGTCGGGCCGAGGCAGAGACCAGCCCGACATTCTTATAAACCCATTCGCGGCATTGCAGTTTCAATATACTGCCATTCCATATCGCCTTTCTAAAGCATACCACGTGTTCCTTTACTTAATTTTATTATTCTATATATCACTCCGCCTCTGCATTATCTTCATAATTCACTCTCAAATAAATGTTTGCCCTTAGACATAAAATAAATATTTTAATTAAATAAATATATGTCCGCCGCTACTCTTAAATCTTACTTTAGACTCTTGCATTGCAAAGGTGTAAATTCCCCAAGGCATGCATTAGAAATACTTACTCGAGAATTTTAGGTAGCTAGATTAAGCCTTCAAATAAGTGAATTCCCTTTGTAAACATTACAGTATCGGAAATACCGTTACTGAGTCCTCAAGATAAAATAATGTCTAAACAAATAAATGTATTCCTTTTGTAAACATTACAATATCGGAAATACCGCTACTGAAGTCCTCAATGTAAAGTAATGTCTAAATAAATAAATGTATTCTTTAAAATATAATCATGTCACAAATCCTGCTACTGAAGCTTTGAATCCATAAAATATTATTAGTAAATGATTGTTTTATTAAAATGTATTAATAAATAATTTTAAACTATACGTCTGCAGTTACGTTTCATTTATTCGATACCCATTCTATATAATATTTCCTCGATTATGTAAATATGAATGTTTAATTATTATTAGTTTGATTATTGGCTAACTCGAGAATAAAATCATGAATCTCTTGCATATCCCTGACCACCGTGTCTAAGGAAATATTTACTAATGTCGCATCAGAGGCGTTTCGTGGATTGTATTGTGGAACCGATAAACTATGTTCGAACTGAGTAACACGGGTGGCTTTGCTACCTCGATGGTGCTGCTGTTCTGTGTGGTGGTCGAATTCTGCACTATGTTTACGAGTCACACGTTTTCTGACTGTTACAGTATATAGTGAGACAAAAAAAAAAACCATCTTTAAATTTAGTTCAAGCAAAAGTTTCTTTTAGTTTATTCATATGATTTTAATAGGCCATTAAAATAATTTTTTATATAATATTAGAATTTATGTCTTGCTAATTATAGTATACATTAGAATAATTTTATATTATAATGCGGTTGTTTTTTTTTTTTTTTTTTGCTTGTGAATTTTGGTTTTTCATGATATTACAAAAATGTATTGCAAATTCCACAGGTGTGAACTATTGTTTCTTTATTTTTAAATACATAAAGTAATTTGCTGTGTTGAGTTTATATATATTTTTGTGTATTGAAGATTAAATAAAAAACGTTAAATACTACATGTTTTTGCAGTCGTGAAAATTTACCATCACTACCCCTCGCTCTTTGTATTTTAATCTTAGTGGTTAGAAACCCTTGAACTTTTGATAATATGATCAGTGAAAATGTATCTATATGAATGTAAAGTTGGCAATTTATTTTTAGTATTATTTTAATAAAAAATTATCATTGCTAAAACTTTCTTTCAATTTTCATATATTTGTTTTCTGCAGGTCCAGAACCTAGTATTGATCAGAAAGGAAGTTTTTGAGTATATACTAAATGATCCTTATGGACATATGAACAAATTTTCTTATTTTTTTAAATCCTAGACCAAAAAATTTTTTGTTTCCAACATAATCTGACTCTTGTAATGCAAAGTTTTATTTCAAATAAAAATACAAAATTAATAGAGGATATTTTATTTTATATCAATGATCTGAAATAAATCAATGATTGGAGTTGAATTTCGTTTTTTTCTTAAATGTTTATAAAAGCAAAATATACTGTGTATATGAATCACTCCTGTTTTTTTTTTTTTAAAAGATAAATCATTATTTGAAACAAATAAAAATTGTGAATCTACTTTTTTATGACCATTGCTTAATTTTTTTTTCGCCTTTTGATGCAATTCTTAATAATTTCAATTCTTATATGTAATGGAATTTTTTTGTAAATTCTTAATGTAAATTATTGTAAATCATAATAAAACCAAAAATAATTAATAATTGAAAAATTGTATTTTAGTTTTTAAAAAATCAGTTAAAACTATTGCTTTATTTTTTTTTTGTGTTTATGTTTTTAGGTGATAAAGGAAAGGATGCTCAAGAAGAAGAAGAAATAGGTACACTATTAGCTTTTCTCCCTTTTTTTTTTTTTAAAAAAAAAAAAACTTTGAAATTTTGTATTTGGTTTTTCATGTGTCATATATAAGCACAATTATATTTTAGCTTATAATTATCTTCTAGATTTATTTCTTATAAATTTTAGTTGTTTTTCTTTCTTTCTCTTTTAATTTTCTTTTTTTTTTTATTATTATAAATTCTACTTCTTTTTTAATTTCTTTCTCCCCCCTGTTGCAAACTTTTCTGTTAGGCCTTACCTCTCTTTTAATTCATCCTTGGCTTTCTGGATTTTTTTAAAATAAATAATAAAATTTTAAGTAAAATAAATATATACCCTGCCTGCACCAATAAACAAACCAATTTTACATTGGTTATAATTTTAATCTCAAAAGGATTGAACACCAGTTGTAAGTTTAGAAAATTATTTTAATTTGTATATGATTTTCTGACACTACTTATCATCATTATGCTTTGATCAAAATAATTTTTTTTCTTTTTTAATGACCTGTGCCTCTTTTAGCTGCGTGTGATGAAACCAAGACTTTAGTGTTGCTAAATCTTCCCCTGACGACTACAGAGGAAATGCTGCAGGCCATATTTTCGGAACCCCAGAAAATCCGCATGCCTCTGGACAACACTGGACAGTGCAAAGGGTAAAGATTGGATGACACATCTACTAATTTATATTGGAATATGTTCAGCAGATGGATTAAGATTGGTTCAAGATATCATCAGTCCCTAGGTGTAAAATATCCCAGGGGTAAATGCGGTGGGTTATAAACTTAAGGGACTTTTTAAATTCAGCCACTAAGATGGCTAAGATGAATGTCATTAATTATGATCATGCCATATTGCCATAAATTTATACTGTTGTATTAGTCTTCAGATAAAGCAAATTATGTTTTAAAATTATAATTGTAAATCAGTTTAAAAAGTTTTATTTATATATATATATAAAGTTAAAATTATTTTTTTAAAAAAAAAAAAGCAGATAAGCATACTTTAAACATATGTTGTCCTGCATATTTTAGAAGATTCATAACTGGAATTGCACATCTGGGCACCCTGACAGCTCCAGAACAGACTGGAATAGGCAAGGCTGCCTGAGAACATGCCACCCGTCTGGCCTGGACCTGATATTAGGGTCTTTATTCTTAACATCATCAGCTGTTTTGTTTGTTGGATGCTTAGGTGGGAAGAAAAAAAAAACTTCCACCTTAAACAAGAATTGTATGCTAATGTGCTACTTTTTAGTATAAAATATTTTAAAAAAATACTAGATAATAACTTCAAGAAAATAAATTATACCAGTTTGAAAATGTTTGTCCAGACTCTGTCCTCAGGATCAACATTTTGACAACAGTCAGGAAGAAGTTAGTGCATTTTAATGCAATATATCAGGCCTTTTATTTCTTTCCATTATTCCCTCTGACTTCCCTCCCTTTTTGTAGTTATATTGCTTTGCATTTTATTTATTTCAGCTTTTAAAAAAGGTAAGATTGTTTGTTTTATTTTGAAGAACTTATGAACGTTAATATAAACTTATTTCATTTTAATCCAGTTACTGCCTTTTTTTTTTTTTTTGCGCACATAAATTTTTTTGTTTTCCCAATATAAATAATTTTATAATAATAATTCTTAAAATTTATAAAACAAAAATATTGCAAGGCAGTTTTTTTAAAAGAGTGATTATTTTCATATATATATTTAGTTGTAATATTTAACAAAAATGATATAAGTAAATAGTTGTAAGAACAAATAATTAAATTGTTTTTATGTTTAGAGATAGTTGAAGTTTAGTTTTTTTTATTTAAAAAAAAAGGATAATTACTAGTTAAATAAAATATTAATATTGAAAGAAGTGAACTAACTGACATTTATAATTATTTAATATTATAAAGAATCCAAGAATCACTAATGTTGTCACATATAATATTTAACTATTTAATGGTAGTTTTATTTCAGGATTTTTATTTAGCTTGAATTTATATATTTATACTGAATTTCTGTTAGAATTGTTGAAGTATATAATTAATGGATAGTTTGGGTTTTTTTTTAGTAAATAATTTAATATATAAGAATAAGAGATCAAGTTTTTCAAGGGGAAAAATAATTATAATGTCTTAAAAGAAAAATAGAATCTTCATTTTTGATGTTTCTTTGACACCCCCCCCCCCCCAATGATATCCTAATGTATTTTTAAAAACATAAAATGGCATATTTATGTAATTGGGTTTAGAACAAATTTTAAATTAAAACTCCTTTAGTAATTCTCTATATACATTTTAGGATATTTTCCAGTGTTAATAGAAAAAAAAAATTTTTTTTATATTATTAATCTAAATATTTTTTTAAATCATGAATTACATTTTCCCAATACATGACAATCGTATTAATTCTATGTTTGTAGATAGTGCTTAAAATAATGAAAATGTATCTGTTTATTTTGAAGTAAATAGTGGATACGGTCACATTGGTGATTAGAAATAATACCTTTTTAAATATTTCATTTATTTTTTTTTTATTTCTATTTTTTAAAATGTACTTCAGTCTTATGCTTTTGATTATTGAGCCTTTCTGGATTTAAAAGAGCATAAATTTATATGAACATGATTACACTTCATCCTTTTAATTTAATCTTTTGTGTTTTTAAATTTTACATATTGCATTGAAAATTTAAGCAAACATTAATTTTAACATATATATAATTTGTGGATAGATATAAGTTCTAATCACAATGTTTGTTCAGTATTCCACATAATAAAATTAACTTTGCTCTGCAATATCCATATATTTCACGAATCCCCCCCCCCCCCCATTAGCTGCCTAGAATTGCCAATTATTCACTTAAATATTGCAATCATTCTTCATATATTATTAATAATAAATCAACCGATTGATATTAAAGAATCAATAATTTACTATATATATATATTTAACGTGTTCAAGATTACTAAAAATAAAAGAATACAAAAGTTGGTAGTTTTATAATAGCATGTTGAAATCACTGGAGGGGCGTTATTTCTATGATAGTGCACAGAAATATGCTGTTTAGGCTGCCTCCGCTATTGAACGTTCTATTTCTAATGCATAAGCCTAGAAATAGTCTGTTGATACATGGTGGCTGTGTCTATTTGTATGCTAATGCACAGAAACATGACATTTAATCTGCTGCAGAAGCTATTGTGTCAGCTTACAGCTCAGATTTGTGTTACGCATTTAGGATATGCGATCACATTTCATTTTTGGGTACAGTATTGTGTGAGGGTGGTTGGAATTGCGAATGTCAAAACTATTTTAATATTCATTAAGATCTCCCCCTCTATCTCCCGTGTTTTATGAATGTCTACTATAACATTTATGAGCAGAGTCTGATGCTTCCGTAGACTAGATTTCCTGATCAAATTCGGCAAGTGTAGGTGCATGCGCGATTTGGATCAAATCACGCTCTAAGTCACGTTTCTGCGAGAACAACTGCGAGCTTCATCATATGGCTGAAATAGGAAAATTTCCGAATGTCAAAGTTCTCTGCCTGCTGGAAGCTTTATCAAACAAAAGAGGGTTGAAGCTGCATGCATGCTGTTCCTGAAGAGCCAAAAAAGTTGGTTTTAATTGCCGTATATATTTGTTGTTGTAATTACCGTAAAAAGTTCGTCAATCTTCGAGTTGCGTTACCCTGTTTGGTTAAGAATTGTATCCCCCCAACCCCACCCCCAAAAAAAGTTTGACTTATTGTTGGAATTGTTACCGTTAAATGGAAATATATTTATTTGTAATTTTAAAAAAAAAAAGTTCGTAGAATTTACCAAATCCAAAATAAAAATAATGAAAAGAATAAAAAGTAACTAATTATGTTTTTTTTTTTTTGTTTAAAAATTGATTTGTGATATTACTTTTAAATGTGATAAACAAACAAAAAAACGCTGGCCCGAAAATATAAGTAATGAAAAGAATAAAAATTAAGTACTTTTTTAAATTCATTTTGATTTATGCTTTTTTTTTTTGTTAACAAAAAATTTATTTCATATTACTTTTAAATGTGATAAACAAACCAAAACAACAACAACAAAAAAAAACCCGGCTCCGGCAACATTATATTTATCTTTGTTTATAAACAAACCACGCCCTCCAGCAGTTTTGACACCTATTATAAAACTATCCAAAAGTTAAAGTGCAGTAACTGTTTAAAAATATATCTAAATAAATTATTTAACAACAGATGCTTCAATACAAAAATACTTTAGATGTAATCATGATAGACTTGAATACAGGCTTTCAAGTTCTCTTCAGCTATTCTCTTGTCTCGTACAACAGACATGTGAAAAAGATCAAATATCTCCTGTGTACGTATTTCATGCTGAACCAACACTTATCAGTTAGTTCAGCGTGAAATACATATATTGATAATTTATTTTTTCACGTGTGTTGTACGAGATAGAGCTGATAGCTGAAGAAAGGTTTTAAAAGTCTGTTCCTTGTGGTTATATCTAAATTCTTGTATTCAATCAACTATTAAAAATACTTTTAAGTGATAATTTGTGACTTTTTTTGGTATGATTGAACGTAAATATTAACCTTTCCATTGTTAGAAATATGTATTGGATGAGTAACTCTTCATGTATTTAATATCTAATAAAGACAATTCACATGATATGATTATTTTTGCTTTTATTTGTTAGGATTTTTTTCAATTATAATCCAATTTTTTAACATTTTAGTTTTTCTAGATAGCAACTGTAATCAGTGTGAAATAGTTTTGTGATACTTTATTAGAAACAGATTTAAGGATTTTTTTTATTGTAGTGAATTTTTCTGTTTTATCACAAGTTGCTCAATATATATTTTTTTCCAAGAGTATTTTATTTTTTATAAAAATATCTAGTTTTCAAAGTGGTTTAAACTTCAGGAATAAAAGATATGGAATGATTTCCATTGGTAATCTTAATTATTTATAACTAACTTTTAAATTTTTTTAATGATATATATAATAAAAATTGCCTATAAATACTTGGGGTGTGTGGGTAGTAGCTACATATATGAAAAATAAAATTTGTAAAGTTTATTAAATTCAAAAATTATTAGTTTAAAATAAATATTGATCAAAGAAAAATATAAACATTTGACTCAATTCCGCAAGCTTATTGGTTGGAGAGCGCAAGTGAATATTGTAGAGCAAATACTTCAGCAGATAATTTTGTTTTCTCACCTAAGCGTAAAGGAAATTATGATTTTTTCCTGCAGCGACTTATCTAGACAAATTTCACTTTCCTTTTTTTTAAAAAAACGATCTTGTATGGAAATCAACTAACAGCGCTAAGCAATCTTTCTCTAAAATCCAGTAAAACATTGGGATATAATAGGAATGTCATGCCTGCAAACACTCATAAGATGATCGTTACAAATACAATTCTTAAAGTTAACTCCGACAAGCCAAGAGAAAAGATTACGATTTTACATAATCTGAAATGGAAAGCACAATCTTTAGGCTTAAGAAAACAACTATTTAATCAATAAATTGCTAGCCAAAAGATTTACCGTCTGCGTGAAATGCAAACACCCATTAAACTAATTTATTAAAAGGGAGATAGGTAATCTAAAAAGAAAACTACTCATATCTGGCAACGCTTTTAACAATAATTAATGATATAAAAATCACTCTCCGACAATCAAATTTAAAATATAAAACGTTAAAACTGAGACTCCATTAAAAATAATATATACAATAAAAGAAATATTTAAATTCTTACGAATAACTGTTTATATTGCTTTTGTATCAAGTTGAGACTTAAGCAAAGAGATTTAAACAGAGAGTGAAGCCCTGGTTAAGATATAAAAATGTTCGTTTACCTCCGAGGTGTTAATGTTCTGTCAGGCTGATGTTTTCCAGCAGGGTGCATACAGCATATTTCTATCTAGATTTTTCGGTCTCCAGTAACCTGTTGGTGGCGTACGCAGGCAATCTTTAGGGTCAGATTTGAACTAGGCAATTAGGACATAGTCTTGAAGAGCATCTTTGGATTGGTTTAGCATGGTATACTTTTAAGAAGATTCCTCGTGTAGTTTTGGCATGATGAATAGATCGTCACTATTAGTACAGCAAATAGTGATCAATAATTTTCAATTTGCAAAATATATCAGCAGTTGTAATGTATGATGACTCAATCGGCAATTGCCAAAAATTAAATATAAGATCAGTTGCCCGCAATTAGCGAAAAATGTAATAATCCAATATCAACAAACAGATTTTTATATGCATTGGTTATCTTATCTCCTGCCTAATCTTAAATACAAATTTGACCAGGGCTTTTTATCTCCCGCATAATCTTAATTAAAAACAAAATCTAACCAGAGCTCTTATCTTTTTTCATACATTAATTAAATCTAAGTACATGACAAATAAATCTCAGCTTTTAAAATAGATTAAAATCAAAACATAAAAGAAAATAATCATCTTAATTAAAACTTGTTTCAATTTAAAATTATATGGTTTGAAAAATATGATTGAATATGTGAGCTATAGTACGCATTGCATTCTTAATAAAATAAAAAAAATTACAAAATATAAAATTTTTAAATATAATTTTCTTTCAAAATCTTTATAAGTATACATGTTGGTTTTGATTTCCAATGTTTGCCTTTGAAGCTAATGTGTCCAGTTAAATATATAACATGCCTTCACGTATATAGATTTTGATTTTTGAATTGTAATTTATGTATATATGCAAACGTTGGTTACGTAGCACATTGTGGATATTGAAATTTGAATTTTTTTAATAAAAAGTAATATACTTTTAACACACACATAAAGATGTGAACCTACTATAAATACTTATGTTAAATATCTGTTAACATATTTGTGATCATAATAAATATAATGGTAATAAACTATTATAAACAGTCTTTCAATCCGCAGAAGTACTTTCGGTTAATTTTTTAAACCTGCCTCAACTGCCATTAAATTCAATGCGGATTGAAAGACTTTATAATAGTTTATTACCATGATTTTTATTATGATTACAATTTTATTCTAATTAACAGACATTTGATTTATGTTAACATATTTATATATATATTTTGAATCGTGGATAATTAATTGATATGGAGATTGCAAATACAGTGGAAGTACTGTGTGTATGTGTATATATTATTCAGGAAATGAAAATACAGTGGAAGTACTGTGTGTATGTGTATATATTATTCAGGAAATGAAAATGAGATTTATATTTACATATTGATATAACTTGTAATAAACTAAGAGTAATTTTTTTTATAGTTTTTTAATTAGGTTCTGGGGGGGGGGGCTTTTGTTGCACTCATTATCCAACTCTACAGGGCTCACTCTTTAAGCGGAAGTTATGATAAAACATTTATTTCTAATAATAGTTTCCACAAAATATATAGAGCATTTTTAAAATTACAACAGTATTACATTAAATTTGGATGAAATTAGAAAAGAATGATTTAGTGCATGCATGTTCACATGTATTTCTATGTTTAATTTCTGAAAGCAAAGATTATTGCCAAAGAAAGGAAAGAAAATCTATTATCGATGCTTTAGAATTATTTTTTTTCCAAATGCAAAAAAAAATTAGTGAACGGTTAAAATATTTACTCACTTCATAAAATCATCTCTTCTGTTAGCTATATAAAGACTCCAGAACATATAATTTAAAAAAAAACTTTTTAAGTTACATTTACATAAAAATTACTTTAAAAAATTAAGTTCTATTTTTCCCTGTGTTAATCCCATCAACTATTTTTTACTAAAGATGCTCTAACAATAGTTTGTTCTTTTTTTTCTAATGGTGGTCTGACAAAAAAAATTTATATTTGAGATTTTTAGTGGACTGTGTCATTTAACTCTATTTCACTTATCATTTTATATATATAGAATGGATATATGTATATATTATAAATTCTCTAATTAAAAAAATATAACTTTCCATTTATGAAAGCATAAAACTTTTTTTGCGTTATATATATATAAACATTAAAAGGATATATATAAATACACTATATAATTAAAAAATTATAATTCAAAACCAATATCTAGATGTCACTATAAGTAATGACAGTGTTATATAGACTAACATTAATATCCACACACTAATTTGAGTAAACTACTGTGCTTTTTTTTTTTTTTGTACTAAAATTATATATTTGTTGAATGGCTTGTTTAAATATTTATTATCAACCATAATAGGAAAAATATACAGATAAATTAATATTTTATTCTGTGAATTGGGAAAAAAAATCAATGTAATATAATAAATACTATTGCCACTAAGTTTTCGGATATATTTGTTGAATGGCTTGTTTAAACGTTATCAACCATATAATTATTTTCATTTTATCATAATAGGAAAAACAGATAGATACAGTATTAATAAATCAATATTTTATTCAGAGAATTGAAAAAGAATTGTTTTGCTATATTTTTAAAAGAAAATTGATTCACAATCTTATTTCTCAAAGCCAACTTGTTTAGAAATCTTAAGTGTTTTATAATAAATAGTTTGGAAGCAGTATAAATTGGTTTCCCCGCAATTATTGAAAGTAGCTATAATTTTAGCAGCCATACTGATTTGTAGTGTTTAGGATAGGAATATTAACATTGATTAAAGAGTATCAAAAAAAAAAAAGGTAAAATGTATTTATATAATTTTAATTAAGTACTGTAATTTGTGAATCTGTATTGCAGTTTTTATTACCCAATTTTATTATCTATGTCGAATTAATTTGGTGATGTTTACCTGCATTATTTTAATAGATATATTCTCAGTAGGTAAAAAAATATTGGTTATACATACAAAAAAAGTAGTAGCTTAAAAAAAAAAATATATATCCTCTAATTAATTGTATTGTAATTAATAAAAATTGTATGCATTTGTGTATATACAAGCACAAAAATGTAGGTTCAATCACAGAACTATTAATCTGTTTTCTAAACCATCTTGTAGTGCATTAGTAATTTTTCTGGATTAAGAAATAATCCAGTAACTCCCACTTGCTGCACACATCTTTTTTTTTTATATGTCCACTAAGTGTAAGTAATTTTATATTTAATGTATAACATATTCTGCCTGTTTATATCATATAAAAATTACTTATTTTAATTTACCATATGTTGCGAGAGATTACTATTTCTTTTTTTTTAAAAATAAGACAATAGAATCGTGGCTTTCATATTTATGCTTTTTAATATTCAAATATTAATGAATTTTTAATTTTAAAATATGTATGTAGCATAAATTTTACTTTATATACAGTGTTTATAATTTTTTTTATATAAATTTTTTAGGATTAATTTATATCTTTTGGTTAAATAAATAATAATTTGTGTGTGTGTGCTAAAATAAAAGGCCTAGCAGTTGTCAAATATTAAGTCATCCTTAGTGTGCTTGGGATAATAGAAATTGTAAGAAGTTGTAATTATGATATCCTACCCATAATTGTTTGCAAATTTATTTATATATGGCTACAAAATAAAAAATATATTTTTGAACTTTTATTTGAATTTAGAAAAACTTTGAACATTATATAATAATTTCATTGGATTTATGACCAGCATAATAAAAGTTACTCTATTATATTGGCATATAATCCACTAAGTAGTCTACATTTTTTTTTTTTAAAAAATTACTTTTTCAGTTGTATTACAGCAAAAGTTTCACAAATTAAAATTACTTGTGTTTGTTTCATTAACCAAGATTTTTGAAGCAAAATATGTTAACTATAAGAAAGGCAGCAGAATATTTAACTTGTTTTTATTAGCAGGGTAGATTATCCAACCAGTAGAATAATTTAATAGTTCAATAAAGACGTTAAATTTATGACAAATATAAACTATCTGAATATCTGTTAAAGTTATTTGGTACATTTAAATTTGCTAATCAAATGCATTTTTATCTTTATTTGAGAATGATTCATAATGGCTCAGAGGTAGTGAACACCCTTCAAGGTGATGTCTGGAAACTGCATTATAGGATGAATCTGTCATTCCCAATTGTGATTATTTACACACTGATGGTGATTGGATCATGATATGATTGACCATATTGAGTTCATAGAAGAAATCTCTAGATAATAAGCATTTTTAAAAAAAACTTTTTATTATTAATATGCTTGTGATGTTACTGTTTTGGCATTGTAGCATTCACATCAAAAACAAGTCTTGCATTGGTGGTCGAAAGGTCAGTGCGACTGCCTTGCACTTGCAGGCAGTTTGCCCGAGTTGCGGGTTCGCGTCCCGGCCGATGCTATGACACTTTTAAAAAAACAAGTTGGGTTTTGAATAGCAAGTCTGTATTAATGTTGCTTCTCCATGATAGCAGTAATATTTTTACAATCTATTTCTTGTTTTTTTTCCTATTTGTAATCAAAGCTGCCACTATTTTTGGAATTGTCAATTTTGAAAGATTGAATACTTGTAATACGCTTGAATAACTCAACTATTCCTTAGTACTAATTGGACATCAAACAATTTGAAACTTAAATTTTTTATCAGTTATTTTTTTAGAATTTAATTAGTCAATTTTAGGCTACGTAATATCAAAAGTATAATTTTAATATATTTTATTGGCATTTTGTCTAATCTCTTGTATTGGAAAGTTTGAAGGTAAAATATTAAAGTTCAAATATGTCTAATAAGTTTATTAAAAAGTTAATTTGTTATTACATTATTCCACATTTTACGTGATGAATATTTTTTTAAATTAGGTATATTTGCTGAATATATACATATTTTTACAGTAATAAATATGAACAATAAATTATGAAATTTATAGATTGAATTTTTTATTTAGGTCACAATTATAATATTACATATTGAATCTGTTAAAGATTGAATAACATTACTTTTGTAATGTGCTCTTGATACATTCACTTGTTCAATTTAAATTACATTTTGATTTTTTATTTCATTAATGTATTTTGGAATTTTAAATTAAAAGCTTTAAGATTTGAGATGTAAGATTAAACTAACACTAAAGAGTGCTTTATAATTTTTGTGCAAACCCATAGAATAGTAGTAGTTAGATAGAAGAATTAGTGGTTAATAAATTTGAAAGGTATGAGGAAATTGTGAAAATAATTTAAAACAATATACTAATATCATTAATAGTAAGGAAATCAACTCTTACATCATGTGACTTACTTTAATAAGCTTTTGTATTTACCTTTGTGTAAATACAAATATCACATGATAATGAAACATTTCAGAGAAGAAAATGATTGTTGGGAATAAAAATGCAAGATATGGTAATAAATATATAATTTGTAAATTTAAAGAGAAAATTTCATATAAAAAAAATTGGGAGTTAGCTCTAAGGGAAGTATGTATATAGCTTTCTTAGAGATTTGAATTATAATTGAATAATGTTAAAGATATACTAATGCATTATGGGAAGAGTGGGGGTTGTTGCTTAAGAAATCAAATTTAAATAGAAAAGTATAATTGAGAATAAAAATGCAAGATGATTAATAGTTTTGTAAACAATGGTAATAAGTGTTTAATTTGTAAATTATTTAGGAAAAATTTCAAATAAAAAAGTTGGAATTACTGTAGTTTTTCTAGAGATTCATAAGAGAGAAAAGAAACTGGGGGAAAATTGTATTTAGAAGGGTAGAATTAAGAAACTAAAAATATAGTCACAGTATAGAAATATATAAAGAAGCTTAAAAAGTTCAGATGCAAAAGAAGTAAAGCTAGTCAAATGATCATTGGAATATAGAAAAAATGGATTTAGAAAAATGTTGATCTTGAATTGTTAACAATGAGGATATTTGTTTTAAAATAAAGAAATGAATCCTATTTATTGCAAAATATTTTTAATGATGATAAATAGCTTAAGGCATGACAGAGGATCTTAATTTTGGATTAAAATGACATTATATGTTATTACATGACTTGCAAGAGAGGGGGCATATTCTATTTCAATTTACAAGTAAGAATTTTCAGACAATATAGTCTTGATTTTAATAAAGCATGTTTTTATTTAAAAAAAGGTAAAGAAACACGCATTTGCGGAATGAGCACTATCATTATTAATATATATGATGGGAAAATTAAAATCCTTATTAAATGAAAATTATTTGATACAGTGAATTGAACAGACAATAATTAGAAAATTTGTATTGAATTAAAAAATATATGGAAAAGTATATATATTTATAGAAGAAATGTAGGGGAAAATCTCACTGAATGCTCTAAGGACTGCATTGCTTATTGTAATGCATGATAAATAAATTTTGAACTATGGTGAAGATATTTGTGGGAAGTTTGTGACCTGGGTGGAAGAATACAGAAATGCATTAAGATTTTTTTGTGTATTTTTTTTTATGGAATTAAATATAAACAATAGTTTTACAGCATATCTAAGAGAAAAATGTTTAATGAAGGTATTTTGTTCTAATATTTAGATGAATTGCTGGATGAGATTTATCTTGGCAATATAAAAAAAGTTTTAATTATAATGGCTTTCTACAAATTAGTAAATAAGAGTCAAATAGAATTGATACCATGTGTAGACACTTTGGATTGAAAATATATGAACTAAAGCAATGACAATAGTTGAATTGTAGAAAATTTTTAGAAATGGTATTTTAAAATAGTAGGAAGGTTATTTGATTAGAAATAATGATTAAAAATTGCAATTTTCAAAAAAGGCTTCTATGACTTTAATATTGGGTTGGGTGTGAATCTATTTGTATAGGATTGCTTTTTATGATTGGAAAAAGTTTTAGGAATGGCTTGTGTGAGCAAAATTGACATGATGTTAAAAAAGTTGTTCAAGAATTAAAATTAACAACAAAATTGAAGAATTATAAGAAGCAAAAGTGGATAGATATAAGGGATGAAATGTAATGGTAAATGATTTATAGTAATGATGAATAAACTGTGGTTCATAACTTTTTATGATTTCCAAAACTACTCTTGTATACTTCATGAATCTTGTTTTTGACTGCCTTTTTTTTTTAAATTTATGTATTGGTAATTATTTTATTTTGTAAATGCTTTAAAGATAAGTAAAACAAAAAAGATAAATTGTAACATTACACTTTTACTTTTAAATGATACCACGCAATTGAGATAATATGGATTTTATTATCATATTTGGTTGGTAAAAAATTGTTTCAACATTTGATGTATTTTGTCTTATTACCAAATGACTTGCCCTTCTCTGATTTATAAGATATTAAAAATGAGAGCAAGAGATTAGGGAGCTTGGAGTAATCTGCATATATTAGTGTTGAAATTGTTCAGTTAAAATTATTTGATTGATATAATTTTTGAGTTATTAAATATGTCTCATGTTGAATTAAAAGTAGAGATTGTAAGATGTTGTGGAAACTTGAATAAGAAAAGCTTTTTAACTTATCAAGATGAATGTCAATATTCTTTAGGTATAATGCTGGTTTAGTTAAATTATAGCTGATGCAATTATAAGCTTAGATGTCAAAAATTTTTAAATTTATTGTATGATGGTTTTCAGTTAAGGAAAATTAAGATTACAGCAAGAATGAAATTTTAGACTATTTTATATAATTGAATTTTTGAGCCAACTATATTAAATTATTGAAATAAAGCTAATCATTGTTTTATATATATGTAAAGAATTTGAAAAAGCTGCCAATTTCTGAATGGCTGAGTGTTTTTTTTTTTTTTTTTTAAATAAAAATGTCATTTGAATATTGGATTTATAGATAGGACTATAATTTCTCTTTTATATACTAACTTAATCTAATTTTGACTAAATTGTAAATTATCTTTTAAACATCTGAATTTTTCTATCATAAATAAGTTTGATTTTTTTTTTTTAAAAAAAAAAAAAAATATGCTTCAAGATTAAGTGATTTTTATTTTTTGATGGTTGACTCCTTATAATTAGAGCAAAAAATGTAGTTTAAGTACTTTAAATTGATCAAAAAATAGTGTCATCTTTTTATAATTTAATCAGGATTTTTTTAAACAAATCGATAATAATTTAAATGGTTAATCCATTATTAATTTTAATTTTTTATGCAGATAAATGAATTGTTTATTTTTACAGGTTCATACTTAATTTGCAAAATAAAAGGGATTCTCAATGTTACGAATAAGACATTGAGAAAATGATGTGTATGGTTTAAAAAATTGAAATAATATGAAATGTTATCAGAAATGAAGCTGTTTTGCAGTATAAATATGAGGTATTAAAAGAAACCTGGAGAACCAGATAATTATTTTTGAAAAAAATAAAAGGAAACTAGATACAACAAGTGTGAAGTGGTGCAAGATTTACAATTAAATCAATAACATTCTTAATGCATTTATTTCATTATATACAATTATTAAAGATTTAATTGAATAAAATAATTTTTTAATATTTTTCATTAACTATAGTCCATAATGAATGTTTTAATTAAATATTGGCTCATGAAAATTATTGTTAATTGATCATTGATAATTGCACAACGTTGATTGATTACTGAATTTTTATTGTAGCCATTTCTACATAAACAATAAAAGCAAGCTAAATACGTGTCTTACCTTGGGGAATTTAATCTTTGCATGATAATAACAGATATTCGGGCATTTTTTGAATAGATATAGAAACCATACGAGAAGGAGACCGGTTGTAATCTCTGGCAATAATGTGGAGGAAGCCGATTGAGATAGCGTGTCGATAATGCGAAAGAGAAATTGGACTATCCTTCATTTGACTTGCAATTCACTATGTATACAAGTTTTGTATATCCACATAAGTTAAAACTATATACTTTGATAATAGATTCACATTCAATAAAATAATAAACTTTTCAGGGTTATTCAACAATGTGCATACTCATTAATTTTATTAATAAAAATCTTTGCAAATATACTGTTCCTTACTATAAGAACTGAAAACTAAGACTAGCAATTTTAAATATAAAATTGATTGATTTATCTTAGGATTTTATAAAATTAAGTAAATGCACACATATAGTGTGTTTATGCATTTTAGGATATGACATTGTAAAAGGAATTTTATGTATATCTTATCCAATATTTTTATATTTAAGATAGCATTATGTAATAATGATGTATTTAATCCAAATACATTGTGTAACCTAATATGATCTTTTATATATTGTGAATATGCAGTAGTGATTTTTTAATGACAAGAGAAATATTAAAAATTAACAATCACTAAATGATAAAATGAATAATAAGAAAATTGTGTTAAATGTCTAATACATATCATTTGTTTTCTACATCTAAGGATAGTGTTGTGAAGACACTAACATTAAATAGGAATAAGTTTATCATTTCAAAAAATAATCCTTGATTCAAATACTAGAGGATAATCATCATAATGATCAATGATAAATATTTTATGTGGTTCTTAATTAGTGTTTAACTAATCAATTATTAATCAGTTTCACTTAATAATATTGAAGTTTTCACTTTTTTAAAAGAAGCAAGTACAATCATTGCTTAGCATACTAAGATGATATCACATTGGGCTTATTTATTTTACCTCAAGATCTTTTACTGAATTCATTTACAGGCTTAAATGTTACAAGTGCTATTCCACTAACAAAATGGAACTAGATCATTAAGATGCCTTATTACATATTATATAACAATGAAAAATTAATGTGGGGTGATAAAAAAATTATCATCAATCTAATCAAAATATAAAATTGAATATAAACTTAATTATAAAAGGAGTGAGAGATCACAGAACTAACTACAAGTTCATCAGCATTACAAAGCACAAAGTCATTCATCATCATGAATGAATGATCCACAATAAAAATAAATCAACAGTCAACATTGTGACAATTTGAAATGGGTCTACTATAAACTAGGCTAATTATTTAGCCCTTGCTAGCATAAGAGCAGATTATTTAAACAATAATTTGAATACACAAGCCCAAGTGCTAATTCATAAGAATATAATTTTTAAAAAGTAACGCAGGGATACTAAAACATGCTGATCCTGGACAACTATAATTTCTAATAAATACTAAACTAAAATTTAGTGCATGGACTTGAAAAGATATTTCCTTTCCACCAACCCTAGATCATCATCAACTGGATGTCTATAAGCACAATATAAATCTCTTATATAATGGACCATTATGCACGAATCCAGTTTAGAATAGAAACAAAAGCTCAAACTGTTAATGTGAACAAGAGATATAATACAACATATTTATATTTTAGGATTAAATAAATTCACTGGGATAACTAACAATGAAATAGAAATTTATTAATTTTATATTATTAATGTAGTGCATGGACTTTAAAGGGATATTCTTTTTGCACCAACTCAGTTTTATCATCAACTGAATGTTCATAAACACTAAATATAAACCTTTTATATAAGAGACCATTATCTTTGGAACAAAAGCTCTATAACTGTTAAAGTGAACCAGAGATATAATACAACATATAATAATTTACAATATTTTAGGACTAAATAAATTCACTGAGATAACTAACAGTGAAATAGAAATTTATTAACAACAATAAAAATGAAATTAAGGTCTGCAGATATATATATATAATTTATATTTTAGGATTAAATAAATTCACTGAGATAACTAACAATGAAATAGAAATTTAGTAACAATAAAAATGAAATTAAGGTCTGCAGAATATGGCTATACTTTATAAAATAAGCCTGCGTTTAATTACTACCAAAAAGAAATTCAATATCACATTGTAATTTACATATAGGTCCCAATAGGTTGCATAAAATGCATACATCAGTGCACAGATGTGTTTAATATAAAATAAACATACTTGAATTGTCATAATACTAAAAATTCATGTTTATAATAATTAATTAATGATTTAACATGTGTGTGAGAGCATGGAAATGTCTGCACACTGATATTTATATTTTAATTTTTTAATAATAAACATTAAAATAATATTTTTTCTAATAAACAATTCAATGTCAAAATAGATATATACATATAAGCACTTGGATGTGCTGTATAATAAAGAATTAATGTTTGAATTGTCAGATTTATAAATAAATTCAATTTGTTTTTTAATACATAAATGCACTCGTATAATGTGTCTGTATATTAAAAAAATAAAATGAATCTTACTTTTTAAAAAAAATATTTATTTGTCGACAGTCCTTCATAAAAGTTTTGTTTTTAAAAAAAACTTACATCTTTGACAGGTTTCTTTTGATTAATTATAAACATCTTTTAAAAATAGTCAAGTTTTTTGTTCCTCAATCCAGAAAATTTTTTGTAGTTTTTGGTCCCCAATAAAATATTCTGGAAACGTATCTTTTGTTGAATGAAATTAATTAATTAAAAAAAAAAATTGTAATTAAGAAAATTACAACTCATTTTGACTAAAGAAATTATTTAAAATAACCCACCAGCTGTAATTTATATATATAATGCAGTACCTTTATCTGTGCTTCTGCATATAGATAAAACTCCGTAAACATTCTTCAGCAAGCTGATGGACTCTCTGGGTTAGCTAAGTACTTTCTAAGCAATAGACTGGCTTATTGGCATTTTTGGAAAAGCTTTAATCCAGTAACTGTTGACATACATACCGTTAGCTCCATTTAGTCTAGAATTTGATAGACTTCAGGCATATATTGGCTAATGAACTATAAAATCTGGGCCTAGTTGCATGTGAATTCAAACTACCATTGAGAACTAGTAGCAGCCGCTGGACTTTCACTGTCTTGCCTTCAGTTATATATATATAAAATACAGCTGATGTGTAGAGTTATATATTTTGAGAACGATAGTATTTTAAATAATTCCTTGAAAATGATATTAAAGATGTTTACAATTAATGAGCAACTTGAAAAACATGTTGAAGAAGGACTGTCAAAAGTGTAAATATTTTTTAAAGAAAACTTTAATTTACCATAAGAAGGGAGTGGGGGGCTTAGGTCCATGCTGACTTGAACATGTTAATTTTTAAATTATACAGCACATCTGAGTGCTTATATATATGTTTCATTTTATGTTATTTTTTAACATTGAATTAATTGTGTATTGTAAAAAAAATGTTATAAACAGTGTGCACACGTGAAATCACTCGTTTTATACAAATGAATTTCATTTATATCTTTATGATATTTCAAATATATTCAAAAATTATACCACAGGTGTCTGAGTGATGTAATAATTGATTTCTTTTTGGTATTAATTAAAATCAGTATTCTGCAGATCTTAATTTAAAATGTTATTAATAAATTAGTATTTTATTATTGTATTCTTATGGATTACACTTAAGTTTGTGCATCCATATTATTGTGTAAATAATCTGCCCCAAACTGGAAGGCTGAATAAGCCTGATCTATAGTACACCAATTTCAAATCCAGTCACAAGATTGATTGTTGATTTATTTTTATTGTTGATCATTCATGATGATGAATGATTACTTTTGTGTAATGTTGGTGAACTTGTAGTTAGTGTCTTGGTGATCTCTCGTGCCTCATGCATGCTCATTGCTCATATTTGTATTTAAATTTTGTAGCGACAGATTGTAGACCCATACTGTTATATGTAAGTGATGCATAAAATATTACATATAGATTTACTCATCTAAAAAGATGATTTAACTCCATTTTAGCTTTGAGGTTAAACTTAAAAACCCATAAAACATACAATAATTGCAATGTAGTACGGTTTTATATAAGGTTTATAGTTAATTTAATTTGTACAACTTAAACTTAGGATAAAACATTTAATCCTATTTAATATCACTAATAATAATATTAAATGAAATATTACTCGTATATGGTATAGTTATATCTGAAAAATTATTACATTGATAATATTAATTAACTAGGAAGGCAGCAATTATGAGAAAGTGGATTAAATAATTCTCCAACTGTTGTGATGACTTAAAATTTATCCCAGTGAAATGTTGATACTTGAAAAATAGTTGGGTTCTGGGGAATTTACAGTTATAAAATAACTGCAACATAGATATAAAGACAAATATTTTTATTTTGTTATATAATTTTTTCTGGAAATACAACATAAAGTTTAACAATTTTCACTTAGCATACTTGTTAATCTAAATTAAATTCATGTTTAAGATTGCTTATAACTTTGATGTCTTAAGACTTGCCTTGATAATCATTATCCATTGAAAGTTATTCAAATATTAAGCGTTGAAAAATTCATACTGCATTTCTTAAAGAATTGGATACAAAGTTATAGTTTGCTACTGCAATTTAATTTTATTTGAACAGATGTGATAATTTTATCCAAAGAATTAGCATTCATTGCTTCTTTAATTTGAGGTATATATGTTGGTAATAGTTCTGATTGTATCTGATAAAGTAAATAGTTCCATTATCCATACATAAAACGATTTTTATTACATTTTGAATCAAAGTTCGTTATCTGGACAAGTTTATGGAGGGATATTTGAGTTGGAAAAATTAACCTTTCCACTTTTTTGCTGCCATATTGTATTTTTGGGAATTTTGATTTAATACATATTTTTTATGATAACTTTGCATTATGCAAAAATCAGCTGGTATATGTTATCAAAAAAATAATATACCAAGGAATGTAATAAAGCTGATTTCTTTGTAAATATCAAATTTTAACAGACAAATTTTAAAATTATATTTATAATAATATGCTCATTAAATTCCTTACAAAATTTCTAATAAAATGGTATACCACACAACTTACCCTAGTATAGTCCTTTCCAAAGTATGAAAAAATAAAGACTTGTATTCTTCCAGGAATCCCATAGCTATTTTTTGTTTGGTATCTGTATAATCAATGAAGAGAAAGTGTTAGAGAGAACAAGTCTAAAATAGTCTAGGTTATAAATGGCTCAAATACAAGACATGAAGATAAACAGAAAATACAAAAGTAGATCTTGTGCAGTATAGAAGAATAATGCGATTTAAATACTTTACCTTTTTTTTTAAATAGTTAAAATTTAGACAAGAAAATATATAAAAGAATATCACAAATGATTTTTTCCATCTATTTTTTTTTTTTTTGTAAAATATGAATAATTGGAAGAAAAGATGTTTATGAGCGATTGTAAATTTCGTAATTACATTCTACCATAAAGTCTTTCTAATTCATCAGAAAAAAAGATAGTGCTGTAAAGACAATCTATATAAGCAGAGATGCCTTATTTTTTTTTTTTTAGATATTCCATAATTATTATTACTTTTAAAGAAATCATTAGCAAAAATTATAAGGAAAGCTTAAACCATAAGAATAACAAAAATAAAATTAAAACTGTTTGGAAAAATCATCATAAAATCTTTATTTTTTTCTTGTAGAGAAATAAAAATTACATTTTTTGAAAGGAAAATGGCCACCAAATCTAATGACGCAAAGTGTGTCTTGCACAATTAAAAACTAGACAATTTACAACATTGAGACGAGAATATGTATCCTTTTTTTTTAGAGGAGAAAATAATTACTTTTACAGGAATTTGAAAATAAACAGCTACTTATTTGAAGCTAATAAATATAATTTTCCAAATCTGTTGGCTAGTTACCATTACTTTCAATTGAAGAAATCCAGCGATTTATTATTGAAATAGACAACATTATATGCCCATTTCCCCACCATTATTTGATTATAATAAATGAGATTTCTTGTAATAAAGAATTAATGATGGTTCTGGGTTTATTTGTTGGTGTTGACCTTTTCCTAGTATGATAAGTTATTTTTGACCAGCACAGGCAGCTGCCTAGACTAGTTAAGAGCTGGTCATCATGTAGATGGAAAACAAATTGGCTATTTAAAATTTTGAACCTATAGGTCCTGAATGCAATAAAATTTATGAAGACACCGGTTTTTTTTTTTTCCAAACTTCAGCTTTTATACCAGTTATCACATGATGACTGCATTTCAAAATATTCTCCATCATGCATTGGGGTTTCTTGGTTTGTCCAGAAATATTGAAAGAGATCATGGTTAGCCAAGCAAATGTTAGAATTAATATTTTTTTTTAATCAAAGCATTAAAATTTTAGAAACGCTGTTTAAAAATGAAAATAATTTCAGTCTTTTCCAATCACTTCACTTTCATTTCCAGGATTTAATATAATATTGCAAACATATTCAAAATAAATAAATCATAAACTTCTAAAATTTTCAGATTCTCAGATTTGTGTTAATCAACCTGTTAATAAATAAGTTATTGTTTAATAAATATTCTAGCAATTAAATCAATCATTGCTAAACAAAAATCTAAACACATAAGCTTCCACACACACAAAATATAAATGTAAGAGCTGTTTATTGTCCATAAATAAAAATGTAATCTAAATATAATTGTTTTATTTCAAAATATTTTAATGTGACTATGTTAAATTTATAATTCTATATTTCTGCATAAAATTAGTTTCATGTGAGCATTTCTATCTGTTTATACTGTTTAATACTTTTATTCCTTAATAAGAATAATGACAAAATATACACATTTTATACAAGAATCGATAGTAAAATCTGCTTGGAAAGCCATTCAAAAATGCTTGATAAATTTATATTTTATTGTAAACATTAGTATGAGAGACTTAGACATAATATTAAATATCTAAGATATTATATAACCAATGACAACAATGAATATACTTGATTAACTATAAAAAGTAAAGCCAGTAAAATTTTTTTTAGATATAATAGCCAATTTATAGTGATATAATTAAAATTGCAATTTATATGTACATTAGCACATACTTTGTTAATATAATACATACTTTTTTGATTTTAAACTTGCTATGTGCTTAAAAAGAATATATTTTTATAAATCATGTATTATAAAATTGTATTACATATTTGTATATTATTATTCATAGAGCATATTCAATAGTAGATACAATATCTATATTTATAATTTAAATGTCAAATGAAGTTATTGAAGATTAATAAAATATAGACATCGCCCATCGTTTAAAAATAAGAATATAATGTTGCCCTATTTTAACAGGGCATTTCTGCATTAATATCTGACATAGGAAATTATGACAAGATTTAAAGAAAAACATGTATTTTAATGACATAGTTAATGTCTTAATTTGAAAATTTTTTTAATATTTTTATAACATTTATAATGCAATAATGTGTCACTTTAGAATACAAAAATCGGGCTAAATATTCTGAATAATCAATTGTAATTTTTTATTTGATGTTAAACTTTGCAATGAAATCTATTTTTATATTTTAAATCTTCATAAGAAATCACAATTTGTTTTTTTTTCCCTCCATAACTGCAGCTGTGTGAAAAATACAACAAATCAATTTTATTAATGGAAACGTATTTCTAATTAGAAGCAAATTAAATTTGTTTTTTCTTGGTTCTATCATTTAAAATATACAGCTTTAATGAATAGGAAAGGAACTTATTTAAAATATATTTTTAAAAAATCATATCTATATTTAAAAATATATTTTAAATAAGTTTCGTATTCATTAAAGCTGTATTTTTTGTTTAAAAAATAATACAGGTTTTTATAAAATTTAATTATGGTAATACACTGTACATGTAACTTAGTTTCTTTATTATATTTTTTAGTTTCTTTTACTTATAAATATGTTTTAAAATATGGGCAAATAATTTTTGGCTAATTGTATATATTAGTGACAACTTGGTTTTGTCACTGGAATGGGGAAAAGGCTCTTCACTTAATGGCATTGAATCTGGTCCCATTTTGTTATTGTAAGATGCTATTGTACCTTGAAATAGTCTTGCTTTGATCAACTAAAATCAAAACTATTTAAAAATTCAAGTTGACAGCTTGGTGTAAATAAAAATTTGTCAAATTTTTTTTGGGCAAAATAAACTTCTCGTTGCTGAAGAGATTATATTGCGTAACAAATTTTTACTGTTGATCACAAAATAGGATATTTTAAACAAAACTATGTCATAGAGGGGAATTTGTATTTATAAAATACATAATTGTTTTAGTGGGTTTTTTTTTTTAAGATTCACATTATTTTTATTTATCATATACAACTAACTTATGCTTGTTGAATTCGTGTTTATATTTTTAAATATATGCACAATGCGGGAAAATTATGGTCAATGTATAAAAATAAATCCTGCATCTTTATTATGATATGATATCAATTAATATTAAATTTTACCTTTCTTTTTTGGAAATTGACTTGGTCTGGACATAAATTCTGTCTACATGGTTTTTTTTCTGGAACCAATTTCTAATAAAAGAATTAAGCTCTCCTGTATTTTAGAATATTTTTTTTTTTGCACGTAATTGCTTTATGATTAACATGAAATGAAAGTACAATCAATATAATGGGTTGGCTTTCATTATATTTATTTTTATTGGTAGTTAGAATATTTACCAGATAAATTAGTTGTGGGGATGTAATTAAAGGACTTAATTAACAAATGGGAGAACATATATATATATATTATGTGTATATAGGTATATAGATATTTTTATGTGTTGTAATGATTAATATTATCCAAATTAATACTTTTTCAGTACAGCATTGTTTAGATAAAAGCAGCATATATATTTTTATAAAATAGAATGCTTAATATGTAGGCATTTATTATATGACCTATATTTAGAACTTGAAAAACAGCCTTTTCAATAGAGTTGAGAATGATATAAATAAGAAATTGATTTGCACAGAATATAATATTGGACTTTGTATTTCATTTAGTTTATTTATATTACTGTACTTACAAAAGGCTTTTTTTTTTGTTTAGCAAGCATTTTTTACAATCTGAAAAACTTATTGTGAAAATATCTAAATATAGGTCATATTTTGGTCAATGGCATATTTGCTGGCATAGAATGTCATCTCGTTTTGTCTGCTTTTTTTGGTTAGTTATACTTTGATTATCAAAGTGTGTTCATAGTATGTGTTAACACATAAATGTAACTTATTTCACAGTTGTATCTTTAAAAATGCTTTACTTAGGTTCTCATATTTTTAAGTGAGTATAATTTAAGATAATAGTCATTTTATATGAAGAGAAAAGAATTTTTAGAGATGTGAAAATTATTATAGAAAGCTGTCCAATTGGAATTTTATCCTATTATCATATTCTTAAATTACATTTAACTAAGGTAGGTCTTTTTTAGTTAACTGGTTTTTAGTCTTTTTTTTTTTAATAGTATTTTTTATAAGTATAATTAATAAGTTTGATAGATGATACTATAAACTTTATATTTCGATTTTTTAAGAGCATTTAAAAATTGTAATTTTTCCAAATTCTGTAACTTGAGTATTGTGTGTTTGTGTATGTATATATACACAAATACATATTCACAAGGAGCACTTACCAATTATTGTTGAAGACTTCTTATTCTATCAAACTATTAAATGGTAGTTGTTGTTTAAGTTAGTGAAAATTATGTGATACTTTATAATGACAAAGATTGTGAAAAACACAACTCTTGAGAATGGACCTGATTGAAGAGGTCTATATATATATAGTTGATCTTATTTAAAAATTGTTTTTTTAAATTAACTATCATGGCTTCATATACATATTTTTCTGTTTCCATAATTCATAAAGTTTTTTGCATTTGTAAATTAATTCCTTAATGCATATTATTATTAGGTATTTTTCTAGTGTGTTCAAATGGGTTTTTTTTTTTTTTGTATCTACATCTACTATCATTTTTTAACATTAATCCAGTATTAACATTTTTTTCCACCTGAAAAATGCATCAATATAATTGTTAAATTTGTTTTTAAAATGATGATTAACAAATTGGAAATTATTTTTTATTTTTAAATTGCAAATATATATATGATCTTTTAAGAAATTAAAGTTTAATGCTAGTGTTTCCAAAGTTTTATGCTTATAAAATAAAAAAGTACACTAAAGTCTTGTGCTCTCTAGAACCTCACAATTGAATAGTAATGCTTGTAATTATAAAAAATATTTAAACATTTGATAATGGACTCCTTCCCCATTTACATGCATATATTTTTGTATCTTCTTTATCTTAAGAATAATTAAGTGGGAGGACAGGTATACATGTGCTTCTCAAATTACTTGATTTAATATATGGAAATTTGTATTTCAAATACACAACAAAGTTGGACTAGGCAAGCAATTAAATTTGTTTGAATTTGGCCAAACATATTGCTTAGCTTGATCAAACTAACACATCAGAAAATTGCATGTGTTTGAGAAGTTTAGTAAGAGCATAAGTAATCATTGACCACTGCATTATTATATTTCAATCGTATATTTGAACAATGGTAATGCTTCACTCACACTCATTCCCTTTGTGGTTTGGGACTACAATTACATTTCATTGGGTTTTGGTCTCCCTTCTCAAGTCATTAAGAGAACAGGCACATATTCTTGCAAAATAAGACCTTTTATGGAACTTAATAGTTACTAAAACATATATCTAATAAGTGCTCTATGGATTAAAAGTACTATTTTACATTAATCATAAGTAATTTTTTTTAAGTATAAGCTAGCATAATCAAAAAATAAGTGAAATACATGTAGCAAAGACATTCAATTTTTCTAAACTATACTTTTAGAGGAATATGTAACAAACATTCATACAATTTAAATAAATTTGCTAATTTCTGTGCATATCGAAAGCCATTGAAAATATATTATTCCTCATACAATGTAGCAAGTATGGGATGAAATTCATAACTTCATATTCTTTTTTTTTACAGTTTTTAAAATACTGAATACATTTTTATTTATACAAATAAATTAGTCGTTGGATCTTATTTTTGAAGATGGATCCCTGTTAACAACTATTTCCTTTTCATAGGTATATGTTAAAGAGATGACTAATAGATTGTAATATAAATTAGAGACAATGAAAATTTTTGGAGGTCATTTCTGGGAAGGTAGCAGGAAAATATTTTGAAAGCATTTATCTTAAAATACTTTATGAGAAAAGTAAGAATAAAGTAGATTTATGCAAATTAAATGAATCAAAGATAATCAACAATTAATACTACTATGATTTTGAGTTTCATGAATGATTTTGAAACTGATTAATTGAAAACAATTTGATTGATAGGTTTTTGTTTTTTAACTTACAAATTTTAATTGATGGGGATGGGGTCCTAATTTTTCTCCAGCAACTTATCTTGAGTGATGACAATACTTGAGTGTTGATGATCTTCCAGATATTGCCTGATTGTGGAAGAAATGATTCGATGGCATGCATATAGGTCTAAAAAATATTTTCAGCTAATGCTCCTCTTTTTCTAAATACCTCTTTGTTTACAAGCATTTTTTTTAATTCACAAAGCCAGAATTATTTCAAATGTATAAAATTAATCTTTTTTAGTGCACATTCATAATAAATTCGTTATATCTAAATATTTGCTTACCCATATGTACGCATGTAAAGTATGCATCTGTAACAAGCTAAAAGGAAAAAAATATAATTACAGCAATCTTAACCTGCTTTTCTTTTTAATACAGCAATTGTCACTGTTGATCAGTTCACTATTTTCTAATTTAAACTAAATAAATTTTTTCTCCCCTACACAATATATAAAAAATATTTTATAATAACCATTATAATTTAGTATACACTAAAAAGACAAAAATAATTGTTTTCTTACTTGTGATTGAATTAATTAATTTCTAGACATCCCAAACTTTTTCAAGTTTTAATATAAAAATCCTAATCATGATTGAAGAAAAGAATTATTTTGACTTTTTAGTGTACAATAAATAAAAGTGTTTATTATAAATAATATCAAATGAAAGTTTTAATGGTACATGTTAATAGAAACATTGTGAGTGCATTTTTTTTATTTATTATTATTTAAAATGAATTTTAAATGATTAAAATGTGTGCTTATGGAAATATATTTATACAATATATATTTAGAGAATGTTTCATCAACTGTATACACAAAAAAATGCCAGAAAAAAGTGTAGGTTTTGCATATTGGATATCCAGTTGGATTTAATTTTGGGGAAAACTTGAGGATTTTTCATTTATGTATATACACATGATAGCCATAGTATTCTTGGTATTTAGTTCAAGTCTCTTGGCAGTTAAGTTAGCAAGATTCATTAAGACACTAAAATAAAATATTGTATAGACTTTCCTTATGCATTTTAAAAATAAAATATATACATTATTTTAAAATATTTCACGTCCAAATGATTTTATCTATTTCTGAAATTTCATTATGTATATTTATAACGAAATAGATATTTTACAAGTTATCCCATATTATCATGCACATTTATATGAAATATAAGTCATTTTCTTCATTCTTATTATAATTAAAGACAAAATACAGAGTTTCAATATGATTTTAAACTTAGGTTTGAAAAAATAAACCTTTAGCCATTTTTTTTTGTAGTGGTGTTCACAGTACAGTGTAGTTGACGTGAATTACAATATTGTTCTATGATTTTATTTACTTTTTTAAATTGTGAAGAGGCTATTTTCAAATCATTAAACTTATCACTAGATTTTTTTTTTTTTTATTAGAATATTTTATATGTATTTAAAAAAATTAAAGAGATGAGAGAGAGACCTTTCAACAATAATTTTGAGAGATTTTTTGAAAAGGGAAAGGTTAAGACTTACAAATTTTTATTTTACATGTATTATAGATAGGGGAATTAGGCACTGTTTTTTTTTTTTAAATCTTATTATTAATAAGAATTTGATTCATGATATTTACCGATTATAACAATATTTAGCAATAGTGAGTAAGGTGTTGAAAAAGTAATACTAAAATGAGTTACTGTGAAGAGATTTATGGATCATGTTAATATTTTAGAAAGCTATCAAGAGTTTGATATCATGTAGAAGAAAAAGTGTGAATTGAAATTGTACATAATCTTAAATATTGAATCAAGATTATTTTATCAGTGGCTTAAATTGAATTTTTTTTTGGTGTATATTTGTAAGGCAATATATGTGTAATTATATATGGTAATGTGGATAAACTGGTAAATAAATCTTTTTCTAATTGCTGAGTAACAAGTATTCTCTGGTTAATATACCTTGCTTGTATTTAACTGCAAGGCTCAAAAATTTTGTAATTTTTTGATTATTGATCAAATGACAAATAATTTTTAGAGATATTTTGACTGGCTGTTTTTTTAATAAAGAAAAATCTTACGATATCAACATTTTTAGTATCTAATTTTAAAACATGTATGTCTATGAAGTATATAATGATAGTTGTAATAGTACTTTGGATACAAGTTTTATTTCAATTCATATTTTTTCTTTGTCATGATAAAGCAATGTTTTTTCCTCCAATGTTTTTATTTATTTTCATATATTGATATCTATATATACATCAGCTAATATTTTACATTTTTTTTTTTTTTTTAAAAAAAGTCATGCTTTCTTGGAATTTGAAACTGCTGAGTTGGCTACTGAATGTCAAACCAAATATGAAGGCATTAGTATTGAAGATGATCAAGATGATCGCCAAATTTATATTCAGACTCTTAAAGGTAAAGTATATTACTTTATATAATTTTTTTGTTTTGCCTTTTTTTTTAAAAAAATTTGAATTTCTTTTTTGGCTATTTATATACATAAATAATTATCTTCACTTATTGAAACTGTTAAAGGTTTTTATTAATATGGGCAAATATTTTTTTTTTTGTCATAGGGAAAATATGAAATATATAATACTAAAAGCCCAATAATTTGAAGTTTTTCAATATAAGAAATTTAGAATGTTTAAAATTCCAGCTGTTGATTAAAAAATAATGAAACCTGTAATTTAGTGTTAAAGGAAAAAAATTAACATTTACGGTTTTACTTTAATAATGAGGGTGACAAATGAACTGGACATGTTTATTATTTTTAAATAATAGGAAGTCACATGAAATTGAATGCATACTATGTTGAAAAGTAAAAGGTCTGCTTGATTCATTTAGTTATCAATTATTAATTAAATGAAACCAACTGCTATAATTTCAATTGCGTTATGTGTGTTTAAAAATCCAAGCCTGAATCACAGGTAATCTAGCATTATGCATTCTTTAATTTATATATATGTAATGGTAAATTTTCAGCACTGAAAAATCACTACATGTACTTTTTTGACCATTACTTTTATAAAATGAACAAATTGTATTGAAAGTTAAAAATGTTGTGTTTTGGGAAAAAAAATTAATAATGAATTTGAAGAAAATATATACTCCAAATTACTAAAATTGCTTTTTCTTCCGAATAATTATGACTACCTATGATTGAAAAAAATATGAAATTTTAAAAAATATTTAATGATTGAAAGCATTCGTCATTACATAATGAAAAAATTAGATAATCAATAGAAGAATGCTTTTATTATTGGCAATCTATTTTTATTTTATTGTGTAATGGGTGTTTTCAATCACTATATTTTAAATTTTTCAATAGTTGGACATTAATGATTACTGTTCAATGAACACTTTGTCATTTGAAATAATTTTAATACCAATTTTTTGTTCAATAGATGACACTTGGAGTTACTTTTAATATACTTAGTTAATTTTAGGATGAGCAAGGTTTGTGTTGTAAAGTATTTATCAAAGAAAACAAATGGGGAATTGACAGTTTTGATTTTATTTAACATTTTAAATTTCAAAGGAACAGCTTTCCAAATAATACAGCATTTAATCTATCAGCATATTTAGCTAGGAATTATTGGAATATCTTGAATGGATAACATAGTTGTCATATGTTTATATAGTTCCAACTCTTTCATAGTAGATACCTGAAATTGCGACAATAATTCAATCCAACAAACTTGGTTTTCCACAATTTTGATATTAATTAGTTGAATTCTTTTTCAAAACTGTCGACATTCATCCACTGAAAAAATGATAAATGAATGGAGTCATCTTTGCATCAAATCATATTTTTTGAAAGAAAATATGATTGCATGTGTTTGGAAAATTCTTCTCACCAGCTTTAACATATTTATGAGATTCATCATTGTTAATATTAATCGATTTGCTTGGACCTTTACATTTGGAAAGCACTTGTAGATGTTTTAGTGCCAAAATATATCTAATTTTGATGCAAATTCTTTCACTATTCAAAAAGTTCTTGACCTTTTTTTGCAAACGCTAGTTTAAGTCATTCGGGTATTGCGTTATATTAGAAATCTATTTGTATAACCAGCCTTCATCATTCTTTTCTGGGGGAATGTTTCTTTTTCTCAAGAAACATCATTTCTTCCAGGAATGATGCAACCCTATTCAAGATATTATCTCTACTAATTCAATTGATGTTGCTGTATAGCAGGAGATCCATACATGCACTGTTCATTTCTTATAAAAGGAACTTAAATTGCCTGTATGTTAATGAACAATATCTATTAGATAATTCAAGTACTGTGATGAGATTTTCGCAACTAAACTTTTCTGGTGTATAAGGCAATGGAAATTATATTGGATGTAGAATATGATTTTCAAGAAGTTTAACAAATCCTTTTCCTTTGTGATCATTGCATGGTCGTCATCAGTATTAACACTAAATATTTTATTTGTTTTAATTTTCAAAATAATTAAAAAATGCAGTGAAAATGTCATGTCCGTTTGTTGTATCAATAAGAGAAATCAAGCAACACACTTCATAAATACAACTGTCGCAATATCATGGACCTATTGCTAGGCATTCCACATTATTTACATCAGTGCTTTCACCAACAGCAGCATTGAATACAACATCCTGTGGTAAACTAGTTTTCTGTTTTGTTACATCTTCAGCCATGTCAGTTATTTGTCTTTGAATTGATCTCGCAGAAGATTACTGTGAGACAGTATTGTTTGCCTATTTGATATATCACCGATTAAAATTTCAGGACTTCTCAAAAATATTTCTTTGATGAATTGTCCATCTGTGATTTGGCTTTACTGCGAGACAGTATTGTTTGCCTATTTGATATATCACTGATTAAAATTTCAGGACTTCTCAAAAATATTTCTTTGATCAATTGTCCATCTGTGATTTGGCTTTTGAAGCCACCCAATGAACAATTGTATGACTACATTCAGTGGGTTTATTTTTGGTTTCAGTTATTTGACTAAAATAAGTAGTTTGTTTTTTAAAGGTGGAAACAACTTTTTTTATAACTTCACTTTTCTCATCAGAGTTTTTAAATTTGGACAGATGTTTAGTTTGATAATGTCAATGTACACTTAGGTATGACACACAACACATTCACAGCATAATATACACACAGCATGATCTTATAGCTGGACAAATCCATACTCATTTGTAAGAATCTTTAAAAGAGTGAGCATCATGCTTTTGTCTTTTATGAGTCATTTTGGAACAATATATTATTTATTATATAATAGATTTATTTTATTTTAGTATATCATAATCTGCATTAAATGTGTTCTTTTACATTAGAGTAGTGTGGACAGAATGTAAATGGGAACACAGAGCAAGAATACATGCACACAATTTAATAGCAAGAAGTTTGTTTTAATGTTTTGCAGCTTGCGCTAAATCATCTTTTGCATTTACATGTGTCGCATATACATAATGTAGGTTAGGGTGCTGCAAATGTATGGGCTGTAATTAAAATATAATTTTTAGTATTTCAATTTAATCAAAAGGGCTATTGATAATCATTCCATGTGGCACGCGTGCTGTAGGTTACTAACCCCTGATATAGATTAAACATTTGTGTAGAAACTTAGTTTCCTTTATACATCATTTGATTTTTGCAGTATTTTTTTTTTTTTGGAAACAATCAAATGTAAATAATGTAAATAGATTTGCATGTATACTTCAACTTTTTATGTTCTGGACAAAGTTAACAATTTATATATTTTCGGTAATACATCGTCTAATTTCCCATACCGCTCTATGGTGCTGTTGCTAGTGAAAAACAAATAGATATAACATTACCGGGCTGTTTTGAAATTTTGTTTGATTTATGTTTTTAATTTTTGGATTTGCTTGATTTTTATGATTTATTTTTTTGTTGTTGTTGTTACTTAAAAATAAAATAATGGATTTTTTATTTTATTTTATTTTTTTTTTTTTTTTGGCTTTTTAAAATATTGTCTTTTTTTTTTTTTTAAAGACAAATATTTCTTTTTGTCCGGTCTTTTTTTTTTAAAGAAACTTTTTTTTTTTTTTTTGTTCCAAGTCTTTTTGATTGTTTTTGAAGAACAACAAGGCTTACTCGACAGACCTGTCGTCATATTCCTTACGGCGTTTTGATACCTTTCCAACTCAGCTCTAATATGCTTCAGTGTAAGTGATCCCGGCTTCAAGAATCAATTATCCATACCGCTTGCGAAAAAGCAATTCGGCAGCCCTCAAAGCCTGTTCCATGAGCGAATGGAACACCTTAATCGACATTGACGCGATTGACATTCCATTTCAGATGTTTGACAACGCCTTAATTTCATTAAACCACCACAAAAACAGTTTTTCTGGGTGGATAAAATACTTTGGGGGGGGGGGTTGAAGGAATCCCACCACATCTGCTTCTGTAGCAGGTAAATCTCAAAACTACAATGCCGAACGGTCGTCTGCCATTGAACTGTTTTGATCTCGAAAAAGTCTCTGAAAGTGCACGACTTGATCATAAACTTTGCCGAATCGTGATTTCCGCTCCTCATTTCGTGAATTCTGACCCCTGACAACAAAAGTAGGGGCGTTTGACAATTCGTTACATTTTTTACTAACTCACATCAATTAGAATACATTCAAGCAAAAAAAAAATCCGTTCTAATATACTTTTCGTCATTACAATTACAGAAACTTTCATATCATACGCTGTACAATAAAGAGTAATGTCTATAGAAAGTGTCGCATACTAGTCGCTAATAATGTTCAACATGCTATAGATGTTGGGGTAAGAGCGCACTTCAACATCTTAATGTTTGAACAGTTTACAGGCCGTAAGATCTATGAGTGGCCTTGTAAACAGCATATTTATGTGCTTTAGCGTAGAAACAGCGCCATCAGTTGGTGTGGATCAATAGACGATGTATTAACGAAAGTGTTATCTATAAAGAATTATCACTATTTTACACATAATTTTGATATTTGAAATAGTTTGGGTATGGTCACATGATATATATATATTTTTTTAATGTTTTACACTTTTAACTGCCCCTCTCCCTTCACACACACAAACCACATCACCACTCCTAGTACCTAAGATTATTGTAAAAGAAAAAAAAACCCTTTACTTTAGATGGTTATAACTTTTTCTTATTGAATACTTTAAAATACAAATTTTGCACCAAAAGAAAACTAAACTACTTCAAATAACGAATAATATTTAGCCTCACTGCGATACATTTTATAGTCATTCATAGCATTTCATAATTGGATTCTTACTATTGAAAATATTAAAAGTGATGATTATTATTAGAAAATGTCATGTTTTGAATTTCTGGTGTGTTGTACTGCACAAAATTGCATTCGCTGCAGCACCTTATATAATAGTTAGTAATAAAAAATTGTTAATCAGCTAACAAAAAAAAAAATCAGTACTAGTATTACCGCTGGTACAGTTCGCTACAAAAACAGTTAAATATAACATTTTTTAATAACTAAATAATAAACGTCTTTTTTCTTACATTTTTTTCTTTAATAACTAACTGACTTTTTTAAGACATTATTTTTTGACTTAAGATAAATAATCAAACAAGTATACACATTCATTTGAAGAAATTTTTTTATTTACACAAAAAGTAGCAATTGCCGTCTACTTGGCAGCAATAGCATCATCTTCTGTAGCCAGCAGTTCAGAGAACTTACAATGTTGGCTTTCAGCCTCGGATGAGATAACTAATAATTCAACAAACCAATTTAGAATAGTAATGCATATTTGAATGGATGAAACGAACTATGAAAAAATACATTAACTACTTCAGCTTCAAGCAGCCATATTGAACTTTTTAAAATACTGGCCTGAGTCACAATTTTCATAATAACTTCAGTTTTAATTATGTTAGAGCAAAAACAATTACATTGCTAGAAACATTAAGGAAAACAATAAGCATAAAATAAATAGTGATAACTATATAAAAAATAAGGTAAAAAAGAAATTTTCACATCCGAAATAATTATTATTTTATTGTTTGTTCATAATTTGGAAATTAACATTAACTAAAATTCAAAATACATCTTCAGTGATAATTTCTTTCTATTCCTTACAAAATTATCTTTCTAAACATGTATAATATGTCTTACCTGAGATAATCCACAGCTTCACAATCTCCAAAAGAAGTCGGATATGACTTCTTCATTTTTATCTTGTACCCCAAATGTTCTAAATTGTCAAAGGCGTCTATAAAGAAAAAGATTAATCCTAATAAAAGATACAAAAGAAATTATCATAGCAATTGGCTTCTTGTCTGTCTAAAACTAGAAATTGTAGACTACTTTCTATACCACTGATAAAATGAGTTTCATCTCTTCATTTTATATTTTTTTGTGTACAATAATGTTTATATTCTTTGTGGTCACCAGTGTTTATATTCTTTATGCACTGCACAAGTGATGTTTATATTCTTTATATACAGAAGTGATGCTATCTTTTTATATTTATTGTATGACAGATATAATTTATTTGCATATAGTCTATAGATTTGAAAATAATGTTATGAAACATATAGCAAAAGCAAAGCATGATCAAGCATAAACAAGTTTCAGAATTGGATTATATGTTTGTGTATACAAAGTTTGTATATATTTGATTATTAGTTTTATAACCCATTGCTTGTAAAACATTATATAAACATAATTAATGATTTTCAAAAAGTATACTTTTTGAAAATCATTATTTTTATAAAAATAAGAGGATTATTGTAGATAGAACTTTAGATAATCACGATATGAATTATATACTAATAAATTAATTACGATATGAATTCTATACGAGTAAATATATAATTACAAACTAAATCATACTAATTTTTCGATAAGTATGAATTCTATGTGAGCATAAATAAATGTATTACAAACTATCTTTAGAAAATTATGATAAATATGAATTCTATAGAGCATATACGAACACAAATATATAATTACACACACACCAATATTTCGATAAATATGAATTGTATATGAGTATAAATAAATAAATATATAACTACAAATTAGCACACACTAATTACAAACTAAAATTAATAAAAAATATATTTTTTCCAAAAATTTAAAAAAAAATTAAAATTTTTTACTTACGAATAATTACGTTGATATATAGGCTTTACCGGAGAAAATTTCACAACCAGCCCGTAAAGCATTTTGTCTTTTATCGTTTCGTGATAAGTACAAAAATTATCAAAAAAAAACACAAAAAATAAATACTGTGGTTGATTAAAAAATTCGCCAAAAATCTAAATTTCAACCGATTTTTTTGAAATAAAGATCGTTTGAAAGCTAACATATACAGCTAAAAACGGCCATATTTTCTTTGACGTCATGATTATACTTTTTACGTCAGCAAAGAAAGAAAATAACATGTCATCAAATGATTACCCAAGTGCGCAAATTACGCCGACAAACTGGAAGTAGTTAAACAATATTATATTTTATATGTTTTAATAAAACAGATAAAATTATTAAGACAGCTATACTTCTGTGCATTGGAATTCACCACAGTTGTTACAATGAGATGAGTGAATGAGTTACAGAATCTCATGCACTAGACAACTAAATCGGAACTTAGCCTTTTAACAACTTTAATACAATTATAATCTACAGTTTTAATTATGCCTAATTCACGCTATGAGGTGCCTAGAAGGTTTGGGAAAAGTTAAACTTGCAAGAGAGATAATTAATATTTATAATTACTCTTGGTACTTCGAAGCTAGCCTAAGTTAGCTCTCTATACAGATTATTATTATATAACTAGATCGTGCATTCAAAACAAAGTTGAATTTATTAATAGTAATGGTGGAAGAAACTGCGATCTATTATAGCAAAGTTTCTGATATTATTGCACTATATTACCCAAAATAAAATGACGTCTCGAATGTGTGTTTACTCATGGGATCTATCAACTCAATGATCGGTTCCGAACAAGAATATGGAATGGCCTTAAACCAAATTCCATTTAATACAATATATATGTATATAGCAAGGCGCATATGCACGTATGTGTGCTTTATAAAGAACACATTTGCCACGCTAATAATAGTCAATTATTAAATCTAAAATGCGCTAAATTTATAGCTTCTTTCCACTAAACTATTGTATATCAGTTCATAGTTTAGCATACACAAACATGTAAGAAGAGTTCAATTAAGTGATCTAGCTTATAATTAATCCTTATAGTTCATACTATAATTCTAGGGAGGAATAAAGTATAATAAGGACTTATTTAATTCAAATATCCTTTAAAATATATATCTTGCATTAATCAACTAGATATTTTCTCAATGAGCAAACCTAATCAGTCAGCTAATATATATATAGTAGCTATTTTATTACAGATTTTTAGACTGGAGATTGTATGTGTATGCTTTGATGCATATGTTATTCATCGTCTCTCACCCCTCCTCTATATCAATCTCCACTCTGAATAAGTGTGTAAATTCATAAAAAATAATAAAACAAAAAAAAAAGCCTTACCGCAGATAGAAATATATTTAGAGTAAGATTTACATTATTAAGTTATTTTACTTTAAAGAGTTATGCAAGTTTTACAAAGTAGTATTTTTAAATTATTTTAGGAAATTAATTACAATTTAGCTTGATTACAGAATTTATTCAGTAGAGAAAGTTTAAATGATAAGTTTGTGCACATTTATATACAGCTAGTTAGAATTATTTAAGAAATTAATAATGAGTGTTTATTACAGACCTCTGCAGATTATTTTACCGATCTTCTCTGCTATTCTTGGCTGGTCTGGTTCATATTTCCGGCCAGGCTGCTGGTTTGAACTTCTCCCATCACTGCTAACTTGTCTCCCACAAGGGCAGACAGCAAAAGTTTTTCTTCTAGATGTGCTTCTCCATTGTGTGGGCAGACAGAATTCCCGACAGCAATACTAGTATAAATATTACAGAGTGAACCTTTTTAATTAAAATCAGGGGGTTTTATAACAACATTTTTCTCTGCAAACACCACTCTTTAATTTCCGTGTTACCAGTTTTCAAACAAAATCATTACTTCAGTAATTGATAAAAATAGCATCAGTCTACTAACTTTCTCTTCGTTATAATTCATATTTAATATCTTTTTAAGTTTATTCTTGTTTTTACAAATTTTAAAACCCATACGTGAACAGATAATTTCCAAGAAATAAACTACTCAACAAAACAGATTTTAACTTGGTAAACATTCTAACATATGTGTGTCTGTCATCTAGAGGTTATAACTTATGCAAGGAAAGCTAATTGGTATAAGAGATTTATCATAGCCGAGAAATAAATAATAATTTAAAAGAAATAAAGGTTTGAAAACTATAACCTTGCTGCTCTCTTTGCATATAGGTATGTGAAAATTCAAAAAACCAGGTAATGTTTAACTCTAACATTTAAATTTATTACTTTAAAATCTATAATTATTTATATGTGATTTATTTATATAGATCAGTTAACTTTATTTGCAGTACGCATTTATAAAATATATGCACATACATTCCTATACCTTTTATTAAGTTATTTTTAGTTAATCTTTGAAGTACGTTTTTATAAAATATATGCACATGAACGCAAATACATATTATCATAAGATTAATACACACTAACTTGGAAATTCAAACAATATTAGTAAGACTGTTTGTTCACTATGCTTCTTCTATCGCAAAGTCATGTTTTTAAATAGTGAATACGTGACTATGCAATAATTCACGCTTACAACAAAACTTTCCTTAATTTTATACCCTTCCAAATTCACTTCAGAACCATGGCAACAGTTTTAAAATTATTTGGAGCTAATACTCTGTCATTAAAATATAATATTTTTTTCAATAACATTTCAAATTTTACGTTGACTCAAAATCTACACACCCTCAAATTATACGATAGTGCTGGCTCAATACCGATGATTTTTAGAGTAAGAACGGGTTGCATTAGCCAAGTGTGAATTGCGAGAAATTAGCAAAACACACTTTAGGTCATTACAGCCTCGTAAACAGTATATTTAACTGTTTCCGGCTAGCAACAGCGCCATCAAACGGCATGTATTGGCGGTGATACTAGTACCAAAAAATATTTTTCAACTTACATAAAAACACCAAAGTTATATATAAATTAGATGCTAACTTTTTTTTTAAAATCTAGAAATCTGCTTTAACCCTTTTCCCGCGCTCGACGAGACTCCTCGTCGACATCTAAAATCACTCTAACTCAGTTCGTTTTCATACGATAAAATTCGTTAAATACGTATTGAATTCGTTTTTAAAAGTTCTGTACGATGGTGACATCTTCCGATTTATTTTAGAAGTAAAAAATAAAAAAAAACGCATTTAAACCTAAACAAAGAAGGAACATTATTTGTGATTGGTTCTTAGCATGCTCTCAGCCGAAAAAGACATTCTGATTGGCTGGAAAGAACAAAGAAACTGCCTGATCAAAGAAAATAAAGAAAAACGCTGAGATTTTCATTTCGAATACGATTTAAATTATTATTAAATAATATTTATGGAAATTAAACATAATTTTCAGAGAGAATAATAAAAAAACAAAATTATTTTCGAAAAATATTGAAGATTTAAGTAAATATATTGAAGATGTAGTAAAAAGAAATATTTACTTTTCTATAACGTAAAAGTCGATCTTTTTGTTTACATTATAACTTTTATGTTGCCGATATAGAATATCTTAGAATAAATAAATAGCAATTTATTTTTGAAAGAACTTTCGTTTTCTTCATGACCTGAAAAATTAATTATATACTTTTTATAAACGTATCTGAGTTGAATTTAATATTATAGGTGAATATGTTTTAACAATAGGCTTTGTCTTCAGTTTGTGAGTTGGCCAATTAAAAGATTTGATTTTTACCTCATACAACCAATGATTTAATTAGCGGTTTAAGGGTTAAGTCAGAATTGTATTTCCATGGGATGCAGAACTGCACACTATTTGTTTTCTTAATTGTGAAAATATATATTACTCTACAATAAATTACATTGTATGGTCACAAACAGGAAATTAAACTAATAATTTGAATTTTTTTTGGTGAACAAATATTTTTGTAAGGATCTTGATAGAGATTGTTGAAAACAATAAAGTTATTTATTCTAAGTAAATTTTCTTGCTAGCCACAGAATTCCAGAGAAATAGTATTAATTAAAAATATAAATGTTAAATCATTAGCTGCCGATTACAATCTTATTAAATACTCAGTTGATTTATTACTTTCAATAACTAATTTCTTTTGTTAATAGTAAATATTTTTTCTTTGGTACATCTGGGTCTGAAAAATTTTTTTCTCAAATTTGTAAAGCTAGTAACAACACGCTTATTTGCTGAAGTAAATCAATGCTTAGTACAGTGAAGTAGTATATCATTATCTTGGCTCAGATCTTTGTTTTAGGTGTGGACATGTTTACACCAAGTATTGTCTACTATTTTTTAAATACTATATTATGAAGTACGAAATTTTGACAAAAACAATTTCATTGGGTTTTTTTTTCTATATGTAGAGTATAAAGAAAAGTCTAAGGCGAAAGCTGCAAGAAACAAACGCTCAGGCAGTAAGTATTGTAATTAATATGTAAATCATATATTGTTTTTCTAGGTAATATTTAATTTTTTTTTAATATTTCACTGATAACTAACTGTCTTATGTTTTCATTACTTCTATTTATTTCCATTATACACTCCAAAAATATGCGATCTTGAAATATACCGATGTAGTTAATTTGAATATTTTATTTCAAGCATGAAAGACATTTTCTGTTTAAATGTGTTCAGCAATAAGTTAACATAAATTTTATTAATATTCCTCTTATTCTTTAAATGATTATAAAGGATTTTATTATCCGGTTATTATCTAGTGAACCTTTTTTATTAATTTACTTTTAATATTGGTATCTGTTACATGGTTCTATAACATTTTATTTTCAACATATTATATATAGCATTTAACAAAAAAAATTTTTTTTGCAAGTAAATAATTTATAAATAAAATCAAAATATTCTTTGAAATTTGCTTGTTCATGTTTGGTTTTATTTCTTTGTCACAATTGTCCAAATTTTCAAACTATTAGTTGCTAATTGTTACTGCTTTTTTCATTTCTTTTTTTTGATGTGATAAAAAAATACAGGTACTTTGAGATTAGTGCTGTTGTGTTATAATCGTCTGGGTATAATTATTTTAACTATGCAAATATATACATTGCTTGTGAAGTATCACTTTAGATTTTGAATTCAAATTAATTTTAACAAATTATGATTAAGATATAAAAGATTTGAATTAAATAAAGTAAACTAAACATTGAAAATTACTTTTGTATATTAATTTTTCTATTCAAAAAATCTTACATTTATAATAATTTTTAAAATTTAGTTGAATCCAAAAACTCGTTTTTTTTTTAAATATAAAGTTTGCTAATCTTTAAAAAAAATAACAAACTTAAAATTGTTAGAATAATTATGGTTGAATGATTACATTACAGAGAGCTAATCCCAAAGTACACAGTAATGTAGAAAATGGATGAAAAAAAAACATTTAAGGAGTTGAAAGTAGCAATGCAATAAAAAAATCCTTTTTCTGATCTAATTTCTTATAATTATGTTTATTTGGAAATAAAAGTTCCTTTTACTGAATTTCAATTATCATATTTACTTACAAAAAATTGTTTGTTAAATGAATATTTTTTATATGAAAGTATTGCAAGCTATGATAAGTCTATTTGGACAGTGATTAAAAATTATCTGGTGTCTGAAGAAATAGCATGATATATTGAATGTGTTATGGTGTGATGAGATGTTGGGTCATGCATTCCATAAATAATTTTATAGGCATATATTTTTAGGAGCAAATAATAATATGCTCTTTTTTTAAAAAAAAAAGTAGAATTCTTATAAAAGTCTTTCTTCACTTTAAATATTGCCAATATTAGCCAGTTGTAATCTTTGCTTCCCACTACTACTTATTAAAAGTGTTATCTTTTAATTATTAAAAGAGGCGAGGTAAGGAGAGGAATAATGTTAATAAAATACTGAAACATTTTTTTTAAACAACTGTTACAAGAATATTGTGTAACAAAAAAAAGATTTCATTTTGTAATATGAAATAATTGACCATATTAATTATCATATGTTGCCAAAATACAACTATCACACCGCCATAGCCAGAAATAAAATAAAGAAAAAGTTATAAGTCAGGAAATTAAAGGAAATAATTATTAGCTATTATTTGTTTAATATGAGATGGTAATATAATATTAAATTTAGTATATGAGTTTGCTCAATCTTTGTACTCTTATCTAATACACCATCAATTTGACAAGAGTATATCCTTATATAATAAATGTTAAGTGTGGAATGTATTGAATTATAAAATGGGATATTATATTTTGCAAATTATCAAATTATTTTTATGCAGAAATGTTAATTACTGCCTAGAATTAATGTTTTACTCCATGAATGTATTGTTCTCTGGAACCATATTTTGCAGTAGCAAAGATAATTACCATTTTCAGAAAAAAAGTTAAAAATGCAAGTTAATTTTTACAGGTTATATTTTTAAATGTCTTTATATTTTAATTTTAGGGACGTTGTAATTATGTGTAATACATTGAAGATTATTATCTGTAGATTTTTTTCTGATAAGCCCCATTTCTACTGCTGTGCACTTGCCTTTGGGGGGAGCGGGATTGATTTTTGTCAAAAAAAAATAAATGATATACATTAAAATATACTAGCGCAAACAATTCTAGAATCTTGTTTGATGCCATCTGTTTTACCAAAAATTGAAATACTTGGCTAATGCATTCTGGGTTCTTTCCTCTAGCAGAGTAACTATTTTAAAGAAATGGAATATGTATAATAAAGAAAAGTGGGGGGGGGGGTAATAATTTTTTTATTTAACAGTTATATTCTATAAATTTGAAACTTATTTCTCTAGGTGAAAACTAATCAAACTTACCATAATAAAAAGTCTAAATGATTTTCTTTTATTTCTTTTAAAGTTTAGTTCGTTTTTTTCTTATAGGTTTGATTAAATTTATATATTTAGCAGACTGAAGTAAACTTTGTAGACTATTACGAACAAAAATGCTTGATATTAATCAAAATAGGAAAAATATAGAACATGCATATGCATTCTATTTCAATCTTTATAGCATATCCTACTCTATTAAAAAAAAAATAGGAGTTTTTTTTTTGTGTGCTTCTAATAAAGACATAAAAAATTTTATAACTTGCGTTATTTACGTAAGTTTTCTGATTATTTTGATTACATATCTTAAAAATTGCAGTATAATGAAAGTCATAAATGAGAATTCTACCAATAAATTATAAATTTATTACCTTGTTTTAGAAAATGTACCATTGTAAAAAAAAAAAAGAAGAAATGAATATCTAGAGTGATATTCATATTGTTAGCCATTATTTTGTTGAAGATGGGAGATGGTACTGTTTATTTAAACATCTTTAATCTATCTTTCAGATACAAAAGTCTTTCTGCATGTTTATATAGATATTTCAAAATATTTACTTTGCTTTTAAAAAATGATATCTATACATCTGAAAATGATCTTAAGGCAGTTTACAAAATAGAAAAAATAATTGGAAGAATTTAATTATGGAAAGGTTTCAGGAAAAAGAAGTGACTACAGGAGTTTGGCATGATACCATAATGTGGTCAGTTAAATGGTTTCTAACATTATATGGAGATATATGATTGAAGAATTTCAATCAATTATTGATTAGATTATTATAGTTTATTATGTCAGGATTTCTTAATGGAAGAAAGAGATACTATATACTTTTGGTCATGGAAGGATAAAGAGAAAAGAATGGAGTCTATGATTAATTTCAACATGAAAGTCTAATATTAAATTGTTAAATGGTGTAAGAATAAAATGAATATTGAGATGGAGAAAGTTTATTAGGTAGACAATTTTAATCATTTTTGTGGCTATTTATATTATCCAAAATTGTTTGCTATAATAGATTTTATTGAAAAGTCAAAAAGTAATTTTGAATACTAATGATTAAATCCATAAACTTATTAATCATTCTATGCATGAATGATGTCTCCCATAATTTCATCATTAACATGAGCAACAATTTAAAAGTATGGTCATTGTAATTACTGGAAAGAAAGAAAGGGGGGAGGGGGAAGATTTTAAAGTTGCTAATGAAATTTATGAAATTATACACAAATATTTTAGTTTAGTTCAAGTCTTGAATAAAATATATTTTTAACATATCTTTAATTTAAAATTCTTTATATTATTGTACTCGCTTATTTATGAAAACATGGCATTTTATTTAAGTGAGAAATTTTAAATAGTATTGTGAATATATGAAGACTGATATATTAGAAAAAGTGAAGAGTTGCAGTAACTACCCATCAATGGGGCTAAATAAGAAAAGACCAATGGGCAGAGAGCAAAAATTGTTCCATAAAAATGATATATAGAGAAACATATGCACTTACATGTAATCTTAGGATTGAAATAAATAATGATAAATTTTAGAACTTAATATATGAAACTAGAAAAAATACCAAGAAGAAAATAAAATTATAGTTATGATAGATTTGAATGCTAGGATTTGTTAGGAGAAATATGAAAGATAATGGAAATGACAATGATCAAAGTTAATTTAAAAATAATAAACACATTTTTTCGACATAAGACTGAATATAGTTACATATATAAAAGCCACAAGAAATAAATCCAATTAGTGGTAGTCTTTATAGGACAGAGAAGTTCAGTTAGGTTCATGATGTCAGGATTTTTAAAGAAACAGAGTATTTAATGACCATTGTTCATTTTTATGTTTTTCTCCAAGAAATGAAGTGCATAGGAAATTCTAGGATGGAAAATTAAATGACTGGAGGTTATTATATGAGGGGATATCCAAAAGTAATCGGAATTTTATAATAAAAAATTGTTTGTTTATTTTTAAATGTTATAAATTTAGTCTCTTTCAAATTATTATCCATTTGATGCAATATAACAGTCTAAACATGTTTTTCATTTTTCAAAATAGTCCAGAAATATTTGTAAAGTGTTGCTTTTAATGAATCTCATTTTTTTTTCACCACTTCTAAGTCCATAAAAAAAAAAATGGAAGACATTTTTTCATTTGAGAGATTTTAAACAAAAAAAAACTAAAGCAAGTTTGAGCAAATATGGCTGATAGATAAGCTGGGTCGTGTTGATTTTAATTAAAATGTGTTTACATACTCAAGGCTTTGAGAGATAACACTTTGTTGAGATGAAGCTTGCACTCTTTTCTTTGTCACAAAACTTTTTGTTTTGTTTTTACATTTTACCGCATCATATAAATATTTCAGAACTTGCAGATAAAATGTCTGACCATTATGAAAATCTGAGAGAAAATGTGGTTGCGACAAAAAAAAAATCAGCGTTTTGGCTTTGGACTTTTGATACTTTTTAGGGATGTGGTGAATTTCAATTAAACCACTCATAAACTTGTGTTTTTATGAGATCATCTTGCTTATAATCTATTTCAAGCATTACATCTGTTTTCCCTGTCGTTTTTTGTAAACGAAACCAGAATTTCACATTGTTCAAATTTTTCAGTCTTTAAAAAAAATCTACAAATAAGCAGAGCACTTTGCAAAAAAAAAAAATGTGTTGCATAGCCCCACTATTTTACACAGCCATGCCATTTGGTAGATTGATGCAAAAAGGTTCCTACAAGAAGTATGTAACAGCTGAAGCATACATAACAAACACGTAAACCAAAGAACGATTCTGGTTACTTTTGAGTGCCACCTTGTATTTCCATAATATTTGCTATCATGCATATCAAATATGGAGTTGGTTCAAATAAAGTAGTATGTGAGAAAATTTAGAATTAAATAAAGAATATATAATAATGAGTTATTTGTTTATATAGCGCTATATTTTTAATTTGTAATAATCATTAGGGAATCACTCCTCTACATATGCGCTGTATAGATTTATACACTTCAGGAATATTCTACTTCTTTTTTAACTAAGTAATGGAATTTAAAGTGATTGAGATCTTCATGATCATTTCTAAATGTTTCTTGCTTATAGATATATGCTTAGATTAAAAAATAAAGTGGATTCATTCTATCGTTTCAAAACAATTTATCTTATGTTTAGAAAGGAGAGTATTTCTGAAGTGTTTAAATCTATACAGCACATGTGTAGAGGAGTGATTTCCTAATGATTGCTTTTTAAAAAAAATGCTAAGTGTTGAAGATGATCAACTTGAGAAAAGAGAAGCATCTAAGATGAAAAGGACTATGGTTGAAATAATGAAATGGACTACTTTTAAAAAAGTAAAAAAAAAAAAGGTGTAATAGCTTATTAAATATAAATTGGATTCTGTGGGATTTGAGATTCAGAAGGAATGGGGTATTAAAAGAAATAAATGGGGGTATCTAGAAAAATTAATTTAGAATTAATCAAAAAAATGAGAGAGAAAATTATTAAATTGATTAGGCTTTTTACAGATGAAAATATATCTAGAAATGTTCGATTATATATACATTATCAATTTTTAAAAAAGAATTTATAGAAGCAAATGTGGAAACAGTATTAAGAAAATATTAGAAATTATAAAAAGTTATTAGAAAAAACATTGAAATATCTCATGAAATGCAATTTCACAATGTAAAATGTTATATACAGGTTATATATTTACATTGGACAATTAATGTAAAAGATCAAAGTTAAACAGATTCTAAGCTTGTAATAGTGTTCCTTGAAAAATACTGTAGATAGCACTGAAAGTGGCAGGATCTGATGATTTATTGACTAATGTAGTTATGGGAATAATATGAATAAAATAGATGTCAAGCGCAGATAGGTTAGGAATCGTCAGAGGAATTTATGATTGCAAAAAGTCTAGTCTCTGAAGAAATGTGAAAAAATTGGAGTAAGAATTATATAATATATACTATTTATTATTTGCGGATGATAAGGTGATTATTTTGAGGATTAAGATGATTAATCATGGTAATATAATTTGTTGACATATTTAAGTTGGTTTTATTTTCCTCAAAAGTTTACATCTAAACCCTCTAATTTTTTCTCTTCAGTATTTTTTTTTTTTACTAAAATTACAATTCAAACAATATTTAACAAACTTGTTTGGTCAAACTTTTTATGTCACAGACCTTTCTGTTTATATTGGCATTAAATTTTTTTTTTTAGATTAACTGAATGAATGAATCTTTAAGTAGTTTTTTGGGAGTGTGCACAACTTGGAAGTTTGACCATCTCTGTAGTAGTATGTTTCAAAATTTTATTTTAAAAAATGTTATTTTTATTTAAATATTTAATTACTGTAAAATGTAACTGATGTTTTTGTATAAACTCGTTCATGCAGAAGTTGCATTATAGGAAATTCAGCAAAAATTATTCACTATTATATTCAAGAAAATTTATAAATAGCATATGCTGTGCATGCCATAGACAAAATATAGTTGCATCTGTCTTATGTTTATGAATATACATCATGCTTTTTTTTTTTTAATTAAGGTCGTAGAAGATCAAGAGATACCAGTTCTAGTCGGAGGTTGAGAATCCAGAATGCACGAAGACTTGGAACAAGTAGATTGAGGAGGGGTGGTCCATTTCGTAGTCGTGGCATGTCAAAATCAATAAGAACTCGTGGAAGAGATCGAAATTGGGGATCAAGTTCTCCTCGCAGTAGGGGGCTGTTGGATAAAGATAGAAAAAGAGATATGAGAAGTGGTCGTAGAGATGGCTTTGGGTTTGATTCTGGACTAAATTGGGGTCGAAACATGATGTGGAATAATGAGATGATGAATAGTATGCCAAATTTATTGAATATGATGAGTGGGATGCCAGCTTCCATGATGGGTATCAACCCATTTATGGGGTAAATTTATTTTAATTTTATTTTTCTGAAATTTTATATAATTACACCTCTTCATCATTTATTTATTTATTTGTTTTAGTAATTCTGTGAATTTTCAAGGTGATAATTCAAATAGGAATACTGATGATTATCGCAATAGAAAGAGGAAAATGGATGAACCAGATTTTTTCCGTGGAGATAATAGAAGAGGTGGAGCAGGAGGGCCTGGAGTTTGGAAAAATCGCAGATTTGAAGGTCAAGGTATGTATTTACAAACATTTTTAAGGGCATTGGAAATCTTTGTATTATAGTTTTGTTTTACATTAAATATTTAAAGTCAGACATGAAGACATATTGTATTTATATGTTGTGTAAAACTATGTGTGGCAGTTATCGTTTTTTTTTTTTATTTTTTAACAAATAGACAATTATGGAGGCACTTCCTATGGTGATAGAGATAGAGGAACTCGAACAGGCTATCGTGATAGAAATGATAACAGAGGTTTCCGAAGATATTAAGGCAAAATTTTTCTTTTGACCTACTCAGTATACAAGTAGATGAATTTCATTGTATGTTTTAATGCTTAAATGTGCATTAGTTTATTTTCTATCTTTTAAACAAGATTAAAGTTAAAAGTATTGTGTATTTCATGTTCAGTGTTTATATTTACACCTTTTTTTAGAGAATACAATGTCTGTATTGCTCTAGATCTTTTTATAGCAACATAATTTAAAATGTCTGACCATTCCAATACATTTAGTTTACGAATAGAAAAAATGTTAATTTTCGTTCGTTTGATTTTATTTTTAATAAATTTTTTTAGTAATTAGCAATTTTTATTTGTCTGATTTATATATATTTTAATATTTAAATAAAGTCATCATCAATAATAATAAATTAATAAAAATTCTGTTGATTTTAAAATTTATTGTATGTTTTATTTATAGTTTTTAGATGTGTGAATCTTAATAAATTAATGAGTAATGGCAAAGACTGAGTGATTTGAAATGAAAAACATTGGTAAAAGTAGAATGTTTAACAAAACTTGATTAGTTACAATAAAGCAATATGGTTATTTTGTTCATATTTTGGATGACCATTATAGAATTCACAATTTGTTAATTATTTGAGCTATATTCACTTTTCCATATCTATCAGAGGTTTAGCTTAGAATAAAAATTCAATTTATTTTTAATTATATTAATATTTAACATGCTGCTTTTATCATATTGTACCATGATGAATTTTATGACTTTGATTGAAGATTCAGTTTTCATAAAATAAATCAGAAAAAATAGTCATTATTGATAAAATCAATATTTTTACAAATTTTAAATTTATTCATAATTGTGAATTTTGATATTCAAATTTTTATATAGGGAATTTGTTAATAGATTTAAATTAGTTTTCATGCTAATTCCTTTTGTAAAAATGAGGATGGGTTTTTTTTCTTCATTTTTAATTCAGTTAAAGACTAAAATGAAAACATAAATTTAGGAAGACCTTTCTGTTTCTAACAAAATAAATCTTAAATTATATAATAATTTGAACGTATATTAATTCTCTTTTTACACAAATGTTTTTTGCACGATTTTGAAATAACACAAGTTTTTAGAAAAATGGCACTTTGGAAAGAAACAAACACCTTTGTCTGAAAGATCTTTAAAAAAATTATATTACATTCTCAAAGTAAATCTGAGATTGTCTTAACTGTTTCAGATTACAGGCGCCATATTGAATTTTTTTAAAAACTGACCTGAGACACAATTTTCACAATAACTTTAATTTTAATTATGTTAGAGCAAAAAAATTTACAGTAATAGAAATTAGAAAAACTAAGGAAAACAATAAGACAAATAAATAGTGATAACCATTTAAAAAAATAATGAAAAAAGAAATTTCAACATCCGACATAATTATTACTTTATTGTTTGTTCATAATTTCTAATTCATCATTAACTAAGTTTAAATTACATCTTCAATGATAATTACTTTGTATTCTTCACAAAATTATCTTTCCAATCATATATAATATGTCTTACCTGAGATAATCCATAGCTTCAGAATCTCCAAAAGTATTCACATAAGAATTTTTCATTTTTATCTTGTACCCCAAAAGTTACTAAAACTCAAAAGTGTCTATAAGAAAAAGATTCATTAGAAGAATAATAACAAAGATTAATGCTGCTGATTATTAACTACATCAGTGTAAACTCTGCCTGGCAAATTTTTGAATAGACTAGCGACTGTTATACTCCATCTTTGATTTTTTTTGTGAGTGCAATTAAATTTTTTTTTATGTATATTATATAATTAGTTTATATGTTAAATAAAGTTTTGAAAATAAGTATCTAACTGAAAATCAGGAACACATTGTTATTGGCTTCACAATACCTATTCAAAAAGTTAGGTAGAAAGAAATATTAGAATTTTAGATTATTAAAAAATGATTTATTAGAATTGGTTATCATCAAAGAAACAAAAAAAAATTCTAAAAATTAATAAATTATTAATTGTTTTTAAAATATTTCACTTATGGTTTTTACAAAAACTATTTTATCTAAATTCCCTTTTTGATTCGTTGAATAACAAAAAATTTATTTGCTAATTCTCCATTTCTTTAGCTGTCTCATCACTTTTTTTTAAAGAAAGATTGATAATTAAAATATATTAACATATTCTACTTTGAAACTCTAGCTGTACACTTGCTTTAGTAGAAGGTTTGATAATTAAAATATATGTATTCGATTTTTGATATATTGAATACCAAATAAGATTTTTACTCGCTGCTAATTCTCTATTTCTCTAGCTTCTCTTTCAGTGAATTGAAGTTTGATATTTAAAATGTATTTATGTAATATTTATATGAAATAATTATTAACAGCAGTCTTGCAAAAAATATAATTTTTATTAAATACAAACAAACAATTTTTAAAGAAGTTATTTGTGATAATTTTTAAAATATCTTTAATAGGCTCATTAATCCTTAAAATTTCCAATAAAATGGTATATCCCACGACTTAAGATAATCCATCGTTTTAAAATATCAAAAAATACATTGATATTTTTAATTTTTCTAGAAATCCCATACCTATTTCCTCTTTGTTAGGTATCTATAATTAATGAAGAGGAAATAATAGAGAAGAACAAGTCTAAAATGGTCTTTAGGTTGTAAATGGCTCAGATACAAAATGTAATGGTAAACAGAAAAAACAAGTTTAGATTTAATGTAATATAGAGTAATAATGCTATGCTTATAGTCTTGTCTTACTTTTCATCTAAAGGAAAAAGATTTTATTGTTAGGTAGAATACCTCAAGTATAAAATCAAGTGATTACTGTAAAATGATTGTTTACAAATGTTATTGCAACTATACAGCAAAAGAATCAAAATGTTGGTGTAATTTATCTATTAGAATTATTCATGACTTCTCATCTGATCACAGAATCAAAGGAACAATGTAGGAAATGTTGCAGAAACTGGCATATCAGGTAACACTCCTGAATAAAGCTAAATGAGGTGAAGTTTGTAGTATTACCTATTTCAGTTGATAAACAATTAAGCAGTCTCTGAACAGTGTTTGTTTCTAATCAGCATTCTATAGTCAATAAAACTTCATGCCTTTTTTTCTAGGCAGGCCACACAGTGCTTTCTTTTTGAATATTATGAAATTACTAAGGGCACAACATGAGTAACCAAATATCAGAAGTTGTATTGTTATGTATGAAAAACTATATGGTACACATGGACATTATGGTTATCTGCTCAGATACAAAATTTGAACCCAGTTCATAAGTTAGCTGCTGCAGAACCATCATTTGAAATCTCTACTGGGTTTGAGTAATATTAGTAAATGTTACTGTGATTGGTAAATTTCTTAATAGTTTTATCAACCTCTATGTATCTGATACATAGCTCTAATGGTTACATTGCAATGGTCATGTATAACCATGGTCCCACATATATATATAATTGGGCTAAATTTTTTGCAATTTTTGCTTTTAATATTTGACTTTTTTTTCTTCAAATTTAGACAAGAAAACATGAATAACATAATGATGTTTTTCCATCTATTTTTCTATAAAATAATATCAAAAAAATGCTTATAAGTGACTGGAAATCTTGTAATGTTCAATCGTAAAATGTGTTAATTCATCAGGAAAGAAGATCATGCGGTAAAGATAATCTATATTTATGAACAGATGGCTTTTTAATTCTTTAAAAAATCATTAGTAGATCGTACGGTAAAGATAATCTATATTTATGAACAAAAATGGCTTGTTAATTCTTTAAAAAATCATTAGCAAAAATTGTGAAATAAGCTTAGTTTGTCAGCCCATGAGGTGAAATCAGTCAGTGCATTCATTAATCTGTTGAATAACCATTATTTTCCTCTATAAATTTTTCAGTAAACATTAAACCATAAGAAGAACAAAAAAAAAAAAACAGTACTGTTTAGAAAAATCATAAAACTTTTATCATACAGAAATGAAAATTACATTGGCCGAAAAGAAAATGGGCATTGAATCAAGTGATGCAAAGTGTGCTTGCATAGTGTTATTGTTTTTACAATATTGTAAGTTGAAGCCGAGAATCACTAAGATACAAACCCACATTTTGCAAGCGCGTACGGAAAATGGTAAACATCAAATTCAGCAATTCTCTTGCTATACCCACAGCATTTTAAAATTAATTTTTCATGTGTTAAATATATTTAAATTGACATTAAAAGTTGATCAATTTCAGTAGTGTTTCTCTTGATGTAATGATACCATTTTTTTTGTCACATTCATAATTACTATACATTCTTTCACATATTTTTATATTAGAAATTTTTGCTAGTAAAATTCTATCCAAAATTAGAAAATGCATGCAAAATTCTTAAAATTTGCTATAATGATTTGTTGAGTTATAAGATTGCAAACAAACAAACTTGAAAATTTATATAGTGATATTAAATATATGATCCACGCTACAATTTGTCATGCTACACAACTATTTTTTAATATATATATAATGTATTTATCATTAGTATTTTTTCTGCAGTGCAAACATTTTCTGATAAAAATTTTGTAATTTATGACTTAGAAAATGTTTACTGAAGATCTAGATAATTTTCTTGGACACACGAATTCAGAAATATTATATAGTTCAAAAAGTTTGCACTTTGAAATCTCAGAAAATCAATACAATTTAATACATAAAATACAATTTATTGCTATGTGCTTGATGAGTGAAAAGTTTATTCATATATATTGCTGATTCCTTTATCACAACAATCAACTCTAGTTGTAATGTTACAATCATACTTATAGTGGATATTGCATCTTGTCACAATTCAAAAAAAATGATAGTTAAAAGGTGGGTTATCTTTTTTTAATCTTGTCATTTCATGTTGAATGCATAGTTGGTACCTCTTTTTTTTTTTGCTTATTTTTGGAACTATATTAGTGGAAGAGCCTTCTAATATTGAATATTAGTTGCTTTTTTTTTTTAGAGATCTGGTCATGTGTACCAATTGTCCATAGTGACCTAACTTCATTATATACTGTTCCTTTTCCAGTATACAGAAATGATTAAAGATAATCATTTTCCGAATTACAAAGTGCAAAGAAATTTATTTTGTTTTTTAATATTGCATATTTTTCCATTTAGGTGACAAATGTAAACTTTCATTTATTTCCTAACTTGAAAAAATACGAGATTATAAGCAGAGATTTGTTTTTCTGACTAACACTTTATGCAACAATTCTTCATCAAAAATATTTTTAAGAAATACATTGCCATGGCAATTGCATTATAAACACAGCCTGAATGTTCAGAAGAAAGGGGAATCTTGTTAGATGGTGGAAAACATCTTGTTATCTTGAATACATGATTTTACTGGATTCATCATTGATTCTTAATAGTAAAGATGCCACCATTGAGGAGCACATTGATTCATTCCTGGGTAGCATCAAAGAATGAAGCCTTTAATCTTGAGGTATCAAGTTGATGTGATATTCTAAATTATAATATAAAAACTAAAAAAGTATAAACTAAAATTAAAAACAAGCCTAAATCTTGAAGTATTAATAATAATGAATAAATAAATCTTGACTAGAATAGAAAATATTTTGTAGTGGTCAAGCGTGAAATATATATGTATAATGATTGTATGGAATATAAAATAACTAAATGTGTTACTAGCAATGTTAGGTCAGAGTTTTGTACGTAGCCTTATAAGATCAGAACTAAAAGCCATATATGGTGAAATATGTAAAAAAAAAAAAAAAACCGCCATATTTGGTAAGATTTGTAAACTCCAAAACCCTTCAGGGGAGTGTATAAACCCCCAGAACTTATTATATGGGAATTCAGAAACTCGTGTAAATCAAAAAGCAGGAATAATAGGGTTTATTATGTGCAAGTCTCCACAATCTTTTATTATTTTATGTGTTTTAAATAGGCTGTAAATATTTTCATGTTATTTAAATTAAACTATTAGCTTATCTTAATTCTGCCTTTGTGAATTTTTTACTTGTTCACGTTACACAGCAAATTGGTGGTCCTTATAAGAGTCAAATTATAAGTAATTGCCTGAACTTCAAATTGGTGCAATCATCATAGGAGTTGAATTATAAATAATTGCCTGAACAGCCAACTGGGTCGGTCATGACTGGATTTGAATTAATGGGGAAAATGGTGAATACATCTGGGTCTCGTTTTACGCAATAGGTTCCTCAGAAAACGCGCAAACGAAATCGTGCAAAAATAGATATAACTTACATTGAAAAGGGTTGTGTGTGCGGTCTGATTTTTCAAAATTTGCGTGAAAGCAAAGCACCAACGTAAAATTACTTTAAAATTCACGCAAAAAAAAAATAAGGAAATACAGTATGACTAATAAAAAATTTCAAAATTGATACAAGACAAACTTTTTTTAACTATAATATTTAATTGTATTCAAAATATATTTTTATGCATAATTTACAGTACAGTAATTTACATTTTTTTATACACGTTTTAGTTATGATTTTCTGGTGATTACGTAATTAGTAATTAATCTTTGAGACAATGATTTTATTACTTGTTTATGAAGCTTGCGATATCCAGACATACAACCATTTAGCTCTCGTTGGAATTTAAGAGCACATTAATGATTAGTGTCATTAATAAGAAAATAATTGATTACGTTCTTTTTTAAAAAACAATGATTTAAAATTAACACGCACAATGTTTGAACAAATTTACATTATAATCTTGTAAAATTTAATATGTGTATACATAAAATGTGGAAATCATTTTAATTTCATTATTGCATAAAATCTTACTATTATAAAGCACTGAAAATATTGAAATTACTAAGATGAAAATCGAATTCCAATAATGTGCTATTACTTTCAATATAACGTAAGTGCGCAAAATTTATTATTTAAAGTAATAGCGCATTATCGGAAATCGACTTCCGGTGAAACACAAATCGCGTAACTTCAAAATCGTGTTAAATAAGTCCGCGTAAAAAGAGACCCAGGTGTATATCAAGTCTATGCATTTTCAGTGTAGATAATCTGAGTGGCTACTATGTTCAGATGATAAAAAATTACTTTACACTGAATAGTATATTACTAATAATACTGCAAAAGTCACAACTAACTTGTAATAAAGCCAAATGTTTGTTTCAACCTCAGCCATCCAAATTTATTGCTCAATTACAATTTAGGGGCAGAAGGCAAGGGAAAAATGAAAAAAGGTCACATGGACCTAAGAGATGTCAAAAATGATGTCTTTACGATAAACATTTAGAGGAATCTAGCAACTATTATATGTTCATAGATTCTAGCAGTAAAATACCTAATCTATGAAGAAGCAATTGGGAACAATTCATGAACTACCATACCAAGCAAGACAATTCAGTAATTTCACAATAATCGCTTCAAGCTACAATTTATAAAACATCCGGAGTTGAATCTAAAATAGACAAATGAGTAAAATGTTTCCCATGTGAGAAAATCAGCCGCAAAGCCTGTGATTGCAATAAGTAAGAATGTGAAAGTTGTAGGCAAACTGACAACTCTGAAAGAAGGCACCATCATATGGATAAGAAACCAGCCAGAAAATGTGGCAACTTATACCACTGTAAATAAGTACTTAAACAAAAATCAATACACAGTCTTGAATGTAAGGGAAGTGCTAGCCTCCATGGAACAATATATTTGCCAAACTATAATCAAACCGCATTTTATCCATTACCAAGGAAACCGCTGAAATCTTGACAATCGCAACCCATATGTTTATTCAACTATAATATGCTACCCTTTGGAATTATGATGAGGTCAAATATATTCCAGGTCAAACTGGCATGTATGTAGTCATCCCATACTTTGATGATATATTACTAATGGCACACTGATGAAATCATTGAAAAACGAGTAATGAAAAGCTGCTTGAGAGATTCAGAGCCAGATTAAATTCTGAGAAATATATTTGGAATACAAAAGAGCTCAAGTTCCTCAGACACCGTATCTATCCAAGGGAAGAAACCTGCATCTGAGGAATTGATAGTTGTAAAAAAAAAAAAAGTAACACCCAAAGTGTTAAGGAACTCCAAACTTTCCTTGGACTCTAAACTACTTTGAAACTTTTAAAGGGCAAGGCTCACATTGCCCAACCCTTATATATAATGTTAATAAAGTATGAAATGGGATGTGATCAAGAAAAGTATTTGAACAAACCGAAGCCTTATTCGAATTACACCTCATCTATTATAATGGATGCGTTCATCAAAACTTGGTGATCGCTCTATGGTATACATTTCCCGAATAGTAACATTACCTGAAACTATAGTCAGTTGGATAAAGAAGCACTGGCTATAATATTCGGGATTAAAATATTCCATCAGTATCTGCATGATCACAAATCCTGCTATGATTATTGTCTAAGGATCTATCAATCTCTGGCCACTTAAACCCTCCAGTGTTTCTGGGGCTAGAGTTATCAAGATGTGACTACAATCCCATATACAAAAAGGGTAAAACTGACATGCAGACACATCTAGCTGCACAGATAAAACTGAATTACTTAGGACAAGGCTATTTAAATTACATTGATTAGCTAGCTGTCTTCAAAACTATCAATAGTTGAACAATAGCAGAATGAACTAACAAAATTTCTTTAAAAAAATGGATAGGGAGCAAATGGCTCTAGATGTCCTTCCTACTTGAATAATGGACTGTTGAGAGGCTGTCCATAACTAAAAGCTATATATTGATGGATGAGAAAATACTTGTACCTAGCTATGGTACTGAAGAGTATGAATTATTACATCAAGAGTATCCGGGAATAGTTAATAGCTAAAATCCTGGCATGCGGCTATGTATGGTGACCAGGAATAAATATACCTAGCTTAATGTTAAAAAAATTGAAGTATGTTAAGTCAGCTAATCAGCTGCCAAAGAAATACATTTCATGCCCTATACCAGAGAAAGCTTTGGAAAGATTCCACATTGACCATGCCATTTATTAATTGGTAGTGGTGAATTCTCATAGTCATTGGACTGAATACAGGGTAATAAAAAACACTTATCTGCTACTATCAAGAAGCTTAAAGATATATTCTGCTTGGAGAAATATTTTATTAACGAATGGAGCCTAAAACAAAATCACTAATGTATTGTCCTGAAGAAGGCAATCCAAAACATGAAAAAAAGCTCAAGCAAAATTTAAACCAAAAAATATAAATGATTTCATCAATATTATATTCCATTTGGCATCACTGGGCAAACCCCAGCTGAACTTTTTTTTTTAAAAGAAAAATGCGTAAATTGTCGATCATTTATCTGTCAAAAATTAATGACAATAATGGTATTGAAAAAGTTTGAAATAGGTGACTATTTGGCCATTGAATAAATTAAGAATTGGGAGAAAGCAACCATCATGAGAAATATTGCAAATCAACTGGCAGAAATTGAAACTGAAAAGTAAGTAAAATTGGAAACAACTGACAATGAAGCAGGAACTAACAGCATTACCCAATCCGGAAATCTACAACCTCGAAGTAAAAGAATTGTTGACAGAAACCCTCCTGATAAGGAGGTAGCAATGCTGAGGCACATCAAAGATTGTCAGCATTCAATAACAATCAGATACCATTCTGTTCATTTCAAGGACTGTTAGGTGAAGAATCATACTTCAGGAGATTGGTAGGAGTGTAATGTTCAAGATTGAGCAAGATAGGTGTGCAAAAACTTAGTAAACAATAAGTGTATAAAAAATTACATATGATGATGTGTAATAATTATAATGACTAAAATAACGGTATGTGTAGCATACCGGAACTTACATGGTCAGAACTAAAAAATGCTTTATATGGTGAAGTATGTAAAAAGTACCATGTGTATGTTTAAAACCCATATTTGGTAAGGTTTGCAAAGACTCCAGAAGTTTTGAGGGGTATATAAACTCTCAGATCCTAGCATATGGGTTCCAATATTAATTCTAATTCAGTGACTCCTCCCTCAGTCAAAAAGCAGGACTAGGATTTATTATGTGCAGCTTATGATCTTTTATTATTTTTATGTGTTTAAATAAGCTATGTAAATTTGCAAATATTCTGGCTTTGTCAATTATTTACTTTCTGCTCACAGAACACATTTTTATTGAAATATTTTATAAAAGATACAAGAATATTTACATAACCTAATTATAATGAATAATGTTAAATTCATTTATTTACAAATATAGTAAAATAACACTCATCCAAAATTGCAATGCATAGAGGAGGATGACCAATTCAATATCATGAATAATTATTATATTCTTCCTTTTATAGCTGCTGCTGAAAATTTTGAATGAATATTATAAACATATCAAACTATTGCCAGATGTGTTATAAAAGTTGCACATCTGAAAATAAAATATAAGCAGTCACAATTTTCGCAATAACTTCAGTTTTAATAATGTTAGAGCAAAATGCTATATATTGACAGAAAATTGAAAAACTAGGAGGAAAAATATAAAGCCAAGTCAAGTAATTACTATTAAAAAGTTATGTAATTTCTAATTTATTATTAACTAAGTTTAAAATTACATCATCATTGATAATTTATTTGTAATTTTCACAAAATTCATATTACTTTATTTGTTCATAATTTCTCCTTTATTATTAACTAAGTTTAAAATTTCATCATTGATAATTTATTTGTAATTTTCACAAAATTCTCATTCAAACCATATGTAATACTTGTTATCTGAGATAATCCATAGCTTCAGATCTTATAAAAGTAGTATCATAGGAATTTATTTTATACCCCAAACATAAAAAAAATCTCAAGGTGTCTATAAGAAAAAGATTCATCCTAATAAAAAATACAAAGTAAATCATTTTCAGAAGTGGATATGCATTTGTAATCACAGCAATTGGCTTCTTGTCTATCCAAAATTAGAAATTGAAGGCTATCTGTAGCAATGATAAAAGGAGTCTTCATTTTATATTTTTTGTGCACACCAATCATGCTATCTTGTTATATTTGTTGTCCCACAGAGAAATAATTTATTTGCAAAGAGCTTGTTGCTAGCTATAGATTTGAGAATGTGGCAAAACTGACTCCACAGCATGGACATCAAGGTATAGGTAAGAATCAGAATTTTTTTCTTTGCGTATAATTCCATGTGGTATTCATAACCATTATTGCTATCACCACTTGAAACATCTTTGTTTTAAGTATATTTTCACATAGTACTATGCTCAGTAATTTTTGCGATTGCTTTATCGACTGCAACCTTTCTGCATCTGATAATTGGTTTTTAAAATTTACATTGCACTGCCTCTATAATAGCCTAATTTATATATAAAAGTTATTTATTATACAAACAAATTAATAAAGTATTAAATCTTTCGAGAATCATGTCTATAAAACAAAGTTGCCTCAAACTTGGATCAGAGGTCCAAAATGATGTACATAAATCATTACTTTTGTTATATTTGAATACAAGTATAATTTATATACTACACAGAAACAATAAAGTTTACGTTTATCAAAAAAATTTAAAATTGAATACTTATATATTTTTTCGTGATGAAGGCTTTGACATTGCAAAATCATTGAAGTATGTTGAATTCATTTTACAAAGCACTGGCCTATGATAAATTTATTTGTCTTCATTCAGTCTAATAAACAGTAATTTTGTCTGATTTTAACATGCCATATATTTTTAAAAGGAACTCAACATGCAGAAAATGATGGTATTGCCATGTGGATAGTTGATTTTTGTTTTCCCACAATTTTGAAGACAAATTTTACTTTCAAACCAATCAGCTAAAAAGGCATTAAATACAATGTGCCAACTCCTAAGTGGGTAACTTGATTTTGAACTGAATTTGGTCACTTGATAAAAAATTGTTTAAATATGTCATTGTTTCTTGGTTTGATTTTTAAAAAATAAATTTCTTTGGATTATTACTAAATAGTATTAATTTTGAGGCCTGAAGAGAATCTAAGCACAGTAATATAAAATGTAATGATTTAATTGCAAAAAATTTTTTTGATCTACATTCCATAGAGAATGTAATATCCAACTATCAAGTTTATTTAATCTGGATACACATGCATTACATTTTCAAATGATAGTGGTGTCTATTGTTTATATTTGTTACTACTGTATTTAAATATTTCCTAATTTTAGACTCTTAAGAGAGGAGTGCATCTTAATCAAATTTGGGAACAAAAATTTGTAACATCTTGTTGTGTAAAATAGTAAGTTAAACCTTTTTTAATCGAAATAAAAGATTTAACATTAAATGCTAATATTTTTTGAATTAATTTTGTAATCTCTCAAACTGCTACTTTTAACTTGTTTAATGTCCAGGTCGCCATACTGACTTTTTAAAAAACTAGTTTGAGACACAATTTTCACAAACACTTCAGTTTTAATAATGATAGAGCAAATTGATAGAAACTATAAAAACTAAAGAAAACAATAAGGCTAAGATAAATTATAACCATTTAAAAAATAAGGTAAAAAAGAAATTCCAACATAATTTACTTTATTGTTCATAATTTATCATTAACTAAGTTTAAATTACATCTTCATTGATAATTTTTTTGTATTCCTCACAAAATTATCTTTCAAACCATATATAATACTTATCTGAGATAATCCATAGCTTCAGAATCTCCAAAATAAGTTGCACATGAATTCATTTTTATCTTGTACCCTAAAAATTACCAAATCTCAAAGAAAAAGATTCATCCTAATAAAAGATACAAATCATTTCCAGAAGATGGATATGCATTTGTCATCACATCAATTGTCTTCTTGCCTGTCTAAAACTAGAAATTGTAGATTACTGTCTGCATCACTGATAAAATTAGTTTCATTTTCTATTTTTTGTGTACATCATTGATGTTTATATTCTTTATGCACACCAGTGATGCTATCTTGTTATATTTATTGCCCCACAGAGATATAATTTATTTACATATACCTCATTTCCTAGCTGTAGAATTGAAAATAATGTGATGCAAGATGTAGCAAAACTACTGACTCCACAGCATGAGTATCAAAGCATGGGCAAGAATCAGAAATTGATTCTTTGTCTACATACAATTTCATATATATATAACTTGTGGTTATCTCCACACACACACCATTTGAAATATTTCTGTTGGTTTTAAGTGTATATTTTCACATGGGACTATGCCCAGTAAATTTTGTGATTGCTTTGTCAACTGCAAAATTTCTGTATATTTGATTAGTCCTAAAATTTACATATTACTGCTCTATAGTACCTTAATTTTATATATATAGACATTACTTGTTATATAAACAAACCTGCAATTGCAAACCTAAAGACTAATATATAAATATAATAATAAATATAAATTATTAAGTCCTTTGAAAATCATTTACATTGCACTGCTCTATATATGTAAATCATTACTTGTTATACAAACACGCAAGAGAAAAAATGTTTAAATTTATGTATAATAAAGAGCATAAATATATAAATTATATACTACTCGGACACCAATACGAATGCAAACATACCATTTATCAAATAATTTTTAAAAATTTACTATTTAAATAATTAAAAAATAAAGTAAAGGTGCTTGTCTTATAAAGATGCTGTTGGATGGTGCCATTTTCATGCTAAAACTATAAAATATGACCATTCCCGGGCCGTTGATTATAATAATTTTGTTGTGCTTTTTTGTAATGCGGAAATGAAAACAAAACAAAATCGTCTTTTATAAATATTATTTTTTATTAACGTATACAATTTAAATGATAATAATAAATGTAAAATAAAATTACAATTTGATTTGTGTTTTTTCTATCGTATATTTTTTTAATTGTGTTACGGCTTTTTTTTATCAATTTTCTATCGGATATTTTTTAACTTGTGTTACGACTTTTTTTGTTGTTGTTTAACTAAAAAATAATAATCGTAATAAAAAGTAAAATTTCTTAGTCTATTTTTTATTTGTTTAGTCTTTGTTTTACTTTTTTTTTTTTACAGACAAATAGATATTACGGCTATTTTTTACTTCAAACTGAATGACAATAAAAGTTAAAAGTTGTTACGGTTAGGTTTAGGGTTCTGTTGTTTGTAATGCTAAAATAAAAAAATTCAAAATCGTAACCATACTCGGACAAAATAAAGAAACTCACTTTTTTAAACAACAACAAACACATAAATGTCTTCTTTATTTATTAAACATGTTTATAATATTTGCTTTTTATGAAATTTACAAAAAATTGTGTACATTTGTACTTTTCTTACTGGATATTTTTTTGGTACCGCTCTTTTTTACTTCATTGTCTCGTGGAATGTTACGAACAGTACGTTACTTGACGCATTATCTAATTGCAACTCACTAAAAACAGGTATTTAACATTTTCCCAATTAAAACTTCAATACAGTACTTTGTAAAAAGTCTTAGAATTATTACTTTAAAATAAAAAAAAATCCAATGAAAACATTTCCATCGAATTCAAATACAAACTCTCATCAAGCCGTAAATATTTTATAAACTGCGAATTCGGAAAATGTATTTGCTGCGATGCGACATACATGCTGTACTGCGACACGACATAGCGACCAGCATTCTGTAGCACAAAAAAAAAAGTTGTATTATAGAAAACATGGGTTCGAACGTGTCTGCTGCGGAAACAGCAGTTTTAGCGTGAAAACCGTGTCATAGAGCGGCGTCTTTAGCTATAAGATGAGTACCAAAAGTTTTAATACTTGCAACATGACATTCTGATTACATTTTTGAAGTCTAAATGTGAATTATTGGTGCATTTTTAATCGGCTTTAGTAGACTTTGGCTATTTAAAAATTTCTGCCTTTATTTTCTACATGAAAACTAATAAACTGAGGAAAAAATTAAATTAACGTATTCATAAAAAATTCATTTTTTGGGGGGGGGGGAGATTTTAACAAAATAGACACGATTAGAAAGAAAATTGAAAAATGCTGGGATTTCTGTTGATGTCATGTTTGCAGTTTTCACGTAGTTTTAAAAAGAAAATTTCAATGAAGCGCCACTATGGCGCTGCCTTGCCGCTGTAAATACTCAAAACGTTAATGTTATTTTGCTGATTTTACTGTTATTTTATCTAGATAACTATTAAATAAACTAGAATTTTTTGCAGCTTTTAAACCTGATCTCCAAGATGTTGATTGTTTTTTTTTCTTACCTATTGAATCAAAAAAACCATAGTGAGTAGCCTTTAGAATTTTTTTTTACAACTAATAAAGTATAACAAGATATGATCCTGCTTTCCAAGGCACTGGTTGGATTATGCTTTACACAAGAGCAACTGTCAAAGATTTTTACAGTTCCAATATCTTATTTTTGATTTTCAAAGTGAAAAACATAATTTAGAATCTGTTTAGAAAATATTTGTAAAAATATAAATTATTTTAGAATGATTCAGATTTTAATAGAAAAATTTTCTTTTACACAAAAGCAAATGGGGAAAGAAATCAATGATAAATTACTGCAATATGACAAAAATACATTTTGTTGACTACCACAGATTATTTTTGTCAATTATAAAAATTATTTTTAAAAAACTTTTGTTTACTTTAATAATCTGACAAATTATTCATTCGTATTTTAGAAAAGGTTTTTAATCAAAAGAAAAAAGATTTATCAGTATTATTAAAGATCTATACTGTATTTTTAAATCTTTTTTTAACAAGTTATTTACACAAAAAAAGAAAAATTTTAATGCAAACAATATAAATATAATTTTGAGTGGATTTTGCAGCCTTGGAAAGATAGACTTGAAGAAATCAAAAAAAATTCTTTTAAAATGGTGCATTGCTAGCGATTTAAATAGTCTGAAGATGACATATTCTGGTGGAATCATGAAGATTGAATGTTCTGAAAGTGAAGATATAGAAATTCTAATGTATCTGGGAAAGATTCGCAATAAATTAGGTGAGTGTATTATATTTAAATAAAAGTTTTATTTTTTCCTAAAATTAAATTTTTTTTTTTCCGAGCTTAAAATCCTACTGCATCTTAAATTAGAAAGGTGTCTTATATTTGAAATAATATACAGTATTATAGAAACTATTCAATCTTAATTATGAACCAATAAAAATGATATTTTTTATGGCCCGGATTTACAAAGTAGATTATAAATTAATTGTATTAATTTATGCTTTTTATGGCAGGTTATGCATTTTAACCTGATTTTATAACAATAAATTTAATGAGATGTTTATTGTTACTATTTTTCAACAAAAAATGTAAAAGTTTTTGCAGATCTTTCAAATTTGTATGTATTTGCACTGGTTGTTGAGATGCACTAGTTGTTTGTTCTTCCATCATAAGTAAGAATTACTAAAAAAAAACTTTTCAAATACATAAGCATATTTCCTTTTATTACTAAGTTATTTCTACAAGCACTGCAAATTTAATTTTATGATTAATTTTCATTCATTATGTTTTCATTTATATTAATAATCTGACCAATGATTGTCAATCTTTTTTTTTTTTAGAAAATCCTTTTAATATTGCTTTAATCTTTTTAGCATTTAACAAAGTATCTTATCATTAATGTTGAATTTTGATAAAACATTTTTGAAAATATTACAATATCCTGGGTCTCTATCTTGATCCAGAATTAATTATTATAGCAATGCTTATAGAATCAAACACCTTTTCATAATCTAAAAATCCAAAAGAAAATGTTATCTTATTCATTAGTTTTTTCTATAACGCATATAAATATTTGATGTGAATTTATAATGCCTATAAATATTTGATGTAAATTTACTGTGCTAAAACTATTTTAAAATCCAGTTTTTTTTTTATTACTATAATTTTTTATGGAACTCTTCTATACATTTTATGGTGTCATCTCTCTTTTAACAATAGTTCCATCTTATTGCTGAAAGAAGTTTTCAATATTATGATTCTTTGTCACTTCTCAATTATATTTTCTTAACTCTTGTATCATTTTATAAAACTAGATAATTCTTTTTAAAAAAATTTCATACACCATTTCTTTGTGTATTGTCTTCTCTAGAAAATTGCAGCTTTTTTTTTATATGAGCTGTTTTTCTTCAAATTTTTACTAGAATATCACTTATTGATTTCAATTAAGTCTGAACTATTGTTAAAGTCTGTTATTATGAACAATTTGCAAAATCTTATTTAAATTAGCTGGATTGCTCCTGAAGATAGTTTTGCATTAACACATTACATTTCACTAACTGATGATCACTTCCTATATTAGATTATTAATATTACATTTTTGTTGGTCAAAAAGATAATCCAATTATTTATGTATCTTCATTTGGATGCTTCCAAATTCCTTTTGCATTTTTTTTAAAGAAAGAATTCATAATACCCAGCTTTTCTGAAAACTACAGTTCTGTATCTTCTCACATTTCTATTATAATCAAATTTATCTGTAGTTTTGTCAATTATCAATTCCAACATTAAAGTCTCATGACAGTTTTAAAATATTCGATTTAATCAAAATCATTTTGTACATTAATATAAAAATCTATTCATCTATCACAACAAACCAAAATTATCTGTGTGATGTTGCCATTCCGATATACCATTAATTTCCACATTGTTACGTTTTTATTCATACAATTTTCCTTCACTTGAAAGTAATCTTATCGAATGCTACATAATTTATTAGGGTTTTTTTTTTTTTTAGTATTGTCTGATTTCACCATTAATCACTATCTTGGTTGCCAACATAATAATCTGGAAATAAGGGCTACAATTTAGTTTTATCTGTCATTGGAAATATCTATTTTTATAAAAGGATAATTTTTATACCTAATAACTGATATTTCGTTTAAGAAATATCAGGCCCCTGAAAAGAAAGAATTCAATTCTTGTGAAATCTCAGTAAAGGCTAAAAGCTGATATGGGGTTCATGAGCAAGCCCATCATATTTATTTACTGTAAAAATAACACATATTAATAGCAGCTGCAATGTCAAAAGTATAAGGAATAGATATTGGGAATTTATCATATTCACTTTCTTTAAGGTTTCAAAGTGACTTCTTTCAGTTAAGACAAGTTTTTTTTTTTGTAAAAATTAGAACATTTTTTTTTTATCCAAATCTTAAGTAGAAGGCATCTGATTATTTTTTTTCTTTTCTGATAAAATATCAAACGATATTGATTTAGTGAAAGCATCTTTTGGATTACTGATTGAATGCAGCATTTGTACACACATGCAAAAACATCTTTATCAATTTCTTTAATATTAAGATATAGTTATTAGTTTTGTAATGGTAAATTTATTTTTATATAGTTTTATTTTCTTGAAAATAATTTATCAAATCATTTCAATATAATATAAAAATTCTTATACACCAAAATCTCTATGAGATTATCTTTTTGTCTGTAAAAAGATTTTTAAAAATGTAACGTGCTAAAAATTCATCAAAAAAGATATTTATTTTGTTTTAAAAAGCCATACACTTTGTAGTGCATGTCAGATTTTTTTTTTTTATTGAAAAACGGTATCAAATTGTTTTCCTACTATTAAAGAATTATAAATTCCATAAGATGGACTTATTAGAGACAAAATAAAATGTAACTGGTTTTTTTTTTAATGAACTTAATTAAATTAATAATTAGGGCACGAATTATTATCAAACATCTGGTATTTAAATGTATGTGACTAATGAAGAAAAATATGAGGGTTTTAATATGGATTGAAAATATTGTGAAAGTAATATAAAAATAAGTTATATAATGAATTAAACACTGTTAGAATAATAAATATAAAGATGTATGAAATTGTGTGTTGAAAGATAAAAAAAATTTGAAAAGGTTTTGTAAAAAAAAAAAATATTCTGGTAATATTGAACATAGATGTAATTATCTAAAAATAATGAGTTTATGCATAGCAAAGCAGATTTTGCTTGTTTTATTTGAAAATAGTGAAGATATATACACTATCAAATCTCATTGCCTTTTATAAATAAGTGCACAATACTATGGCAAGCATGAATTGGGTGGGGGAGTTTTAGAATTGAATGCTATTTATTTATAATTCATTTAAATTCTAGTGATAAAATTTATTTTCATATCAAGCGTGCCTTACAAGCAGTAGTCCCACGATTCACTTCCCAGCCAATGCTTTGACACATAAAAAAAAATATTTTCATTTGAAAATATGAGATCTATTTGACATAGTTATGTGGTTAACTAAATCTTTATTTATTTTTTAATTTAAATTATAAGAGTTCAAAATTTATTTCATTCTTGGATCTGTATTTTTTATTGATTCAAAAAAATTTGTGTCAAAAATAAACATTGAGGGGAGAGTGATTCTTGTAAATGAGCAAGCAGCAGTAAATTCCGTATTAGAAATATTTTGAAGCATGTAATATAAAAACTGGAAAAAAAAAAGATAAATAGGCTAAGAAAAATGTAATTATTTATTTTTAAAACTGAATGAAATTATGTTCAAAATTGATGTAGAAAGAATCATATATCTAAGCAGATTTGAATTAGTATAAAAAAATTAATAGTTGATCTAATAATCAGTTGTTTGGGATGTCAAGCAATGTTAAAACGTTTAAGTGTTAGATCACAGTAGTTACTTTTTTGCTTTCCTCAACTGGAAATCTGATTATAACCTTCAATTTTGAAGTTTTTTGTTTTCACTTGTGAAATTTTACATTTATTTTACTCATTGAAATTCCACATTTTTTGTCATAAAGAGCTTTATTTGAGAAACATTTCCTAATTGAGGAACGGCAACTGTGGTATTTAAACAATTTATACTTAAAAAAAATGAATATTTTCTTGGAAAAGTACTATTGCTGTCAGTGCATATTTTGATTAAATAAAACTTAGAATGTTTTTATTTTAACTTGCACAAATGTATTGCATAAATATGAAAGAAATAGATCTGATGTTTTAATTCTCTAATTATTTGTAAATTCATCTGTGAAAGCTGATTTAATTATACCAAAGTTTGAAAATAATTTTAGGCAGAATAAAATTTGTTTCCATGTTTAATCACATTTTTTGGCAAAAAGAAATTATATGAAAACATGGGTTCACAATAAAGTGTGTAGTTATATAAAATATACTATTATAGATAGTTTGTAAACAATTTTCAGTTTAATGTACTGCATAATTATAAAAGAAATAGAGCCAATGTTTTAATTCTGTAGTTATTGCTAAATTCACCAGATAAGGAGCTGATTTTATTATGTTGTACCAAAGTTTGATAAAAATGTTAGGTGGAATAAAATTTGTTTCTAAGTAAAACATGGTTTGTCACATTTTTTGGCAAAAAGAGATTATATGCAAACATGGGATCAAGATAAAATCTGTAGTTATAAAAGAACATACTATTATAGATGGTGTGTAAACATTTTTTACTTTGTGTAAAATTAATTTATTTCAGTATAAAATTGATTAAAAACCAAGAAAAATTAATATTTAATTGAAAAGATCTTTAAAATTGTGTTATTTAAATAAATGCAAATATATAAAAGCTTCTTGATATTATAAATTTCTTTTAAATTTGTGAAAAATAAATATTTTCATTAAGAGTATATTAAAAGTGTATTGTAGTATAATATAGAAACCAATGGACACATTTTTATTCTATTAACTATTAATGTAAATGCTTTTGGATTTAAATTTTTTTTTTATGTGATGCTATATTTTTTAAATTTGTTAACAGCATTTCCTAAACTTTTCATATGATAGAACACCTTTCAAATCTTGAAATTTTAGCAATCCCTTAGTTATTTTATAGATAGACAATAATAAATTATATAAGCAAATATAATTGGTATCTCTATCTTTCCAATATAACTAACTGACATTGCATTTCTTTACAATTAGGTAAAACAAAATACAAGAAAATAGTAAAATAAATTAGCATACATTTAATAAACTTGTTCTTGGGTCTTTGAATTATTTGTTTTGATATTCAGGCACAACATCAGAAAAACAAATTGTTCCTGTATTTTAATTTGGTTGCAGCATAATACAAAATTCCTGTCTTGATTAATATAAAAGGGGTGCAAATTTAGCACGCGATCTCTGCCATTTTGCATTTCAAAAATAGCCAAAAACATCGTCTGACACATCTAAGTGATAAAAAAACTACGCGAAAATAGAAAAAATTTAGAACTTGGGTCATGTGACTTGGAAAAAAAATGCCAAAATGCACAGTTTAAAAAAAAAAAGCCAAAACATGAAAAATTAACATTTTCTCATTTTAAATTATAAATCAAATAATTTATATATAGAGAGAGCAAGATTACTATATTTAAATCTTAATCAATAAATGCTAGTTATCATTGCCTAAAAAGTACTTTGGTAGCATTTTGATGTGGCTGATATGTGATAGCTAAGGCACCCCCTCCCCCCCTTATAATATTAAAGTAATATATATGTGATATATATATTTCACACAAATAAAATTATGAGTGCGTAAAATAAATAAACGTAATACGATAAATAAATAAATGGCTAGTGTAGTGTTTGGTAAAATGGCAGACATGTTTGTGCACTCCAGAAAAAACTAGAATTTATTCAAGAGGTTGTTTTTAGATCACACTCTGATAGCCGAGGAATTTAATTAATGCATTGACATAATGGCGATTGACAATTCCAAGAAATATTTGCTGATTACAAATATTTCTGGATAAGAGACATTACCTTATTGGACGGTGTATTGATTGATTGTTGCAGTTATCAGAGAGTGATAAGAAGACTGGGTAAGAACTATGCAGTGTAATGTAGAGAACAATCATGCAGTAGCGAGTAGCAGACAGTATGGAGTGCATCTACAGTAGAGTTACTGTTCAATTCCAGTAGGAGATATCTAGCGGCAGTCGCAATGCTTACTACGAAGAGTTCGTGTACAGCTAAACTGGACTGGGGTGAAGGTATGCCCATTGTGAACTGTTGTAGCAGCCAGCCTGAAAGAACATCGTGGGAATTGAACTTTAGCGAACTGTAGAAATAGACTCATTGCAGACCATTCGTTTGGAGAGTATCTGTTTGCAGACCATTCATTGGAGAGCAGTCGGTGCAGACCATTCATTGGAGAGCATCCATGGCAGAGCATTCATTTCAGACCATTCGTTTGGAGAGCATCCATTGCAGAGAATACAGAGTATATTCAGAGCATTCGTTGCAGACCATTTGATGGAGAGCATACGCAGCAGAGCATTAATTGCAAAAGAACATCATGGGAATTAAACATAGTTATTTGCTGACCGCACAGTCATACTTGCGGATATAACATTTGCACAGTCAGACTGGCGGGTAGAACATTGGCACAGTCGTAAGTGCGGATGTAATAGCTAGTATTTTTGAAGGAATACCTTCATTATCAAAACTGTGGCTAAATGAATTGCAAAGTAAAACTGTTGCTATAAGAAATGCAAAGTGTATGCAAATTTAGCACACAGCTTTGATAATGAAGGTAAATAAACCCAATTGCCATTTATTTATTTATCATATTTCATTTATTTGTTTTCTTTAAGCACTCATAATTTTATTTGTGTGAAATATATATCTATTACTCAATATATATCTAATATATGTTACTCATTACAAACACAGACACAGAGCGATTATTAATTAAAATAAATATTTTTTTTTTTTTAAAATATTTACATTTATTTAAAATATGTTTTTGTTTTCCTTTGTTGGTAGTAAAACTCATTTCAATGTTAATAGATATACAGATTATAGTGTCATAATCAAGAGTAGATCTGATATAGATGAAATGCAAATGAAGACTTTAATGAGTTTTATCTTCTTATATTTTAATGCGTATATATGTTTGTACAAAATCATACCTCAACAAATAATTTAAAAAATGTTTAGAAAAATATGCAAACCACTCTATAATTATTTTGTATACAAATTCTGAGAATTAAAAAGTAACTTTCTTGATATGATGGGGAGAACCGAATATGGCATATTAAGCCACTTACTATGTGCTGATGTACATATAAATATTACCCCGGTCACTATTAAAGTTAGTTATATACAGCTTGTACACAAACATATATACGCGTTAAAATATAAGAAGATAAAACTCATTAAAGTCTTCATTTGCATTTCATCTATATCAGATCTACTCTTGATTATGTCACTATAATCTGTATATCTATTAACATTGAAATGAGTTTTACTACCAACAAAGGAAAACAAAAACATATTTTAAATAAATGTAAATATTTTTTTTTATTTTTATTTTTAAAAAATATTTATTTTAATTAATAATCGCTTTGTGTGTGTGTTTGTAATAAGTAATATATATATATATATTAGATATATATTGAGTAATATATATTTCACACAAATAAACAAATAAATGAAATATGATAAATAAATAAATGGCTATTGGGTTTATTTACCTTCATTATCAAGGCTGTGTGCTAAATGAATTGTTGTGTGCTAAATTTGCATATACCTTGCATTTCTTATAGCAACAGTTTTACTTCGCAATTCATAATGAAGGTATTCCTTCAAAAATACTAGCCATTTATTTATTTATCGTATTTCATTTATTTGTTTATTTTACGCACTCATAATTTTATTTGTGTGAAATATATATATCGCATATATATTACTTTAATTTGTATAAGGGGGGAAGGGGTGCCTTAGATATCATATATCAGCCACATCAAAATGCTACCAAGTACTTTTTTAGGCAATGATAACTAGCATTTATTGATTAAGATTTAAATATAGTAATCCTGCTCTCTCTATATATAAATTATTTGATTTATAATTTAAAATGAGAAAATGTTAATTTTTCGTGTTTTGGCTTTTTTTTTTAAACTGTGCATTTTGGCAGGTTTTTCCAAGTCATGTGACCCAGGTTCTAAATTTTTTTCTCTTTTCGCATAGTTTTTTATCACTTAGATGTGTCAGACGATGTTTTTGGCTATTTTTGAAATTCAAAATGACAGAGATCACGAACTAAATTTGCACCTATAAAAGGATAGAAAACATGAATAACTAGTTTTGACATTGGGATACTCTTCTATTAAATTTCTTCAGAAATAATTTAATGGCAGTTCCTTGCATTTTTGTTATAAATAAAATCACTGATTAAATCAATTGGATTTTCATAATCACTTGCGCTGACTTAACTGTCATTGTAAATAGATTCCAAACTCAGAAATAGTTCACATCAGAAGTGAAAAATATTGCAAAAGAGTTGATTGTAAATCATGCAAGTGTTGTAAAATTACATTGGAAACTTCATATAGAATTTCAGTTAAAAATTCATACAAGGTGAGAAAACAATCAAAATTGTTCTGCTCAACTAGAAATCCAGAATTGTAATTTCCTATCAATGGATGCAATTTTATTTTTCATTAAAAATTACAATATTCTTTCCTTGTAATGATAATTTCATTGGACTTAGTAAGAACATCTGCCAAATATACAAGATTCATTAACCATGAAGGACTTATTAAAAATTTAATAAAAAAAGTCTCCAAAATAATTTTTCTCTTCGTAGCTATCTCAAATATGTAATAAAAATGCAGTATATTCACTATCCATTTCATTACATAAAATTTTAAACAATCTGGATTGAAGTGGTCAAGACTTTACATAGGTGATAATTTTTACAGATTCATTCAAAATAATTTTAAATGTATCAAAAAAAAAAAAATTGTTACTAATTTTTTAATTTGGAATGATTAATGTTATTTTAGAAGTATTTTTCAAAATTGTATTTTTGTCAAGCTCTGTTTGGATAATAGTAGTATTTGAATTGGATTGTATGACTACTGAAATCTGAAAATATGTTTTGTAATAGAGAAGCCACAACATAATGTATTCATTAAGTGTTATCAATTGTAAGAGCAGTGTGAATTCTGCAATGCTGAAAAAGGGAATAAGTTTCTCTAATAAAATATGCTATTGGCTTCTAAAAATTGGCAAACATTTGACCACGTACAGATTACCATGCTAATTAATGGGAAGTTCTTATCTAGAATTGAATGTATATATAGTGACAAATTAGTGTGGTGTTTGACTGTTATTTTTCCATAAAAGTCTCAAGATTAGGCAGCAAACTGGTGAAACCAGATACAGAAAATAATTTAAATGTGCATTAGACATCATAATATAGTAATTGATTGATAGATATGTATTTAAAATCTTGAAACTAGTATTATTCTATATAAAAAAATCTTCAAATAGCTTACTACAAGAATATAATGAAGGCAGTTCTTCAAAAGATTGCCAATTGTTGAATGCTCTTCCATTTTTGTTTTAATCTCTTGCTAAGAATAGCTACATATAATTCCTGCAATATTGGATAGTTAGCTGAGTTGGTTACAGACCATCTACTTGAAACATTTTAATCTTGTTGAAAAAAATTTCAAGTTTACTTAGCATGAATAAATATATAGCTGTACGTGTATTTATATTTTGAATAAAATTAACTTCTTTTTTATAACATTAATTTTATTTAAATATATTTCTGTTACATGCAGTTTCTTATTAACTATACAAAATTACAATTTATTTACAACACAATCTAAGTTTTTTTCCCAACTTTTTTTTTACATGGAGCTATAGGGATGTTTCTAAAAGTTTTGATGGCAATGTTCATATAGTGAGGTACTTGTTACCCAACACCTCATAACATTGAACTTAAACTATTGGACGTGATTGTAGGATTGTGTCTTGCATTGCAAGCAAGTGGTAACTTTATGAAACACATTAAAACAACAGTAAGATATCAAATACTGCTTCTGAAGAAAAGTAAACAATTTACATATAATAAAACTTATTGCTTTTTAACTATAATATCACTATTTTTATTAATCTGTTCACTTGCAATTAAACTAATTGTAACTCAGATACAGTATTTTTTTAAAATAATACCCAACATAACAATATGATGAACTGATGTCATCATTTTTGGTGAAGAATAAAATTATGTTATTGCTTTAACAATTAAAATTATTACCATTATAATAATAATAATAAAAAAAAAGATTACATCATCATCATTAAATTTCACTTTAACAAACACTCGGGTTGGTTTTGCATTGGTTTTTTTAAAAATACGTGTAATGTGAATTTTGCACATTTTAACAGTAGTAGTTTCAATACATATGAAGATTCAATAAAGAAAAGCAAGTTTTAGTTTTTCACCAAGTATTTAACAATAAAAGATTCTAAAATTTAAAACGATTATTTCTATTATTTTTTTTTTTTATAAAATAGAAATGCAATTTTAAATTATTAACATCATAATTAGCAAACATTTTCACATTCATGAAAAAGCAAACAAGTTTACAACCATGTAAATAAAAGTACATGGCATATTAATATTTTACAATAATTTTAAACTGCAAATTTTACAAAACTACAAATTTAACACTTTTAATTTGAAATTATCCATAGCTTTAAGAAGACTGTATACCATATATCCCCAATTTAACTGAATAATATGAGAATGGTGTTGTTAAATTAATGTGAATGTGTGTTTAAAAATTGTACATCATTTGTGTGTGTGTGCCAACATATATATTGGGTATAAACATATACACATAGAACTTATAATTAAAAGTTTGAAATGTCCAACAGATATATTTTAAACTGTTTTGGAAGAGACTGCCATATACCACATTTGTAATACTTTCATGTAGATCTTGCAGTATCAAGTTTTGATTAATATTTAAATCTAGTTCAAAGTTTTCAAAAACAAATTACTGAATGTGGAGATAATTGGAAAACCCTGTATATATATATCAATTTAATAGAATCTACAATACCCCCCCCCCCCCATAAAATATCACAAATTAAAATGATTAATCAAATTTTCAAAAATATTGCTTAAATTTTTATTTTTATGCTGGGATACTTAAACCTTTTTTTTTTTTGTAGAGAAAATGCAAAATAAGTTGTAATCAAATACTTTCTAAGCATTTTTTTTTTTAAAATTTCAATTATTGTGTTTTGAATAAAATTTATTTAATAAAAAAGCAGTCTGATTTAACAAAGACATATAAAATAATATACTACAAAGTATTGTCAAATGAAATGAATTATTAAAAACAGTATTCTAGATTGTTTTTTTTTTTTAAAAAAATAGTGTTTCTTGGTTAAAAAATAAAATATTTATTTATTGTGTTTGTTAATCATTTATGTTTATATTGGATGCCAAAAAAAAAGAGGATTTCTTTTAAAAGAAAGTAAAATATGTAAACTTGAAGTGTAACTTGCTATTAGATATTGCATAAAAACTGTTTTTATACTATAATAATGAATCAGGTACAACTTTAGGCAGTATATTTATCATAAAGCAGTGCTATTCAAACTATGGTTCATGAAGAAATTTGTTAGTAGGTTATAATGAAGTTTCACTTAAAATTTTATGTTTTATTAATAAAACAATTTTAAAATGTCTTATTTTACAGTTTTCTCTAAATACTTAGTGTTATTTATCAATGTTACTTGATGTATTCAGAAAATTTAACGATATATATATATGTGTGTGTGTATTTTTCCATTCATCATACTAGTAGTCTGTTATAGTTAACCATAATTTCAAAATTTGAATTTTCATGCCATTTTTTTATATTTTACAATTTATTTTTTAATCCTTATTCACAGACAACACACAAAGCTTACTGGATTTCTTTATGTATGGAAAAAAAAAACACTTAATAGTTGTAGTTCAGACAATAATATTAGAAAATTTGATATTTCATATATTGAATTTGACTTTGGTTCTAATTCAGAATAAAATGTCAAAATTATAGTATGTTATTTACAATTATGTGATCACTAATAAAACATTTTGGTTAAAAAAATATTCTGAGCTTGATAAATTCATAACTTCTGCTATTCTCATCAGCAAACCTTTTTTTTATTGCATGATATTAAAACAAAATCTTATTCTTTTTGAGTAACATTGTCAATCCGACTTAGACAAATTAATGAAGAAATTAATTCAATAAAAATAATATCTAATTCTTAAACACTATAATTTATTCCTTTTTGTGTGAATAATCCTTTTTTGTACTGTAATTTTATTTTTTTTTATTATTTCAGTTATAAATAAATATACATATAAATTGTCTTAAAATTACTTTTATTTAATTTTAAAAAAATATTGATTCATGAACACAAAGTTTGAAAAACACAGGTAAAATTATTATTGCTATCATAAAATATGCTGATTGGCAGTAATTTAAAATAAGTTAATATTTATTGCCTTCATTTATGAAATTATTGAAAGATATTTTAAATGATTTTAAAGCCACATAGTTCATTAAAATGAATATTAACTAATGTCAAGGTATTAAAACATCTCAAAAGAAACCAAGATATATATGCTCAATTTTTCCACAATCCAATTATGAATTAATTATCAAATGTATTTAAATTTGCACTGCTTATATTAAAACTAAAATGCACCATGAAACAGTATGAAGTAAATTGAGATAGAAGTACTGATTTGTTTAATTTATTGGATGAAAAAAGCTATAAATTTAAATAATTATTTGCTTTATTTCTCAGATATATTTATCTTGTGAAAAGTATAATGATCAAGATAATTCAGAATGTTCTAGGATAATTTTTATATATAAATAACAGATGACATTAAATATGTTTATTAAAATAGTCTCATGCAGAAATGGAAATAGATAAAAATGCTTTCGTACACTTAGATTTTCTAAGAGTATTTCTTCCAAAACCCTTAATGTATGTAATATCTCGAGATGTGGAATTCATATAATTAATAATTTGGAATAGATAAATGAATTTTGCAAATCTTTGTATTTCTACATTCAAGTCTATAAACTATTGGGTAGTCAGGATACTACTATCAGGCTATAATTTAATCATTGGTAGTAATTGCCATTGTAATCACTTTCTTAGTTCTTTATTAGAACTATCTAGAATACATCAAATGTGAATTATTTTCCTGTAAATTCTTTCTAATGATTATTGATAATTGTGTAATTTTAGGAAGTAAGATATACAAAAGTGATTTTTTTTTTTACATTTCACCCCCCCCCCCCCATTTATTCACAATATTGAGAATATTTTAGTGACTTTCATCACATAGTTCTTCTCTTGAATTAAGTTGGCAAACAGCAAACTTGTTCTAAAAGATTGAAAATCAAATTTAAGTGGAAATTGTCCAAGCTGATCCTCAGTTTTTATTAATAGTTTTAATGCCTTTTTAAATAATATTATAAAGGTTCTTTAAAATTTATCGTATAGCTTTAAAATTAAAATGCTAAGATAAATAGTTAACAAAATGGCAAATTGCCATCAATAATCAAATATTACTTAGTCATAACTTATTTATCCATCTATCTCTGGACAGTGAATATATAGCACATGTAAAATGTAATTTTCCAGTTTTTGTTAATAAATAATTTGTATACATATAAACCTTTAAAAATGAAATTCTGCATAAGCTATACTAGTAATTATGAATAAAATAGAAATTCATATAATATTATAATACTACCCAAAAACAAAATTTTACTAAAATTATTCCACATACATACAAAACAAAATAACCTTCCCATCATTCACTTTAAAAACCAACTTTCTTTAACATCAAATGATGTCTTCATAATAAGATCAATGACCTTAGATTCAAAAAAATTTATTATCAAAGTTTCTTTTATTCTTTTTAAAAACTATAGGAATTTTTAGTTTCAGTTATCCAATTTAAACAATCATAATTCCTACAACATATCTTTGATTCCATTTTTATAAAAATAGACAATTTAGCATAACATTGAGATTTACAAAGTCATATAAGTTGAATATCCTAATTTTATTGCATATTAATTAGAAATCCCTTGTACTCTCTAGATGCAATTGTAGCTTTTGAATTTACAAAATATAAAAACAGAATTTCTGATCATTAATATACTGACTTATTCAAAATAGTAGGTAAAAATGTTTATTTGTATTAAAGAAGATGTAGTTAAGGGAAAGAATAAATCATTGTCTTTATGAAGAATATATGGAAGGTGAAGCATTAAAATTGGCAATTTATAATTGTGAAGTATTAAATAAACTTCACATAGCAATAATTGCTGCCCAGTGTTTAGCAATTCATTTTCCATAGAAGCCTTATAAGTCAAGAATATAGCATATAAAAAAAATTTAAATTTGTTAAAAATTTAAAACAAAGAATCAAATGTATATTAGTACTATTTTTTTTTTTTTTACAAATGTTTTAATAAATTCATTTCTTTTGTTAAAAATATGGCTTTAATGACATTTATATAGAAAAATTTAGCTTCCTTTTAGATAGATAGGTACAATAATTTTTAAAAAAAAATTTCTGACAAAATTGTCTAGAAAATTAATATTCCATGTGGCTGCAATATTGTTCCTAGAATTTAAAATGTACAAGATAGATTTTAAAAAAAATTATTTTTGAAAATAACAAAAATTGACTAAATATTTATTTGAAATTATCAGTGATAAACCACCATTGTTGATTAAAGATTATATTCCTTAGCCTATTGTTCGTATCTTTTATATAGTCTCTTTTAGATGTCTTTATTCATATGTTTCAAAAATGAGCTATGGAATAGATGAGTATATATATAACATTTTAAAATGAATATATATATATATTTCAGGATGGAGCTATAAAAACCCAGTCTTAATGTCTTTTTATATGCTACTGGCTTAAACTCGAGAATGTCTTATTTTTGAAAGAATTTATGACATCATTTGCCACTTGATATAATTTCAGATTTTGAAGGCTAATTGGGTGTCGTTACAACTATATAACATATACACTATGTGATAGATATATATACAGTTTTTCATAAATATGAAATTGATTAATTAGTGATTGTGAAAGTTATTTGTAATAATCATTTATTCTTTACAATTATTTAAAATAATGAGTATTTTACAGATTTTTTCTTTGATAAACTTTTTTTTTTCTATTAAAAAATCATAGAAATTTATTTTTGAACATTATTTTGTTTATTCAACTTTAAACAGCAACAATATATTGTTTATCCATCCATTACAAAAAAAAAAAACCGCATTTTTTGCTAATTATGTTTACATTTTAAATTAATCAATTTCACTATTTTATATATATAACACACACACGCGTTTTATATGCATAACATAAACAGGCATAGTAGAATGATTTTCCCATGTTAAAAAATTGCATTTTAGATTTATTTGACTAAAATGATTAATAAAGATGCCCTAATATAATTTTGAAATAGTTACTAAAAACAAAAAAAAAATTACCACTGTTATCATTATGTAGCATTTTCCAATAGAAAACTCCATTATTTATATAAAAATATATGCTAAAACCTACGGATTTCTATTAAAAGTTTCAGTTGTTATTATTTTCTTTAATATATATATATTAAGGCAACTTTAGCATTTTGATAATTTAGTCTTCCGATAACTTTGTTCAATTTTCTTTTTTTTTTCATTTATTAATTTAAATATTCTATGGTGATTAATATTTTATAGATGCGATGTATTTTCATATGCTGGAGGGGGACTCTCTCTAATATCAGATGCTGTGAGATCTTCTTTTGAAACTCTAAGTGCAGGGTTGATTTCTCCATTCATTGTTGCACTTGATTTATATTGTCGAGAAATTGCTGTGCTTAATCCTATCATTTCTCCTTCATGATGTTCTTTCATCACTTCAACATCTTCTGGAATATTGACTATACACCGAAATACATCATATTTTGCTGGTAGTTTTCCATTTTCAAATATATGATTGAACAGTAAAGATACGAAAATAATAATCCCAAAGCTTAATAGCATTGCCAAAGTTCTGAAGGGAAATAATTGTTCTTGAGTTTCTTTATTGAACCATGGATAATGTAATATTGGAGGTAATCCTAATAGAGCCTCTCCACCTAGTACCCTTAATGTAAAACCAACAATATATCCAGCTAAAGAACCATAAGTATTGGAGAACTTTAAATATACAACACAAATGAGTTGAGGAAATAGAATGACATAAACGAGATCAGAACATAAATACCACAGTCCATAAATTGTGTGTATGGTTATGCCAAACACCATAGCAAGCATTCCAGTTCCAAATATTCCAATTCTCATCACCCAAATGATTTCTCTTTCTGAAGCCTTTAAAAGAAACATTAAAATTACTTCACATTATTCAATATATATATATGATTTACAACATAGCAGATTAATTAACAAATATTACATGCAGAATAATATTGTAATATACTTTTATAAAACCTGTTAAGTGAATGAAGGTTGTCATTCCATTACTTAAAAATTGATAGATTTATCACTATGCAGTAAAATTATCATTGTGCAATAGCGGTCTATTCATAAATTTTAATATATAAATGTATGTATACAGTATATATGTAAAATTATTTTACAAAAATATGTGGGCAATTTATAATTCTTAAGGATTTATTTAAAACTGATGCTAGGCTTTCAATGCAAAGCATTTTTATTGATGCTAGACAAAGATATTCTACATTAAAAACATATAAGCAGGAAATGAAAGTATTATGCTTGTGAGATATAGTGAGTATTCTGAGGCAACCCTATGTTTAGTGGGGCTCTATATTTGTTAACAGACTGGCAGCAGTGGAAGTTTCAGAAACTAGAGGAAATACTATGTCACTAAGCAGTTTTAAATATTAAATGCCATAATAATTATCAATTATCCACATATTTTTTTAGAATATAATTTTAATTTCATTATAGTTGCTTCATTGTTATACAGCTATATATATATAACAATATATCTCTATCTGTGATTTTTAAGATGATGGAAAATTAAAACAATTTATTAGCAAAAGTGAAGTATCAGGAAAACATTAAAAATTAGAGATAAGACCAGTTTAATGATTATTATTCACAGCAGGGAGGTGAGATTTAATATCACAATAATTATGCATTTATAAAAATAGTTAATAGTAAGTATAATGATTCGATATTTGCATTTACATTTGTTATTAAAATTTGAAGACACTACTTGCTGAAAAAAACTCAATACCTAAATTTAAAGTAAGATCTTCCAAGACCTAGAATATTTCCTGTTACTGTTATTATAGTATCCGAATAAAAAAATGTGATCTATTGTGGCTACTTCTTTATAGTTAGTGTACTTCAAATTCACTATATTTTATTAAAGGAATAGTAATATATATCAAGGTAAGGAAGAAGTGACATAAATATACACACATAATTGTATAATGGATTAAAATTCCAACATTTAACACTTAACTACCCAAGTTAAACATTACTCTCAACAATAATTTTCTAACCTTCATTTAGTCCAAAGAAAAGAACATTATTTAATTTTTTTTTTAAAAATGCTAAAAAATATTGCATCAGAACCATGATTATCCAATGAGTGACTTAATGTAATAAAAATTTAAGAAGAATAGTTTGAAAATATGTTAATCATATGCATCTAGTTCCATGGCAGAGAAGAGCATGTAAAATGTGGTTTCATGCATATATATGAATGTGAATATTTATGACAAACATCTCTGAATATTTACACAATGGATAAAATTTGATTATATATATTAAAATGTATAATTTAATTGCACTTATGTCATAAAATTCCCCGATCATTCTTTTTCTCTTTTCATACTTTACATAGATAATCTTATTAAAAAACCTTGTCTCAAATTTCTCCTGTTAAAAAGGGACAAAATCATCACTTGATATTATTATTACATTCTAAAACATCGTTAAGTTTAGGATAGGCTAAATCATTCTTCATGATTTGACAGCTTGGAAAACCCATTTTCCAACAAATTTTTAAAAAATTCCAAATTTAAAGACAAAAATGGATAATGATCTTTACAGATACCAATGTTAAAGGAATACAAAAAGCTATCATGTATTGATACGATCAAGCTGTCTTTGATAAATCTGTGAATATTAGGATGGTATAATCTTGCAATTTAAGTAGTAACTGTCTAGTTATATTTCTGTTCAAGTATCTGATTTTATGTACACAATTTTGTCTTTCAATTTATCTTGCAATAATGTTTCAAAAAGTGAAATTTTGGTATAGAGATGTTCTTCACATGGTATAAACCTCGGTTTTTCTCACTTATTGAACTAATGAATGATTGCTTTTGAATGATCTTATATCTTAATTTTGTTTACCTTTCAACTTCTTTGATCAATTTACTGAAAATTTTTCTTTAGGAATACAACTGCCAAACATTCTTCTGATGTCTCAATCATCTTAGCTTACCTGATGTATTGTCAGAAATATTAGGAGTTCTGCTACAGTTTATAAGTATTCTAAGATAATGCAGACAGAATCTAATAACTCTTGCATTGAATATGTAGGTCTTGAAATTTTGTATAAAATTATGCTAAGAACATAAGCCTGATAATGAATATCTTAATTTTTTGTCAATTGTTATTTTTTAATGCTTTTTTTTGATAACTTATCAAAATATATTGTTTTTTCCAAGTTAATATTTATTATATTAAAAGAGCATGTTTAAGATCAAGATAACTGAGTTTGTACTATAATGTTATATCAAATTAAAATGATATTGGAAAGTATAGTTCTTTGGTCAAGCATTATAGTCATCCTATCATTTCTATTTCTAGTAATGAAATATTTCTAGCCATGAAAGGAGCATTGCAAGTTATCCAGATAGTGACCATAAGAGCTGCAATTCCAGAAGGAAAAAAACCCTCACAGTGTTCAAGTCATATAACAAAAGGATAACCATGAAATTTCTGAAAGAAATGGGAACAAGAACAAATTGTTGTCTAATTATGATAAAAACTTTTGACAGATTAATGGATGCTATAGAGAACTGTTTATCCTGCTTTCTATATTTTTGGAGGGGGGAGGGTGCAAAAAGCTAGACTAGTTCAAGTGTAAAAATTATCTCAATGGTTGAATTATCATCTTGTATTTCAGTAAATATTCACTAAATGACTTTCTGCAATTACAAGTATAGCGATTAAGAAACTAGAAAGGCACAAAATTAGAAGGTAGAATTCCATCTAAAAGAAAATAATACACCTGATGGTTTCTTAACATTTTGTTTAGTCCTGGATTATTTCAATTATATTTTAACCATTGTCACCAAATGAGTTTTTTTTTTTTGTGGAGACAAAATCTATTTGGAGAAATATTCATTAAAGTATTAGGATAATTGTTCAAAAGGCTTAGGTTTGTAGTGTACTGTCTTCTTTGGAAAGATGCATTATGTTTGTTATATTGAATGTAAAATATTACATACAGCAGCTGTCTAATTACTGAAAATAGAGTTTGTTTAAAACTTAATACAATATGTAAATAAAATTGTTTTTTATTTTTATGACGTGTGTTATAATAATGTTTGAAGTGTATGAATTTTAAATTAACCAACAAATTCTCTAAAACCATCATAATATGTTTGTTACTTAATTATATTTTAGATTATTTTTAGTAAAAGTGTGCTGTACATAAATGAAGTTTTTTTAGTATCGAATTTAATTAATAAAGTTGTAACTTTTTGTCCCACCCCCTTATTTTTTTGTTTACAAAATATACAGTATATTTTAGCCACTAATATTGTTTTGGAACTTCTTATTTTTCAAAATAAAGATTTTAGACTGGTAAGCTATTATGTTGTTCAGTCAGATAGATACTGGATTCAGAAAGTCACATGCAATCTGAAAATCTCCATTTTTCATGATAACATCAGTGAACTTTGTTCTATCAATAATACTTTTATGATTTTGATGTGCAATGATGTACATCTTGTTTGACGAAGCCAAAGTATCAAACTAGCATAGTAGAATATAACTGATATTCATTAATACAATTTTAATGAACAAGTTTGGGAAAATGCCTCCAAAGTTATTAGGGAATTTGATATTAGGATAGAATTCTCTAATGATCTGTTTATTTAATAATGAGTTAGTAAGGTAATAATTTTATGAATTGAAATACTGATGCTATTAATAAACTTAATCCAAACGGATTTAGAAAATTACAAATGTATCATTCTTGAGATAACTGAAATATTAATCCATAAGTGCAAGAATAAGGACAGCTACATTCAGAACAAATTCTTTTAATATTAAAGTAATTTCAATGAATGCCTCTATATTAAATAATACAGATGATGAGAGGAGAAAAAAAAACATCTTTATAAAAATCTGAAATTAATTCTTGAAGATATATTTCATAAAAACATTATCATTGAATGATACTGAAGAAAGAAAGAAATGCTACAAAAGATTTTTGGAATTTGCACTAGAATATGGTATAATAATGTACAAAGTCAAATGATAGGAAGACAAAAGCATAATAGATATGGTACTAAGATAGTGAACATACTTTTCAAAGGCTGACAATTTATAATAACAGCTTAGTGATTGCAAATATCAAGTTAACGCTTAAGGAATTGAATAAATGTAATTTTCAGAAATAAAAAGATCTAATTATAATAATAGAAATAGAAGTACAGCCAGATTTAAGAAAATCAAAAATTTGAAATATAAATAAATCAAAATCTAGATTTATCAATTAAAAATTTTTAATAGACTTTTGGGAAAGTGCTTATTGAAATTTTTTCAGAGAAAGATTGAAAATTATGTAAAAAATGTGTAATGATGTAAGGAAGATAATTGGGTAGATAATTATTGGGAGATCAGTGTAGAGATATAAAAAAATGTGATGGTAAATATCAATTCAACGAAGTGTACAAAATGATAAAAAAAAAAAAGCTAAACAAGAAAACATGGTCACTATTAAGAATGAAATTTTAAAGTCATAACATTTCTGAATTATATAAAGCAAACAATGAAAAAAATTATCAGAAATATTAATAAATGAGTTTACTGAAATTGCAACAGCATTTTATAAGCATTCAGTATAAGTGATACTTTGTTGGAAGAAGATGTAAAACAATAAGTTGAAGAATATGAGCTCAAAAGTGGTGAAATAGTGGGAGAAATGATCAGATATGATGGAGATGATTTACTTCAGGAATTCATTAATGCATTCTACATAAAAAGGAAAGCAAGCCAATGTGAGAAATTGTTTTAGGAAAAATCTTAATGAGCATTTTAAATGGAAAAAGATTGAACAAATAAGCTGAATTTAAAAAAAAAGATCTACACAATATATTTTTCCAACTCATTGCAAAGAATGCCAAAAGAAAATGAAAGAATCCTTTTTTCTTTATTTTCAGAAAGTCTGCCCGAATTGACAAAAAGGCAATTTAGGCAATATTTGAAACTCTTATAGAGTCATAAACTAATCTTCTAAGTAATATCTAATTAAAAGCAATCTCAATAATGTATGGAGTAATTGGAAGCTGGTTTCAATATTGAAAATGATCCAATCTTGCCCTATATATTTATTTGGAAATGATAATGGGTCAAATATTAAAGGAATGTCAGTATAATGAATAAGAATAAATAAGATATATAAATAATATAATTGAAGGTAAAGAAAGTGAGATATAACTTATTCAGACAATGTTGATTGGGAAAGAAAAAATGAATCTTGGAAAATTTTATTGAAAAAAATTAGAACAGTTGTTTAGCCAGAATGATGACCTGTAGACAAATGAAAGAAAACCTATAATATGAACGAATGATATTAAAGAGTGATGAGGAATAATTTATTTGATGTTTTTGCAAAAGATAAAACCAAGCTGAAGAGAGTTGGGGAAGAAACTATCATATAGTTATGGGGGAAAGAATCCTAGTTTCTGATGATGATGAATAGTATAATAAAATAAGTGAAGTTTGAATTATGTATTTAGATAAGTTTACTAAAAATAACTAGCTGTACACTAAATATTATATGTGGTTATAAATGGTATGTTATATAAATAACCTTATATAATCCATTTCAGATCAAAGACTCCTCAATATTTAAATAATGAAAAATATAATATTTACTAAACTAATCAGCTGCCAAGTATTGAAAAATTTAATAGCTTTTATGCTTTTCTCCCTCTAGCTAATAACGATGTTTGTCAATCATGTATTGTTGTATAATGTATGAATAATGTACTATTTAATTCAACAAGGATACAAAAATATATCCCTTTTCTATGATAACTATAAAAGCCAAAATATTAGATAAATAGCTTCAAAATCATGTGTTCAAATATAACAATTCATAATGATAAAATTTCATACCCTCTGTCTAAAAATTAGTTTATATATATTGCGAGCAAACATTGAACTTGCACTGAGAATCGAAGAATCAGCAGATGACATTACTGCAGCTGAGACAGCGCCTAGGCCAAAAAATGAAACTGCTTGTGGAGTTAGGTGTAACAAAACCAAAGGTAAGACCATTTTAGTGTCTGATGCTTCAGTCGGAACATGTCCATATGCTGTACTATTCCAATCTGAAATATATATATATATGTAAAGCATTAATAGTTTACTATATGTAGACAACACACACACAGAATTATTATAAAAAAAATTGAATGATATCTTGCACAAATTGCGGAAACTTATGCTAATGAAATATAATTGAATCAATAGTCCATTATTAAAAACAAGTTTCAGTTCTCTCAGAAATCAGCATAAGTATCAGCAACTTGTAGCTGGTATAATAATATTGGTGATTTATGAAGATACATCAATAATACTACATTCTGCCTTTAGTTCTAGGCAATTTGAGAATGTGCAGCAACATGCATATCACTATTATTATAAGCCTATGTTCAGATGAATATGGAAGTAAATTACAGCATTAATATGCAGGTGATGTAATTAAAAATCTGGGTTTTGTTTGTGTTGAATTTTTATGATAATGTGTATAATTTTAACAGATTTAAATACTTCTGAAAAATATACTTAAGTTACTCATCTCATAGAAAGCCTTAATTTCTTTATTATAGAAACTAGCTAAAAAAAATTGCAGTACTTAGAAACATGACCCCTCCCCCTAGTTTTGCTTTCTGAATTTTTTTAAAACCAATTTTTATATAGTGATTATTAGTTTTTTTTTTAATGATAGCTATATTATACATATTATTTTTTTGTCATTTTTTGTAATTCAAAATGGATGTCCTACAAAAAAAAATGCATTGTGATATTAATTAATGCAAATAATATCTGTCAAAGCCAGCAAATATAAAATCATTGATTACATTTTCAATCTCAGAACTTATAAAAATGGACAATCCAATGAATATATTAAGAGTTAGTGTTATATTCAAATTCAAGCATTGCTAGTCGAGAGGTCAGCACATCTGCCTTACAAGCAGTTGTCCCGGATAAGTGAGTTCGCTTCCTGGCCGATGCTATGACACATGAAAAAAAAAATATTAATATTTATTTTATATATATGCATATATATATATTGATACAAAGATTTTCATGGGTTGCATATATGAAAGACATATTTTGCAGGTTCATCCATATTAAAAAACTTTTGAATATTGATATACCGATGTTTCGACTTGATCACACAAGTCATCCACTGGGTGATAAAAGGTAGAAAGATGGTTGTAGAGGCACTACCATCACTGATTTGAAAAAAAACCTTAAAGTTCCACCAATAGTAAAAATGTTAAATTAAGAATGTTTTTTAAAAAAATCTTTCCAAATAGGAGGAAGTTTGTATGTATCATCTCACTTATTGATACAATCTAGCCTTTCAAGTATTCCAATGGCTTCTCTAATTTTGCACTGGTAGAGATTATCACATCTGGATATGATCATGGTACTAGAAAAATCAATTTTATGGCCTGAATCTATAGTAAGGAGTGAGAATGCTGATGAAGATGAGTATTGTTTAACTGAATTAGCATGCTCATCTCTCCTAACACTGATGCGATGATTATTTATACCTATGTAAGAAGCTTTACAATTTTCACATGAGATTTGATATATATATATAAAGAGATTATATTCATGAAAACAGAATAATTTTAGTTTTTGATGTTGCCAGGAAATTATCAATCACTACAAATTGACAATAATCCTGAAGCTAAACATTAACCTATAATAGCTCTTTTGTTGCAGTGTTTATTGAAATAAAAACTATTATAGGTTAATGGAAAAAAAAAACTTGTCTAACTTCAGTAGTACTATCAATTAATAGTAATTGATGGTTTCCTGGGAACATCAAAACCTAAAATTATTCTCTATTTACATGGATATAATTTTCTTATTTCTATTCTTTATTATAATAATGTATGAAAATATTTAATTCAATATAAGAATATTATGAAATTACTATATAAAATTTATAAGATATAAATAATGATGCATATATTTAAATTTTTGCCTAAAGATACACTTGAATATCTAAGACTAAAACACAACCCAAAGTAACATCTAATTGTCATCACTGATAATTTACCATCTTGTCACTCCAGAAATAAAGAAATCAAGGAATTTCATAAAAATAAAGTGATAAAAATTATGCACTTTTAAAAAAATATATAAATGAAAAAAATGCTTGTCAGGATCAGAGTCATCATTAAGATCATGGCTGTCTGCATGCAGAAATATAATATGTCACACTCAAATTAATGTCATTTTACACAATTATTATAATAACAATTTTCTTAAATAAAATATCAAAATTTACACATACTTAGTTTTACATTAGCTAACAAGTTCTCATAATTTATTATTTACATTTCTATAATTTAGCTTAAAAATAATAAAATTTATTTTTAATATCAATTTAATGTTTACATTTTCATTTCATTTAAAAAATGAAAATGTTTAAAAATAAAATACTTCAAAGTAATTTATTACACTAGTTTAAATTTGTTAATTAATTGGGATAAGTACTAACACATTTAAAATATTTTATTTTTTGCTTTTAGAGATGCAAACTCTAAATTTATTGAGTGGAATAATTTAACTGATGCTCAATTGTAATTATTGCCAACACCGATAGTCTTTTTTTATCATAAATTTTTAATTTTGAAAATGAGTATTTGCCACTAGCCAGATATAGTCAAAAAAGTACCAGTACAATTACAAGATTTGAACAGGTGGACAATAGATTGTTTTTGTAAATATATTTTAAAACGTTGCTAAGTTTCATTCCAGGCTTCAAATATACTTTCAACATTTTTAGTTCCTCTTCATTTATATCAGACATTTTATCAGCTGGATCTGTAAGTTTTAATTGTAAATCTGTGCAATGTTTTTTTTAAATTTTTTGTTATTAATATTTTGAATATTTCCAATGTCATACAAAATTTGGAATGTTTCTATATGTTCTTTTAACATTTCAAATTTTTGTTGCAATGTGTTAACTGTTGTATCAATAATAGGAAAAAAATAAAATTTACATTTTTTTTTCTGGGTCTGCAATATTTCCATCTATATTTTTGTAATCAAACATATATTTCTTTTTTTTTAATTCCAGACATTCCTGTTTTAGGAAATCCTGTATTTATATTGATGACTATCATAGCCATTTGTCTTGCTTCATGAATAAAATGATTGAAATTATCATCAGATCGTAATTCCATAAAATATTTTTCCACTTGCTTTAACACTTTCACAGCAGATTGAATAGTTTCTTTTGATTTTTGTAGTGATTTGCTTATTATTAATCTGACTTAGTTTATTGTGCCAAATTACACCTGGGTCTCATAGGTTCCTCAGAAAATGTGCACAAAAGAAATCACACAAAAATAGACTTAACTTACCTTGAAAAATGGGGGATATGTACTGTAATTTTCATAAATCGCATAAAAGCAAAGCAACAACATAAAATTACTTTAAAATTTGCATAAAAAAATAAGGAAATAAAATATGACTAATAAAAAATTTCAAATTTGAAAAAAATTGATACAAGATGAACTTTTTTTACTTTTTTTTTTATTAATTACAGTATTTAATTTTATTCAAAGCAATATATTTTTATGTGTAATTTACAGTATTTTACATTTTTTCATACATGTACAGTATTTTAATCATTATCGCTATTTGATGATATGCAAGGTTCATTTGTGAACTGGTAAAACAACAGATTCATCACAGGAGGAATACAACTAACGCCCAAACTAAAATGTTTTCCAATTGCAGTTGATCCTTCCCATTTTGCTAAGCGATCTAAAATTGAAATTTTTGTTTCCAAAGAAATTAATTTTCTTGGGTGCTTTTTTCTCTCCATTAGGGTAAGCTAAAAGTTTAAAATAAAAATAAGAACTTAGACTTATGATAATAAAAAGACACCTACTCACCACTGTTGAGCAAAATTTAATTAAAACTAACAATTAAAAATTAAATTCTTATTTTTGTCTTTAATTTTTTAATTTTCAATTCCATTTAAAAATCAAATTTCATTGTTTCACATCACATTACATAATTTTTAAATTGTTAATTACAATTAAAAATCAGATTTTAATTTTTAATTGTCAAATTTAATTGTGCTGACTGCTGTTACTCACCTTTTAAAAATAAACTTGTGGATACTAAATGATTAATTGATTATGTATTCTTTTTTAAAAAGCAAAAATAGAACGTGATTTAAAATGCAAAAACAACAACATGCATAGTATAGGCATCTATAACATTTGAACAGATCTACATTATAATCTTGTAAAATTTAATGTGTGTATATAAAATGGGGAAATTCTGATATTAAGTGAATTATGAACTTCTTTATTACATAATGGTATGATTATAAAGTGCTGAAAATATTGAAATTATTAGATGGAAGTCGAACTCCAATAATGCGCTATTACTTTAAATATGATGTGTGAGTGCGTGAAATTTATAATATTTAAAGTAATAGCACATTATCGGAGCTCGACTTCTAATCTAATAATTTTTATCACATTAAAGAAAACTGCATACAAAGATAATAAGAAGAAACATGAATCGCATAACTTCAAAATTGCATTAAAAAATCTGCATAAAACGAGATCCAGGTTATAAGGGAATGTAAAAATTTTAATGATTTTATTTGTTTATCAAGAAAATTTGCAATGATTCTAATCTTCACATGTACCTTGTTTCATCCACATTTAATTCTATCAGGGCATCATAAATTTTGCCAATTTGAGATATGAGAAAAGTACATCTTCTATTCGGCTTTCCCATCACATTTCTGATAATGGCTTGAAAGCAATTGTAATTTTTTTTAGAATGTTCCATGTATAATTGTTGCAGAGAAAAACACATAATTGCTGGATCAGATTTTAAAAATTTACTGTTTCAAAAGAACTTTTAGCAGAATCGTTTACCATTAAATTGAGGTTATGAACTGAATAAGACACAAAAAAAGGCTATTTCTTTTTCCATGCATATTTGCACTGTTCTCACATCCTCAACCTATTAAATCTTTTATATCTAGTTTCCATTCATCAAATTTTTGAGTACAAAGTCCATGCCCAGTAGTATCAGTAATGGGACAAAAATCTAAAAAATGTTTGTATATTTCTACAAGAAAATTAACAATAATGATTATTTGTTCAATTATAAGAAATATTAAGAGTACTGTTTAAAATTATAGAAAAATATTTTGATTTTCATACTATTTCAAGAATCTTAGTTTCTATTTCATTTGATATTAGTAAAATAATTTAATTTTGAATTTATGATCCAATATCGCTAGGGAATTTTTTATAATTAGATTGTTGAATTCACTGAAGATGTTCTGCCATAACATTATTACATTTTGAAATCATCTGTTTTCTGTTGTATTTTTATGCATCGAAAAGATACTATGAAGATCCTCTACATGATGGACATTGTTGAGACAGATTTTATTATTAATATTATTTATTCAATAATGGAGTGCTAGTTTTGTGTTTTACTTTCATATAATTCTTGCTAGGTCGCATCTATTGTTTTATTTTTCAAAGCATTCAAAACTTCCGCCATGTTTTCAATATGGTCTGTACTGGACTCATGCTTTTTTAAGAATTAATAATACATGTTTCCAATCATTTTCATACTAGCAATATTTTTTTTATTTATTTTTTCCTCATACATTCAGCATGGGTCACAAAATACAGAATTTAATGACTGAATATAAAACTTACTAGCAATGTACTTTTTCTCCATGATGTAATCTACATAGTAAAATTGAGAAAATGTTCTGATGTATATACCTCATCAAAATTTGATGTTGCTTGTTTATTCTGGATAATTTTCAGTAAGAAACTGAATATCTTTAATATTTAGTTTTTCCAATCACTTACCAGGATCATTTGATATTAATACAAATTGCAATTAGATACCAATAATTTTGTCTTCTATAAAACTAATATGTTGGTCAAAGTTCTTCTCTCTCAAACTTTTGTACACTATCTAAATAAATAGTCCTTAGCTTGTTTTATTTTAGAAGTCAAAGGAATATGTTTATCAGCAGAAGTAAATATATTTACACTGTCACTTGATCCTTTATTAACCTTTTGTCTGATGAATTTTTTTATTGTCCAGATTGAGTAAAAATTTGAGTGATTTGATTCGTTAAACATGGATCTAGCCAGTTTCCTTTCTGAAATATATTAATATACAATAATCAGCATTGTTATAATTTAGCTTCTAAAAATTACATTATTTTACATTCAAATTGGTTAAATATAACAAAAAATTTAAAATAATGTTAATAACTTAAGAAAAACATATGAAAAATAGCCTGCAGTAAAACAACCAATTAATCATTATGTGAAAACACCAGTGATTTCTTGTGTCTTAGATATTATGATAGCTAATTATTCACTTCTGTTGTCTTTTCTTTATTTAAAATTAAATATTTTAAATAAAAATCTAAATCTAGCCACATTATTAGTCAATATAGTGTAAAAAGTAATCATAAAATTCATAAATATTTATGAAAAATAGTTACATTTCAGCTTTCACTGAATATCATTGATATGCAAATAACGGTCAATATGTCTTGAATAATGATCCAGTGCTATTCACTTTCCCTTGATTATTCTTTTTGTAAAATTTAAAAATTTTTGTATCAAAGTTTATATTTAGGTAAATTAATATAGAAACCTAATTCTGAATGTAACAAATTATGAGAAATATATTTATTTACATTCAAAATCTATTACAAAAGCATAAAACATTTTGCCTTGATTTCTGACTTTGACAATTAGAAATACCTAGAGAACAATAGCCAAAGTTGACAGTCAGTAATTGTGCCTCTTTATACAAGAAAAGAGGTGGGACTATATACAATAGACTGCAGTCAGAAATCTATTTTTTGTGAAAAATACTGCCAATAATGGATTTTTTGGGAATTAAAATTTAAATACCAATAAAGCTATGAATTTACAATAAAACAAGTGTAAAATAGTGAAAATGTAACCAAAAATGGTTGTTAGATGATGCAAAAGTTTTGGTTTGAAGACCTGAAAAAATGTAGTCACCCTCAGATACACTTTCACCAAAAAAGTCACCCTCAATGTCTAAAAGTTTGGCCACCCTTGCTAGAGATGGTTTCAAAGAAAAAAAAGCCATGATAACAATAATACAATGTGTATATTAAATCATTCTAGTAGTCAGCCTAGTCCATAAAGGGAATCTCCTACTAAACAATTAACATTTTCATCTCCTATTCCAAGTACTAGTGGAATATCCACAAAACATGGAAAAATACTGTAATTAAAGAGAAATATATTCAGACAATAAAGAGAATGGGATTTAAACCAGCATAAAAAATCAACAGTGACCAGGAAGATGGAAAAACATATTTGAAATCCACATGAATGCAGACCCCATCCCCAGAAATATTTAAAGAGATGCAAAAGTTGATGTTAAAGAAAAATTGAGGCTCTTCTCTGTTGACACTGGATCTGTGTAAAAAAACCAATGCTTTATGGACAAAGGAAATTGTACAATGGTTTTAAAAATAAAGGATATGACCAATCAGAAAGTGACACCTAAAAGAGAAAATAAAAAAGAAACTACCAGCTTGCTAAAAGCAAGAGAGATATTTAAAATTGACAATAATTAAAAAAAAGAAAAAATACCAGCTTGTGAGAAAGCAAGCGAGACACTTAATATTGACAATAATTAAAAGATTTCAAACTTGTCAGAAAGCAAGAATGATGTTGATATTAAAAAAGTTTTTTTTAAAAAAGATGTGTAACATATGATATAAATGAAAGAAAATGTATTTTTAAATTAATAAAGTGCTAATCATCATGTAAATGAGAAATGAAAAGTTCTCCTGTTCTATTGTCCTCTTTTAAAGAGAGGGGATATATAACCCTAGTAACAGGAGTATAACTTTTATATAATCTGATTTGAAGAAGAAATTGTGTGTTCACTTATGCATGCATATACATGGTAATGAGAAAAAAAAGCATTTAATAAATTAAAGAGAATTTTAAGATCTTTTTGGTTTTACCTATTTTGAATCATACTATATATATAAAATTTTATTAATTCCTGCAGAAAATAAAATGGTGAATTTAAATCCAAGGAAAAGAATTATGAATTAACCACATTTTTTAAATTATAAATAAAATAGTAAAATTTGGCAAAGAATTTAGAAAGCAAACCACTTTCTTTCTTTTAATGAAGAATACAGTGGGAATTTTTTTTCTATGGGGTCCAAGATAGTAGAATAGTTTGTATTATGGTTACAGAGAGCAAAAGGATATACTATGTTATGGTACAGACAATGACTAATGATGCAAATAGTAGTCAGAGGTCAACTTCATTCTAATGCAGAAGTGAGCTGTAAGGAGAAGAGTTTGCCTTACTGCTAATTGAAATCACAACACATGTTTTATTATAGTAGTAAATATTTTGACATGTTAGGCTAGACCAGAACAAGTAGCACATCAATTGGAAAACTGAGTGTGCTGTGCCATCCAGAATATGTCTGAAATTGTATCTCTAGCTCTTATAATCAGCCAGTAAAGGGAAAGAACGTACTACACAGCAAATTGCCAAAGACTTATATGTATTTTATATGCACTATACTAATATAAAGCTAATTTACAGATGAAAAGAAAAAAGATTATGAAGATGACTAAGGGTAATTCTATAAAAGAAAATTGATATGGGACATCTAAGATGCAGGTATTACATATTGTTTTTTTTTTACCAGTAAGATAATAAGCTATTTATTCTATGATAATAAAAAGAGATTTTAAACATATAAAGATTGAAAGAAATGGATTATTGTGATATGTTATCCTATAGATTTACATTTTTAATTACAAGTATAAACTTAAACTGAAAGATATTAAATTAGCATTATGTTTCACTTCATACACATACTTATGTGGAATTACTAGAAGTAAAAATCTAGAAATGATTTGTTAAAAATATTTTAATGATTATATGATTGGGGTTATATCTATACATGAAAGTACTGAATGAGATAGATCTGAAATATATGAACTATTGATTAAGATTATATTAATTATTATATGCATGATTTGAAATTTACATTTGGGAATTTGAAATTTACATTTGGGAATTATTATTATATAGCTACAATCGAACTACATAATTTTGTTTTATTTATAAATGATTATATTGTTTTATTAATCTATTTGTTTGTTTTCCATAAGTTTAAATATTATAACTTCAATACCCACACACATACTAATTCATAAAAATATCCACAGCTCTGAGAACATGTGAACTACTGAGGGATGTGCTGGGGTGTTACAGTAATGATTTGTAAATGATGATGATTGTTATCTTACATAATTCTAAATAAATGTTTTCTTTTGAGAAGAAAAAATGCCAGGAGTTTCTTCAAATAGAAACTGAAAATTAAAATATTCTAAAGTGTTTGTGATCATAAAACCACCATCATCATCCCCATTGTTGAATTTAATTATATAGATTTAAACCATGATTTACAAGATTCATAGATACATGTAGAAGATATTCTTACATTTATAAGTATGCAATACAGAGAGCATATCAATAGCTCAAACAAGCTCTTAATAAGTGCGGTATGAGAAAATATTTAAAATCTCTATCCAGAACACTCCCATCTCCAAACTAACTCTGGATAGAGATTTTAAATATTTTCTCATACCACACTTATTAATTAAGAGCTTTATGAGCTATTGGTATGCTTTCTGTATTGCATTTTTGTAAATTCAAGCTTATAAAAGTAATGTCACGTTCTATATGACTTGCTTTTTTGATTATCATGATTTATAAGTATACAGTATATTTATGGTTATTGAACATGGAGGATTTTATATATATATATATATATTGCATATATCATGGTTTTGGGTTCAAACCTGAATTATTGGTGTATTTACTGATTCAAAATGCACAATTATTACAATATTATACAAATTGAATGACTCAATTCTCTTAGTTGATTATATCAATATGTGAAAAAAAAAAAGAAAAAAAAACGACAAAAAGACGTTGAAAGAAAGCAGAGATTTTTTTTTAATATTCATAATGTTCTGAGTTATTTATTAGTAATGAATATCTTTTTGAGAAAAAAAAATAGATATCTTAATTATTTGAATATATATATTCTTTTATATGGTTAATTATTTAATGAGTTTATCTTTTAATATATAGTTGTAGAAAAAGTTTCAATAATTATTATCATCATCATCATCATCATCATTATTATTATTATTATTATTATTATTATTATTATTATTATTATTATTATTATTATTATTTCAGTCACACTTTCAAGGTTAATATTTATTTATGGTTGTTAAAAATGACGATGGTAATAATAAATACAAAATAGATATATGAAGAATACATTAGAAATAAGATTAATAACACAAAAGATTAAAATTTATAATGTGAATTTATTTACTTGCCAGAAAAAAGAAAAAGAGACTTGTGATTTACATATATATATTCATTTTTTTTATATGTGGATAAATTAAACTGTTTACATTTCTTTTTAATTATCTGGTATTATTACTATTATTATTATTTTAACAATACAATGTAAGATGTTCTCAGAATTAACAAGAGAGTTGAAGTGAATATTTCTCAAGTGGCCATCAATGTAAAATACTAAGGAGATCAATAACATAATAAAGGGAAAGGATATATGGCGATTGTGCTTTTAATTATTTTTTTATTACTTTTTTGGAAAACTAAAGGCTAGCAAAGCTATTCTTTCCAATTTTGCATTATTCACCTAAAAAGAGAAAATAATTTCTATTTGAACTAAATAATGATAAAGGAATGTGTGGGTAGACAGGTCATCTATCCAAGGTCTTAATCTGTTTTGGCCTATATCTAATATTTTTACTGAATGAAGAATTATTAACAACTGAATGAAGGATTAACAAGCATGCATCTGTAAAAGAAAAAGAAATTGTAATAAGCAACTAGCTATTCTTGCCTGGAGAAAAGAAAGGAGACAACACTATGATGGGAGAAGCATTTCAAAATAATTCTGATTATTTGTATCAATCCATCTCAATCTGGTATGCAGAAATAATATTTCAAAACCAACTCAAACTGTTCAAAAAAAAAAAAAATACATTCATGAGATGTGTTAATACAGTCAAGACAAGGCCAAGCAGAGACTCTTCAAACAACTGTTTACCTTATTTAGAAAAATAAGAAAATATAAGAGAAAGTCAATCAAGTATAATTAATGTTTAAAATTGAAATGTATTCACATTTATTTATTTTTATCATTTTTTTGGTATTTCATGAAAGGTCAGAGCTACTTAACAGATATTATTCTTATTTATTTATTTTTAAATATAACACATACGTATACCTAACATATAGCATATGTATGTAAGATAAATTGCATTGGGTAAACTTTTGTCATCATTTATGTTAACATGAAGACTATTTTAAATGTTAAAAATATTATCACAGAGAAATATATACATATTTGACTTACATATGACTTGCAGTTTTATTCAGTAAGCATGGTATATGTTTAAGTGGATAAAAATGATATTTAATTTACTCACTGAAGGATCAAAGACTTTTCAAACATTTTTTCAAAGAGGAATAATGATGAGTAATATTTTATTTACAAATCTAACCAATTTTTGGAAAACAGGTTTAAATTTTTTTTATCTTTCTTGCTTAAAAAAAAACAATATTTATTTACTTACCAATAAAGGGCTAGTTAAATAGATTCTAAGATTTTACCTGACCTGATTTTGAACTCAAATTATGGATATTTGTAAAAAATTGTGAGGAAAATGGCATATATTTAAGTTTAATAGTTAATTTTATATTATTATCAACAAGACATTTATACATATTTTCAAAAATTATTTTTAATGCAAAATAAACTAATAAATATTTATAAATATACCTGCAGCCTTTGCAACAACCCCAATTATGAGACTTGGAATTGCCATAACAATACAACCAACTGCAGCAACATATGACAAAATCTGAGCTTTGAATGCACTTTTGGAGGATAGGACTCGTTGAAAGTATACCTTAGATAATATATGAAATATTAAAATAATTCATAGCAATTAATTTATATGGCAAAAAAATCATTCATTGTAATTTAATATATACAAAATCTAACTAATTATAATTACTTAGATGATATACTCTTTTTAATAACATTGCATGAATAAAATAATATGAGGTTAATTATTTTTAATATTTGATTTAGTAAATTGTATTTTTATGTTCATGTCATTCTGTATTGAGAACTCATCCTAACTCAGCAGAAGCTTATCTTCAAGTAATGGACAATAAAACTGACAACTAAAGTAATGATAAAAGAAAATAAATAACCAATGGAAAAAAAAAACAGATCACTTGAGATCTAGAACAGTAAATCCTATTGTTGCCAATAAGGATGGGGATCTTGATATATATTGATGTTCATTTGACAGGGAAATTAGACAATGCAGACAACTTTCAGAAGGTCAGAGGTGTCAGACATTGAACAACAGTATTTATTGTAACAGTCCAGGTTTTCCACCGGAAGAGGGTGAACACATCTTATTACGGTCAAGCCTAGGGTCTTCAGGTAAAATGCTGTAAATGATGTGAAGAAGTACCTAACTAATGTATCTACCTCCAATGGGCTAGCTCTAAGTTTACACATTAAATTCAGACACAATTTAGGCTAGTTCATCCATACCTCATTCCTCTTTCGGATTTCATTAGGCCTCAGTATTCAAACTCAGGGAGAATGTTGCCTTTGGCTCTCTTCAGGGGCGAATTTATCTTATATAGCAACTATTACACCTCTATATAGATTCCCATTGAGTTAAAATACATCCAACCTATTGTTGCATTTCATATAATAACAATATATATATATGTGTGTGTGTGCATGTGTATAATCATATAAATTGGTGTATGAATGATTACATATCAATTTTTAATTTAAATCAAACTGATAACAATTATTAGATAACAGACAAAATTCAAACTCTTTTAACATGACAATAATAATAAAAAATGTATATACATATGTGTGTCAAGTATGCATTTCTACCATATTAATGATTAAATGTGTTTATTACTCCAACCTGTCCCATGGTAGACATATATGACAAGATATGAAATATTTTCAAGCAAGTAAATTTAACAACAAAAAATCATTGATTTATTATTACAATGATTGAAAAACTGACTAGCTAATTTATCATAATATGCAAATATATGTATAAAAGCCTTGTCATCAAATTCTGATGATGGCTGTTTCTTCTTTTTTGGGATCCCCTATCTATGTATAGTTGATAGAAAAGGAACATTGATATAAGAAAATTAGTCATTCACACCAAATAAACTAAATATGATTATCATTAATTAAATAAACAATAAACAAACTCTGTTTTGTAATAGTGTATGTACTTAATATGGAATAGTATCAGAAAATTCTTACCTCATTCCCTAATCCATGGTAGTGTCCAAATATTAAGTCACTATGGAGGGAACTAACTAAACTTAATACCTTTCCCCCTGTACTATATTGCTCTTAAATATAGTGGACTATTCCAAACATAAACAAGTTCAAACTTCCAAGTGTGAGAGATAAATAAGAATAGAATTTTACAAATACATAAATAAAAAAAAAAATATAACATATGATAATTCAATTTCTTTTCAATCACACTTATTAAAGTCCTTGAATCTATTAATAACACCTCTCATGGATACAGTCTATCTTTATTCACATCATTCTGTTCTGATAAATCCTTGATCGCTTGCTCAAATTCTTTGGCAATGTACTTGAAATATTGTTTCCATTTCTGCAGTTGTTCTCCTCCTGGATCCATCAGACATTTGATACTTCTTTAGACATTATGTATCTAAGTGAAACAAATCATCATACTTTATGGCTGGGATGGTAGCACTTCAATCCTGTGATGACTTTATTTAGTCAGAATACATTGCTTATTGCTTTATAATAAATTAAATTTTCTTCAATTTGTTATTTGGTATTTAGATAATTATATAAAATAAAATTTACTTCATTGTCCAAGTGGCAATATATTTTCTTTCCTCTCATTCAAACAATATCACAGTCCATAATTTTTGCTTATCAATTTAAAATTAATTCAGTTCTTATATTAAATTGCTAGAAAATTTATCAACTTTCTCTATTTTAATTGTTAATTGCTATTTCTTCAACTTTTTATACTGTTAAAATTATACAATTAAAATGAGATTTTCAAACAAATCATCCATTTTATCTTGCATTCTATGGTTCAATCTTAAGATACTGGTTGTGTGCAGTAATCCTATCCTTGGATAAATGACAAAAGATGATGAAAACAAACTGGGTTCACTTTTATACCATGCTGAGTTTCTGTTGCTTAGTATATAAACTTTTTCATTTCCCATTTAATTACTGTGGTTGTCTATTGCTATGTCTATATATTCATTATAGATATAGTTAAAATTATGTAATAAAAATTATATAGTAAACTTACATAGTAAAATTCTACTCTCACTTTCTAACACTTGGTTGTGTAAAATTTTGCTTTCACTTTTTAACACTTGGTTCTCTAGGTATTGACTTGTATGCCTACAAAGTCTAAGCCTTAAATAGTGATACTTACACAATGACAAATGATTTATTGTTAGTATAGTAATATATATATATGAAAGGTCTTTTTAATTAGGTTTTTACTTTCCATTGAAAAAGAGCATTTATTTCATTTTAACATTATTTTGATTCAGTAATTATTAAAAGAAACTTTTAATGCCTACATGTCTGTATATCTAATGCATAAAAAATTTGATAATGCATATTAACCTATTATGATTTAACTTGATGTTGTGAATATATAAAGATCCGTTTGAACAGGGTTGTAAGCTACCCTTATAGGGTTAAAATGTTTTGGTATCACTAAAATTTTAACACTTAATTAGAGAGTATGTTGGTTTAGTGTTGGATTGCTTAAGATTTTTGCTTTTCTTTTAAAGAAGGGTTGTAAAGCCTATTTATTTTAATTTCTGCTGTTTCCTCAACTATATTTCTACTCCTTTACAATTTCTTGCTTTACTGCTTGCATCATAGTGAAGTGAGATTTATACATAGGCCCCTTTTTGTTATGTATGGTTATATGAGACCAACCAGTAATGTGTCTATTGTGGATGGCACACAGTTGAACTCATTAGCCTTAATCCTGCTCCTTTGTGAGAGTTACTGGATTTTTCTAAAGACTAAGTAAAATATTGGAGTGTTCATTGTTCTGCATGGGTCAACTTCTATGTCTCAGTTCACTCAAAAGTATCCCAGTAATTGCTTTTGTGATTACCTGGGCATACTCTAATCATAAATTAATGACTCCATTTTTTATATTATCTCTCTTCTCCTTCTAGCTTTAACAAAAACTCATGCTTATTTAATTTACTTATCAGTTATATATGTTATCTCTGTGGTCACTTTGATTGACCAAAATACAGCTTTAGAATATGGGTATTATACATTCCCTTAACTTTGCCTTCTGCTTCTATTCACAATAGTGATATTGTTTATAAAATTTTTGGTACTTATTTTCTAGTGGTTTACTCATGTGGGACATCTTGACAAATACTTTATCCCCTATCTTGAATTTGTGTCACTCCTTTTTGTGCTTTTGTTTCTTCACTCAATCTTATTTAATAATTGTAGATATGCCTTTTGTATGTTTTTTCAAATATTGGTACATTTAACTGTGGATTGGTATTTAGTAAATAATGTTGTTTTCATGGTGCTTAACTGGCCTATACCCTATGTTTGGTTGAATGACCATAAGTTGTGGTCTACATCACATATAGGTCCATCTATCCATGTTCTACTCACTTTTGAATGTCTCTTCCATGTGTTTATGGTGTCATCAATTATATATATATATATATATATATATATATATATATATATATATTTACAAATATATATATATATATATATATATATATATTTGTAAAACATATTTGTGTCTATCCCTTTGGGTTTGGTCTGGTTCATGTGTCCCAGGTCACAATCTCTGAGATTCATCCTTAGTTGCTTTTTAAGCACTAGCATTTCTATGCCAAATGAATGGGAAAGGGCCTTCATAGGTATTGCATAACTTATGTAACTGTGGACTTTTGCTTTTTGGTTTGTTGTGTGCTCATATCCATTGTTCTCCAATGTCTTCTTATATTTTGATCATTGCTTCAGTTATAGAAGGGCTTTGCATACCATAATGTACATTTAGAATGATCAAGTCTATTGGCCTCACTTGTTCTTTTATAATTGGTCTTTCTATTGTGATAACCTCCTTTTGTAGCAGCCATTATAACTAGTAATGTTCTAATCTGATGGTTGTTACTCAATTCACCACCATTGTGCCTGGATGGGGACTTTACTTTGCTGGTAGATATAAATGTGACAATATAATTCTAAAGATTTATCCAATTTGTTTACAATAGTACCTTCTTCTATATATTCTTCCACAATATCTTTAACATTTGGGGTGTCTATTTGTGAAGTCAGTACATGATTTTAGGGTTGGCTAAGTATTTCAGACTAATTACTCTAAATTAAAGTTAAGAGGGTAATCTTCCATCTCAGGCAGTATGTGATGTGAGAGAGGTTTCTCAAAAGGGTTACTCATCCTCTGCATGTCTTTAAGAGCAATCTCCAGGTGATTTTCCCTATCATTGCACTTTTCCTTATTATTCTGGGTGCTCATGTTGGTTTTGGTTTGTCACATTTCAAAGGTTGATGTCCCTCAGCCCAGCTGAGACTCTATCATTAAAAACCTCAGATTTATGGCTTTATCTAATCAATCCAATCCTGTATTTCAGTTGCATTCTCTACCAGTTTCTCAAGACTGGTCTTGTCTATGATTGTGTCAGTTTCTGTTGTGGCTATTTTGTCCTTGTATTATTTAAGATGATGATCTAGGACTCCTAATGCTTTATCAAGTGACTCTATCTTGATGCTCTGTGTTGTGGAGTTGATCCATTCTTGAGTGTACATCCTGAAATTTCCTTTGGACTTTGGCTTGCAGTTTTTCCTACTACTCACATGTCTCATCTCTGAAGATTACGTTTGCCGTTTAATTGCCCAATGATACTAGACAAACTCTTCAAATTGTTGTTGGCATTTTAGGTCTTTCTCCTACATCTCATTTCTCAGATTGCCAAGTGCTAGATTCATCTCTGAGTTGTCCTTTTGTACCCTATTCAAGTTTATTGACAACTGCTCCATGTCACCAGATAGCCTAGTTTCTATATTCTTCACTTCTGTTTTTATATCTGCCCTAACATATGTTTTTTTAAACTTTTGTCCAGATTTATCATCCTTTTATCTATGTTTTCTTTTAAACTTTTGTCCAGATTTATCATCCTATTACTCATTTCTTCTTTCATTTCCTCCTTCACACTGTTCATATCTCCCATCATTTCTTCTTTCATATTATCCGTATCTCTTCTCAAATCCTTCATACTGCTCATTTATGCTTCCATGACACTCATGATCATTTGATATAATCTGTCCAATGGACATGTTACTTCCTGTAGGCTATGCCACTTTGATTTTAGGTAGTTGGGCCATTCCATTGTCGAGTGTTTCTAGTGCTTGAGGATCTGTGACATGTGTTTATTGAGGGGTCAACCTCAGCCATAGACCCCCCATGTATTGGGATCTGTGAAGATCCCCAATATTACCAGTGTCATTTATCTTGCTATCACTATCACTCCGTGGTTCTTCAACATGTTTCATATTCTTGCTTAATAACTGCCTTACACTTCTAAGTATCATTAAACCTTTTCTTTAATAGTTAAGTGTAGAGTTACTTTTCCTTATAAATACAAATATATATTCATCATAGGATTTTCTGATACCTCCTTGCCATTGAGCATTTATTTAACTCCTCCTTCTATTTTATACTCTTGTCAGTGTATATGCTGCTTTTTAATGCCTCCTTTTTGTTTAACCTACATTTATCTGCATACCTCATCTATTTTAACTTATTTTTATTAATTAGTCATTTATTCATAGTCTCTCTTTATCATTTTATACTGATGTGATCAAACTGAGAGACAGATTGCGCTTCACAGCCCTTTCCAATCTCCTGCCACCAAACCAAATTCAAACTCCATCCCCATGCTAATATATGCACTTAATATATGCACTTATATAACTCAATTTTTTTGTTCTAGTTTTAAAATTAACTGTGATGAAGATATCTACATTTAAATTAAATATCTTAAATAAATAAACAAATAAATATTTTGTATCATTTAAAAGTTGTATATGTGCATAAGGAATGTGTACAAATAACAGGTGATGGGAGATTACTTATAAATTAATTATTATATTAAAACATATTATATTAGCTTGTATATTTAAAATTATGTATAAAATATTTCTTATTTTCAGTAATAGCAGTCAGAAAGACTGATGCAATCATGACAAATATTCTTGAACACAAATTAATTAGAATACAACCCATTAGCAAATTTAGAAATATGATAATTTTAGAAATATAAAGTAAGACCCATTAGTGAAAAATTTGTACATTTTAAATTAGTTTTGAAATCTAAGATTAGATTTTAAAACAATCCTTCGAAGAATGTTCGGCAGGGTTGTATTGTTTTCTAACTTATTAGAACAAAAGCATGCATCTGGTTTGCAAATTGCAGATACTCAAGGTATTTAAATTGCCTAAGGTATTATAACTAAAAGCATTCCATAATAATTTATCAAATGTATAAATAGGCCAGATTTGAATGCTGAAAAAAAAACCAGCTACTTTTAAAGAGTAATGGCTGATCTAATCCACACTGGTTGTATTTTCAAATCAATGTGGCATGAGTAAAGGGAAGATTCACCTTTCCTGGATGTTCAAATGCAGTCTTCCACAAAATCATCACCCTGAACCTATCTACCCATGAACTATAATCATATACTTAAAGGTTAAGTAATGGAAACACTATCTCCTATCAAAGAAGAGTCAAAACCTAGATCTAGTCTCTGATGGATTCTGCATTTAACTGAGGACCACTATTAATGACTGATTAAGGTAATAAATTCCAACTCATAAACTTTCTTTAAACAATTTAAACCTTAATCTAAATGTCTTACATAACCATTTCTTTAATGTATTATAATTCTTTTAGCCGTTGAGATCAGAAATCAAGTATTAAGTAAAATAATTTGTAATTTTCTTAATTGATTTTAATAAGTACTCAGCTCTCTGCATAAACTCTATTCATATCTCTCCTGTCATTAAACCTCAATTATATAATATTTTTTCAAGTCACTTTCGTGTGGCGGCAATATTTTGTAGTAAGTTTATTACTATATTTGGTATTTTGAAACTAATATGCCAATAACCTTCTAAACTTGCAAGAATGTTTGCTCTCTCTTAAACCTGCCTCTTTTTATAGGGAGGTTAATTAATTTTTAGTTAAAAACATATTTTGTTGTTTTCATTACTGCAGACCCTTGCCAGCTTGGGAGAAAACCAAGTTAATTATATTCTAATGTTATAACCAAATAGCAGAACAGAAATCTGCTTTTTTAATTAAATAATAATGCTAGTTCTAAAATAAAAAAAGGTATTTCTTGGAAATTAAATATATTATTATTATCTGAAGTAAAGTTTAACCACCATCACCTAAATCTTATATATAATTATTTGTAAAAATGTTATAAAAACAGTTGTGACTGAGTATTCACCTGTTATTTTAACATTTGTGGGAAGGAGAGGGATTCTCAATTCTAGGTAGATTAATATTCTATCAGTTAATTTAAATTATCCATCACTGTTTAGTAACTCAATCATACCATTAAGCTGGATATTCCAAATACATAGGTGTTAATGAAATAATTATGATATAAAAAGTTTTATATGTATGTTATTCCAAGTGTTGCATGCATACAGGCCTCTTCATTTCATTTGTATATATTGTGCTTCATCCCACCGGGTGTATCAGAAAGCCGAACCCCATTTTGTTGGATCAAGTCCAAGAAATGAGGTCATAAAACCCCTTGGGACTCTTCACCACATGAGGAAACTCTGCATGGGATTGCTCTGGGACAGCCAATCCATAGCAACTTCCACCAGATTATTCTTCATTCAATGAACTGATTCTGCTAAAGACACAGAAAGAAATCGGTCACCATTTCTTTAATGAAAAGTCTGAAGCATCTTTTAGGATCCGAGACTGGATCACATAAATACACCATCAAGTATGTACCACTCTCTTATTTTTCATTTCAAATAAAACCTATGAATATCCATCAGCCATAATGTTCTGATTATACTAAGCAGATTTCTTTATAAGTTATTAATCTTCTCATGTGTGTGACATTCTGTGACACAATTATATATATTCCAAATGAATTCTTCCACACATGTTTCTTGTTCAACATAAGCTGAGATTAAATATTTCATTCATTAATATTAATGATAATTATATAAAATTGTAATAAACTAAATAATACTTTTAAACAAATTCGGTCAAGTACTACTTTTCTCTCCAGGGGTGGAACAACAAAGAATCACAAATATGCTTATATTATAGTGTTAGTTAAACTGTATTTCTATAAGTAATCAATCAGTTATAGGCATGTCAATCAGCCAACACTAAAATAACCTACCAATAAATGTGTACATGATGTCTTAAATTGTAAAAGAAAAATCTTATGTCATAAATAAAATGTAAAAATGTTAATGATAATTAATGGAGAATTATTATAATCAAATTACTAATGTTTTGTTTTGCTTACATTAATAAATCAGAAATATATGTAAAACTAAGCCTTCAGAATAATTGTTTCCTTTATTTAACAAATATTATATCTTGATTAAAAAAAGTATGTTTACTATAACTATATAAGATCCCGCTAATCTTATATATAAATAATGTGAAAGATCACGATCCTTTAGATATGCTAGAACTTGTAATTATTATTATACAAGGGCTTTACCATAGTGTCCATGTCTAAATAAAATCTTTGCAATGCTGGCCGAGAAAGATGAAAATAAATCAGGTAACATCGGAGGTGTTGCTCATAAGTTGGTAGATCTGGAGAATGGGCAAATAGGGCAGAGTTCATGAGTGTTCCTGACCTGTGTATCTTGCACATGATTGGACTTGGGGTCATTTGCCTAGATTCTAGTTCTTGTTATGTGAACAGACAAAACTGAGTGGAACATGTTTTTTCCCCTGGGTTTGGCAACTACAACATTAGGCTCGATTAAAAGACCTATATACCCTGAGTAATAAATTTCATTTATATGTATAGGAAAGGCAGGGTCATAAGATATGTATAAAAAAAAATTTCCTGGATTTGGGCACTCAATTCATGTGGCCTTTGAATATGGTGCACACCCTGAACAGCTCATTAGTCTATAAATGTATATTTTTCCACATGAATAATGTTGAGCATATATATAGTTTTTTTTTTTTCACGAATAAGATTTTAAATATGCATATATAATTTTCTCGGGTTTGTGAAAGTAAAGTCATGGCAGTTTTAAATAATTTCCACACCCTTAATGAAATATAAAAATTTGTGCTTCAAATAATAATGACAAAATTTTTTTGTTGTATTGTAAACCTCAACTTGTAGTGCAGCCTTTATAAATAAAATGATATATATGTAAGAGTATATAATAATGTCAAAACGGATCATGTAGTCAAATATAATGTGAAAGATATAAAAATACAATGTAATAACAGTCTTACCATGTTGGCTGGCATCCAGTAGTAATAACATTATAAATTTGCCAATAGGTAGTAGATTGAATAAAAGAAAAAAATTAAGAAATAAGTTATATAGAGAGTTTTCTTTCAAGAAATTATATACCATATGTATTTACATAAAATAATTTCTAATAAATGGATTGTTAAGTATGTTTCAGGTGCAGAAGAACAACCAAAACAATAGATTGGGAAGAAAAGGCAAAAAAAGGTTAGCGAATAATAATAAAAAACATTGTGATATATAAAATTTTGAATTAGAATAGTTGAAAAAGAAAAAGAAAAACATCAGGTATGGTAGCATAATGAAATAAAATGAACAAGTATGGATTGGGTTATGAAAAATAAATAAATAAATAAAAGATGGACAACATGCTTATAATGATTATAATATATCAAGATAGTTTGAAATAATTTTTTTAAAATTTAGGTTATAATAAACGTAAATTTTGAGCATCTGCAAAATGTCAGCAGCAAGGGGGAATATAGAAAAAAAGTTCAGAATAGTTAATAGTAGAGTTGTTTTTTTTGCCACTTTTAGCCAAAAGATAAAAAGGGCATAAAAATATATATTAAGGCACTAGTATAAGAACAATATAACTATGCAAGCAAATTAACTGATTCAAAATATTAAGTTGTTCAGGCTAATAAATAGTAAAAAGAAAAGTAAAAGATGGTGCTGTATGAAATATACTTATGGTTCTAAAATAATTCAGGCATATTTGATCCAAGTCTAAGATTCTCAATCATAAAGACCGTAAGCCAGAAACCAGTCTGGAGATTAGCATTGAGTGTCTATTAATTATCCAAGCATATAGTAGATAGCAGTACTCAGAATAGAACACAAGAATTTACTCTTGTAAAACATTTGTTGAGTTATAATACTTTGAAATAAATCACGCAAATAGAAATTTTTCTGTTTTAATTTTAAATATTGTTTTCATGAAATTAGTGTTACTAAAAGTATTTAATACAATGTTTGTTTATTAAATACTTTTAGGATTTTTTGCACTGAGATGTTTTTTATATGAAGTATAAGTAAATTTCTTGCCAAGATATAGAATTAAGAACTCTTTAGAGCTGCAGCTTTACTGACCAATCCTGTCTGGCTACATTAAATTAAAAAAAAATGGTATTTCATTCTCTGTTTTTTTGAACAAGTTGGTTCTTTTGGAAAAGTATAACAACATTAAAATTATTAAAGTAATAAATAATTATTAGGAAAAAAATTAAAAATATAAATTGAGTTAAAACATACAAATCCATATATATATATATTGCTTAAGGAAGAATTATATATATATATATTATAACAGTGCGGACCTGTGGGTCTTACCGTATCTACGTATCTGCACTACAAGGGCGCCATCTAGGCATTTGAACCTAGAAAATTTATAGAGTAGGCAGATATGCAAGTTAAAAAAAAAAATTATTTTATATATTTCGATTCCGACCGTTAGCCCAATGTCACTAGTTCAGTAGAACTGAAGAGATTTATATTTTACAAATTCCTATCTAAGAATATTTCAATATTAAAAAAGAATAAAATAATCCACTACCAGTAATTAACACACAAACATTTATTTACGCACATATATAATATTTATATTTAAAATTGAGAAATAAATTTAGACTTTACAATTAGTTTTAAATTGGTTATTATTATTATTATTTTTAAATTTAAATTATTGTTTAATAAAGTCTGCAAAGATGGACATTTTAATAATATTTTACTTTAGCATGTTGAGTATAGATAGACTACATAGATTTCTCACTAACAAAAAAAACTTATCAAAACACTCATTCAATATCAGACTAAAAGTTCGCAGCCAAACCAATGCCTGCTTCCAGATATATAGTCGCAACCAATGTAATAGAAAGATGCTAGCATAAAATCATGCTGACAGGAATGTGCATCTGACAGCGTGATATTATTTGGAGGACATGATCCTCATCCAGTATAGGAATGGGCATCTGTCTGGTGAAGGAATCATGTATATAAATTAATTAAAGAGTGCTATGTATGGGGGAGAGCAGTCTTTCTGCAGACTTATAAAACCCTGTACATAGAGCTAGAAGGGGTTAATGGCACAGGAAATATGTCTGTGACCATTTCAACGATATGACTACCTCTTTGGGGTCATGCATTCAGTTGGGCATGCTGCCCTGTATGCTAAACATGCTTCACATTACATTGATATAAACACCCATATATCCCTCCACAAGCATCGTCCTAACTACGAAACAAATAGCCTGAAATTAACCCTTTAAAATAAACATAAACAAATTTAAACATAGTTATTAATTTTTTTATCCATGCAGCTATCTACACCCAACTTTAATTTGATACATTTTAATTAATACTTAACACAAAAAAGGAGAGAAATGGAAATGATTGCTTAAACATATGCATAAAAAATATTAATAGTTGATTTTAAAATTTTTTAGGTCAGATAATAGTTTTTATTTTCAGCTATTAAATGCAAATTTAGGAAAAGTTCCTGTTAGATAAACATAAGAGTTCATACGTTATGGATTGAGCAGATTTAGAGACCCATCTTCGTAGATTTTTGTCCTTCTTTAAAATGAAACCGCTACTTTGCCATTCATTTGGTCAGGAACTGTCATCCAGAGGCCTCAGCTGGTTGTCTGGAAAATTAAATTAATTGCAGACTTCTACATCGTGAAATCTGCAACAAAGCTAGTTATAATGGTATATTCATAGTCAGCCCTAAGATAACAATTATAATAATCATTTGGCTTTTATATTTTTATTAGCCTCTTATCAGCAAATCTTCAGATTCAATGAGCAAAATGTCACTAATCCTCTTGTGTTTCAGTTACGGTCCGTGCTGTCATTTCATGCTCGCAGTGGTCATTTAATTTCTTTGTATTCTCTTATCTGACCATTTAATTATTCGAGTGCCCCAAGGGCTAGTGTGCTTTAGAACAATCACTTAATTAATAAAGCAATCATTACCATTTTCTAAGATTATAGAAATCAACATTATTTCTATTTTTAAAATATCAATCTTTATATTTTTACTTTTGTACAAAAAAAAAATACTTTCAAATACTTTTTCTTAAAATAGTTTAAATTTTCCATCTGCAGGACAATATATAAACAATTTTTAATTTTCAGTTTTTAAGTTTTTTTCTTTTTAATAAATCAATTTTTATTTACGATCTTTTTATTTTCATTTTAAAATAATGTAACGGCATATTATATTCCATTACTATATATATATATATATGCTGATTTTTTTTGATCACATTAAATTATATATTATTTTAGAATTTTATTTTATTCATCTGTAGCATTTTAAACTTATATTAAAGAATAAATAAATAAAAAATTTCTCTTTACATTAAATAAAGAAATTATATGTTTTACCTGCCAAGGAATTCCTCCAAAAATTAATAATAAGGCAGCATCTAAATAGGATCCAGCTCCACTTGCACCTACTTCCCCTAACCATTGTGATTGTGTAACATTTTGCAAGTGAGGTGCCACTTGAGGACTCTGCATAGCAAATGGAATACTAAGCCACTGAATAATAGAAAAAATAATTATTAGAGAAGTTATTGGATTTTTATTGTTAGTGTAAATTATACAGGTGTTAGTTTAATATTTTGGTTATATTTACAAAAAAATATATATTTCAGCTTATTTACTTATATAAATGATTAATACAAAAGTATTAAATGAATTTTAACTTATTGACTACTATCTATAAATGTGCTCACAGAAGGACATTTCTACAAGATATATGCTACAAGTTTTTTCATACTTTCTTTTAAAAGATTTTCCTTTAATTGTTAACATTAAATATAACATTAAGATAAAACAAATGCAAAATTATAATTCTAAAATTCTCTTGACATTAGAACTAAAATATAAAAATAAAAACTGAGTAATGAATCAGAATAGCCAATACTTCAAACATTTTACCATTAACCCAATGAATATTTCAGATATTACATTTTTTTGTATATATTAACTTTTTATTTATTGATAAATAAATATAAATTATTTATTTATAAATAAATTATTTTATTGTATTACCTCCTACTGCATAGAATTATTGATTTTAAAATGATTTATCCATTTATTTATTAATATATAGTTTTTTTATTTATTCATTTATAAATAAACCAGAAAGATTATTAATAAATCATTTCCTATTTCTTTTTCTGAAAGGAATTATTTTCCTCAAATCTATAACTTCCATGTAATCAAAGCATTTGGATATTGCTAGAAATTAGTCTGGTTTTCTGGTGTTTATTGTTACTTGAACATATAATAGATGATTCTAAAAGAATATAGATGTTTAAAATAAACTGAAACATGATGTGTTGCCTTATTTGACATTTAACCATGCTTGCCATAGATGCTTGCAGTAAATATATAACTGAAGTTGCTAAATTATATATTGTTTCAATGTTTAGACCTATATAACTATAGAAATCACTTTGTTTGAATTCAAAATCTTAGGTATTTAGATTATTATTTTGGATAATATAAATGAAGTCAAAGCCCATTCAAATCTAGATTCTTTAATGTTAAAATAAAGGCTGAGAATTTGTTTTTCATTGACTACTTAAAGCTTGCAACAGATGGCTCAGAAGCAGAATAATAATGTATATTACTGTTCCTAATGCATTTTTACATATTATAATAAAGAAATCATTTATTCACCTATAAATCTAATTATTTATTTATACATATTTATTTATTTATAAATACATCATAGCATAGGTAGTGAGTTGTTTTATAATTTTTTTTTGAAGGTGCTAATTATAATATAGCATATATATGTTGTTTTATCTTCTAATGAAAATAAGCATTTAATAAAAATTCAGTTTGTGAATAATTATTTTAGTATGATTTTGAATAAAATGATTAAATCAGGTAAAGCTCTTAGAAGAACTTACTCAAATACATTTTAGCCACTTAATATATATATATATATATATATATATATAAATACTCAGAGGCTAAAGAAAATGAGTTAAGGGTATGAAAAGTAACAACAAACTATGACTGGCAATCAAGTCTTATTATTAATTCATAAAACTCTACTGTTAATTATTGAAAAATCAATATACAGTGGAACCATGATATCCACCACATTTTGTTCAAAGCTCTCCTTGTATACATTGTATATTGTTTGTATTATCAAATTGAAAATTTTTTAATGTTTGAGATGATTTGATATTTAATATTTATTTAAGATAGTGATATTCAATGGAAATATATTGCATATTGTGTATAATAGGTCACATTTTGTTGATAAACTTTGATTGAAATAGAATGCATATTGTTTGTTGAGTTGCAAGTGTTTAGTATTTGTCAACATACAAATATATATCCTTTTTTATAAGTATAGTATGCAAATGAGGGAATATATATATATTGTAACCTCATCTGTGGTGCTAGATTTTAACCTTACTCTGCGCACCTTTCACTTGTTTAATCTTAATAAAACTCTCATTTATATCAAGTAGCTAGTCAGTCAAAATTTATATATTTAGGATCAAATGTATACCGGGGGCGCCAAATTGCAGTTATAAATTGTAACCAGCTCTCATTTCTATCTGACTGGAGATAACTCTGTAATAAATGCAAAGAACCCATAATCTATATTCAATAGCTACAATTATATAACACGGAATGTCTGTGTTATGTTCTCTAATCAGAGAGTTCTTATTCTTATTTCTCTCTCACATATATTCTTAGATCAACTCTAAATTCATGGTCCCTATTTATAATAATGGAATAATTTAGTACAGTATAATAATGTTGTTATACTAAGCTACTTGACTTCCAAACTAGCTCTGAGATCAAAATTGAATTGCTCTTTCTCAAGGTCTAGATCTATCAAGAGGTGCCCATATAAATGATTATATTGCAATGGATATGATCCCATATCTGCCAAATAAATTTTAATAAAAGTTCAATAGTGGGAATCACTCTGAACACCTGAGAGCAGGAAAGGGATTTTATGTCTGCTCCCAGCATTCAACACATTACAATGAATCAAAATTTAAATTGATCAACTTAATTTAACTATTCCCTGTCATTTTATTCTGTTATTTCTAATTTATCTTTAATTGATAACCTTAATAAATTTTATTTTGCTGAAGTAAACTATGGAAGTAAACCATGGACATGATTCAGATAATTAATTAAATTTTACTTATGAAAGTAAATTACGGAAATAACCGTAAACTAGATTAAGCAAATTAATCATAACAATAAATTATATAAACTGAAGTCTATAAAATGACTTATATAAAATGAATTATATTACTCAAATATGGCAGTATTAAATTACTATTGTAAATCAATAATGAAAATAAAGTATTAATGTCAAATTGACCATGTGAATCGAATATGGAAACAATATAATAATAACTACTGCAAATCGATTTTGGAAACAAAGCATCATTATAAAATAATTAACTAAATTTAAAATATAACTCATATTACCTTAAATATAGGTGCTGGATATACGGATTCTGGAGATATTTGAAACACCAAAACACAAAACACAATGTAATCTTATAACAATAATAAAACTTTATTACATGAAATAATAAATATAAAATTAAAACAAAACACACTAAATTGTAATATTGTTCCACAAATATATGCTTCTGATCTATGTTTGAGTTAACTAATTTCTTGGATGACTCACTTTCGGTTTTGACCCATTCATTTATTATAAATGATTAATAACAATCATAAATACAGACGCTGGAAACAGAATTTCGTATATTTTAGCTTTAAGAAATCTTAGCTTGAGAGAGAAGAAAACCTACAAATCTCTACCCCCCCTCCTTTTATCGTAAACATTGTCTATTGGACTATTCCAAAATATTATATTCGTTTCAATTATCTTAACCAGCAATGTGAAATAATTTGAAAATTTAAATCATTTTATTAAGTAATAATTTTCACATTTCCAATGAAGAAGGATTATACGTCACAAAATTTACCCTACTAAATCTTACAAACGGGTTTAAATTCAAAACCCACACTTTCACATTCATGCTTGTCAGATCTTTACGTTTTGACTGTATAAATCGTAACTAGTTCGGTATGCCCACCCAGCTTGACGACCTCAATTTACCATCATTCAAAACAAATCAATCTAGATCGGTTAGTTTATTACTTAAAATCCTTGTCATCTTCCTCATACATATATATCTGATTGAATCCTTATCCTTTCCGGGCAACATTGGTATGTCTCAGATAAGAAAAACTCTCTTCACATCACATTACCATACAGCGTCTATAACTCGATAAGGGAAATATAACAACTACAACGGTATCGACTTTAAACTTAAACGATTTGCTTGAGCCAGGGAGAGATCTATCCTAAGATCCAGAATTGTGTAAAGAGCTTGTCTTAGACACTTATTCCCTATATTGGCTTGCAACATTTTCTGTACTTAAACAGTAACTTTATTACTGATTCCCTATCTTAATAAATAAATGGAAACTTAGTCCTCTAACTGCTATGGTATCTATAAATCTGGAGACAACCACTTCTCATCCATTGTGTGGTAGGATTACTTTCATTAGTAATGATAAGCATTTATAACTCTAAATCTGCCCACACATACATCGATTCTAGTCTAGATAATGACAAGACTAACCGGATCTCAAATCAATACATAGATGAATTATTTTAATTTTAACCGGTCAAGCCAATAACATACCTAATATCTATATCAATAACAGATCAACACTCACAGCATAATAATGGGTTTTATGACCATCCTCTCACTCTTCATTATTTACTATTAAGCATAATTAAAATTTTGTTAAGAGTAATAAAATATTTATATCATTTCTCTCTTTACTTTTAAGTCTAAATTTACGTGAGCATCTATATTCAAATGGTATCAAAATCATTTTTCTTTCTTTCCTTCACATTTTAAACATAAACAAAATATTAAATTAAATAATCTAGTGATCAGAGTGTTACATAGCATATAAACAAAAAATGACATATAATACTAATAATAATAATAATAATAATAATAATAATAATAATAATAATAATAATAATAATAATAATAATAAAATAAAATGACACATTATATTAATGAAATAAATGAAGAATAAATATCAGTATTACAGACAGTCTCTCTAAATTTCTCTTTTCTTCCACAGTTCATTAATTAATTACTATATTTGATTCATCTTTCTTGAGATAGCTATCAATTGCACCTCAGACAGTTATTTTAATTAAAAACGCACAGACAGTCATTTGAATCAAGATAGATATAAAACGTAGATAGTTAGTTACTTTAAAATTTGTAGATATTTAAATCAGAATGTAGATACATTATAGTTAATAAATTTAAAAAGTTCTGTTGTTACCTTCCACTTGATGATTCTTCCGGAGATTGAATTCACTTTGTTCTCCTTTCTTCTTTTCTTTGATTGTAGATATTTAAAGGTTCAAATTATGGCAATATGCAGCTTTTGATTACTAACATGAATAAACTTTATTTTCAAAATATTATAACAGAAGATCGTTGTAATTCTTTAAACGAATCTTAAATAGCCATATAAATGGAATTGATCTTTTAATTTGATAGAAGAAATTTGACCATTTTCTCCTTATAGGAGATTTTATAAGTAGATGGGATAAAATTTGAGCAGACAATAACTTATCAAAAGTTGACCTCTTCATGATTAATTTTGAGAAGACAGAGATATGCACCATGATTCTTGAATTAGAACTTCATATTTTGGTCTATTATGCAATTTGATTTCATTATTAAAATCGTATAGAAAATTTTTAAAAACTTACAAAATATATACTTTTAGATATGAATTTTAGTTTTAGTTAGCTAGCTAGCTTAGTTTCAATCAGCAAAAGTTTCTTTTTTTTCCCCCTTCTCCTTTGTTCTTTTAGTTTTTATAGTTTAAAAGAAAAAAGAAAGTCTGTTACCCCCTCCCCCAGTGATTTCTTCCCAAGTCTAGTCATAAAACAATTTCCATTCAGAGCCATTACTCTCACCAAGGTATTATCCTTCCTAATCGTTTCTCTTTGATCTTAAACCAGATCTTTTTAATTAACATGTCTCTGGTCAATTTATGAAATTTAGTTTTAAAGACGGTATAATTAAAACATAAGCTTGCTAACACTTGTTTTGGTCAAACAAAGACGACAGTCATTCCATCTAAATAATTTCTTATTTAGATTTACATTTTTAATAATTTAAAGAAAAAATTATTTCAGTTTCTTTAAAGGAAAGAGAAAAAAATCAACCCATATGTCTGCATTACACACACACATACACTGTACAGACTATCAAACATAAAACTGATTGTTTAGATTATGAGAACAAAATATCTCTCACAATTGCTTATAATTTCAAGCATATAAATTTATAATTTTTAGATAATCATAACCATAAATATCTACCACAATCTCCTATAACTGTAAACTTACTCTCTGTTAACCAAAGCTACTGAAAAATGATTTAATCTTACTTCTCAGCAACTCTTTAGTAATACATTGCATACAAACACACAAACTGTCTCTATATCTGCTACTCGTTATCTATATAGCCATTACTTTCTCAAGCCAAAACTTTAACTTTTCTTTATCCAAAAAAAAAATTTTTCCATCATTACTTAAGTTTATCATATTTGGTTTAGATGGAATAAACCAAAGGGTTATAATATATATATATATATATATATATAACCCTTTATCCAGTATCAATATATATATATATATATATATATATATTGAACTGGATCAAGTTAAAGTAACTTTACTCTTGCTGGGATAACTGGGTTTAAACACCTTTTATAATAATTTTTAAAACATGGGAATGAACCAGCCCTTCAAGCAGAGGGGGAAATATCATTGATAGCAAAACCATCAATGATACTCATGATTAGATCGAGTGATGCAAAGCATAACATGATAACATTTCAAGACCATGGCCCACCTTCACTGCTGGATTCAAACCCCTGCCATACAAAGCATTTTATTTGTTTTGAGGATCAACTTCAGGTACCAGACAACTATAGTTTATAGTCAGCATGCTTCAGAAAACAGGCACACAATCCAGCACTTGACATATCCCATGACTAGCTCACACTCTGTCTCAGGGTCCAGCGTATTTATTTAACACATAAAAATAATTATACACTAATTTACTGGTGTCACAGTGACAAGAGAGAGAGAAAAAAACTAGACAAAATAACAATTAAAAACATTAATATTTATTTATGCACATATATATTTCACACTATAACAATAATACATTTTATATAAAAAAAATTTAAATGATTACTTTAGACTATAGTTATAATAGTCCATTAATTAAAGTTAATTTAACATAAAGAGTCTAGACTGTGATCAGAATATATTTAAAAGTATCTTTACCTAGGTTTTCATTTGTGTGTGTTTGCCATTGGTTTTGGTTCCAACTGTTTGGCTTTTTGTTTCTCCATCAATGGCTTCACAGCTTTCTTTTTAGGTTCCTATTGAACAATGAACAATGTGAGAGTATGCATCAGTTTCTAATTCACAATTTTGGCATTGGTTCCAAGTATTGATTCAGGTGGAATATTTGATGGATGAGAACTTGGGGCATGAGGTTGTCCAACACTCCTATGGCTTCTGCAGCTTCTGCATTAAGGTTGCCCATACTAGTAATGAGTGGTTTGTTACAGCATTTAAAATTCTCCAAAACTCTGAGTCTGCATTCTTCTGTATTCTGTATAGCTAGACTTTGAATTGAATGGATAATATGAACCAGATTATATAGCAATAACCCTAAAAGCAATTCTGACTGTGTATCACAAACCTGACTGAAGAATAATAGCCAAGTTGCTCTTTATATCCCTTTTTTCTCATTGTTTTCCATAGTTTTTAATGTTTATCACACTTAAATGTATTTTTAATTAATTTTTACATTTCCTTAATTAATTTTTACATTTTGCTTTAATCTAATCTTTTGCTTAGATTAATTTAATACTTCAATACAATAGTATACATGGTCTTTTTTAATTAATTCAATTGTGAATTAACATTGTTTGAATAGCATTTAATTGAAGTCATGAATATTGATACAATACAGAAAAGTGAAATAAATATTATCTTCTTAACTTTAATGCTCAGAATCCCCATCCCAAATTCTACAAAAGCTATCAAATTGGAAATCACTGTCAGAAGCCACTTATGCATAAACGAGTGTAATTCCAGAAGAATAAATAATATGAAAGAAATGAAACAATTGAAATCAAAATTACTGTAGATGTAATGAAGCAGTGGAAATATGGTTGCATAGACATATATAAACCTTTGCCACTGTTAATTCAGAGAGATGATTCATGGCATTAGAAGTTCATGACATGACAAGATGTGTTACTTTTTGATATGAAATAGATAAATAAGAAATTTGTAAAGCAATAAATTGTTACTTTTATTACTTATTAAAAATGATTAATTTTAGGAAGATCATGCCATATTCAAGCATTGGAAATGATTGATTTAATTTCAATCAAAGAATCTTTATCTGTTGAGTTGCTACACTACCACTTATTAAGCTCATATTTATTTGACAAAAATTAAAAAGAAAGTAATCAATTTAACCAATGCTTACCTATTTGAATTACAAATGAAAAAAAAATCCTTTTTGTTTAAGCTTAAACATAATTTAAATACAAAAATCAACAAATATAAGCCAAGGTCATTTAACTTGGGAAAATGTAAAATTTTACATCTTTTAGATAGATTCTGTCATTTAATATTTGGTTAGCAAAGAAATTGAAAGAAATCTGAAAAATAGTTACAAAAGAATCGTAATTTAAACAACTATATGAAAAAATAATTGCCAATGTACTTGAAAAGGCCAGTACTCAAAAGCAAAAAGGATAAAAAAAAAGTGTGTGGGGGGAATAAAAATAAATTAATGCATTATATTATTTATTTCTTAGGAAATCAAATGATGATTGAATCCTAAAATGATAGCTTCAGCACAATAGTTCTATTTATTTTTTTTAATTGTGAATTGATCCAAGCATCATTGTTTTTTGATTCTGTTATTGCCTCATTTATCTGAACTAGCAAAGAGAAATGATATGAGAAACTTTGAATATTGCTGAAAAGATAAGTTATATTACTGATTTATATATCGTGATAAAATTAAGTGATAGGTGGAAAAGTTGTCAATTAAATGGTACCAGCCAGTGGAAAAGGAAAAGTAATACAAAAAATATGATACAATGAATTAAAAAGAACATAGAAGATAATCTCATTCAATAAATGCCTAAGACAAATCAATAAAATTATTTGGGAAGGGCCCTTACCCATTATTACACTAGCAACATCAATCATGTTAAAACTCATATTACTTGACATTACACGTTAGACCATTATCTAACTTGAGTGTTAAATATTTTTATAGAAATTTAAACTTGATTTATAATATTCTAAATATATTTAATTGTTGGTAATGATAAACAGATTAGTATATAATAGAACATATCAAATGGTATTATCCTCTCCTTTTCTTCAGATGTTTCTATCCTGATCAGTGACACTAGCATGAGAATCAAACTGATGATTTTAAATATATGAATACTGAATTCAACATGACATTTTAACCAACCAGGTCATTCTGTCAAAGATAGCAATCAGTAAAATTTTTATATACTTATCTATGATGGTTCATTGATTTCTCTATTTTTTCTTTTTAAAAGTAAGATTAATTAGACACTTGTAAATTTTATAGGTCATCACACTAGGTTGACTTATAGAATTATTTGCTTCTACCATGTGAGGAGCTTCTTTACATTTTCTTTTCTTTTGTCTGTGCCCAGTATTGTATTTTCTCAATCAAACATTCATTCACTAGTCTAGGCATGTTTAAATTTTGTTTTCTTTTTAAAAATTGTTTATGTTCTTTCAATCTTTTTTTAATAGGGAGGCTTTACCAATACATATCCTTCTATAATTGTATGATATTTCATAAATACAGTTCTACATTTAGGATTTGGAAAGATTAAAATTCTTTACAATATGTTATGGCTTTGGAAAGTTGTTCTAATATTATATTATTTACAGATTTTTATAATTTGTCTGCTCTATCTGGTGTTTATGGATAAACTACAATACTGATTATTGGTCTTTTTATGTTTCTTTATTTTTCTGTTGAATGTTTTCTTAATGATAGATAATTCCTATTCATTCTTCATGAGAGTTTGTTTTATATGGATTTTTTTTTTCCAGTTCATTGGTTTTAAGCAATCTTATTTTGCTCTGTTCTATACTGATAATATAACTCTAATTTCTGTTTTTATATTATTTGATGTTTATGCTAAACAGTTTTAATTTTATTGTGAAGGAAGTTTGTCACAAGAACTTCTAAGAATGCTAATTTTTGTTCTTGTTATAATTCTATTATGAATATAATTAAAGGAAATATTATTATTAGTGTCTATTCAGTATACTTATGATAGAATTTCATCATATAGCCTTACAACAAATGTATAATAAACCTAGTGAAATCAGAATTTTGGTGATTATGGAATACTATGTTTGGCAATGATTTCAAGTTTTTCCATGTTGCAGATAAAGAATGACAGTAATAAAATGAGTCATTTTTTGATTTTGTTGTGACAATTCTGTGTTATATAGAAAATATGTTATTATGCAGAAGGTTAAAAGTTTATGAAGAGTGATTCTGATTTGTAACATTCTGAGATCTAATTAATTCTTATCGTAGAAAATTAAATGATGTTATATTATTCTATTTGTATCTTTTTTTTTAGTCTATAATCTTTCTATTAAAATGTATATTTTAATTAAATTTAAAAATAAATAATGTACTTACTAAACCAAACATGATGCAGAAAAGTTGTACTACATCAGTATATGCTACAGAATATAATCCTCCAAATAATGTATAAAATATAGCTATGAGTGTAGATAAGACTACTGAAACTGTCTCATCCATATCAATAATCACAGATAATGTGGCACCTTAAAAAATAAAACAACGGCATGTTAATCACAGTTATATAATAAGAGTATGTAATATTAGAATGTAAAGTTTGTGTATGTATACATACATATGTGTGTGTGTATTTAAATGTTAAACATCAACTGTAGAGTTAGAAAATATTTTGTAAATAGTTTACAAATTTAATGGCAAAATGTACCCATTAATGTCTAATCTTTCATAAATTAACTGAATATAAACAAAAAACATTCTAATCATTGCCTATAAGTGCACTTGTGTAAATTTAAATAGCAATTATGTTGTAGATTCATCTAATGCTTGCCTCAATAAAGGATTCATCCAAACCATATAGTTCTCTAAATCAGATTCAGACTACAATATTGCTGACCAATGAAACAATAAACAAAGAACCAATTGCACAAACAGGCCAAACAAGTAAATAGGTCAATGAATTCAGTATTATTCAAAGTAAGTGGAGAGGTTATTTATAAAAACTGAGATTCATTTGAGAGGAAAGTAACTGTGTTAGTGAGTCACATTCGAAACAGTAATTCATTAGTATGATAGTAATGAAAGTTGTATATTACTTATAGAAAGAAGTCAAATACAAATAAATTCAGATCAGCAAGCTGTTAATGTCAAATAGTATTGCTCTTTAATAAAGTACAATTATACAATTAAAAGTGTTATGATTTATTAGAGCGAATCACAAAATTTACTTTTAATTTAACCATTTGTTATTAGTAACAACTATTCATTGTAATATTATTAACTTGTATAAGTGATATTGCAAATAGTTTTAATACATACTTTAACATTATGTTCATCTTACCACATTCTTTTATTTGGAAAACATTTTTTAGGTATATTACGTTAGTATCCAATATTTTAATTAGCAATGATATTTACAGAAATTTCACACTGTTTTTTATAGACAGTTCTTAAAACGGGCTAGAAAGAAACATATCGATTAATATGATTATGTGATGAAAGTTCAGAAAAGCACAAGCTTAAAGAAAAATAATACACTCGTACATAATACTCATACATAATCATCACTAAATCAGAGTTATTTATTTTTATCAAAAAAAAAAGTTGCTAATCTCATCATAATTTTATAGAATATCTTTTGATGATTACTGGGATAAGTGAATTAAAAATGTTCATTAAAATATTTATTTTAGTAACTTTCTTCTTTACTTCATTTTAGTTTACTGTATTTATTTACAGCATTATTTTCAAAAATAGTTTCAAATTTGGATTGCACTCAAATTAATTCCTATTTGGTTCCCAAGCTTTTTTCCATATTATTATTATTATTATTATTATTATTATTGTCTTTTTCTACGCATTAACAACTATTCTGTTATTCTAAAATGACATATTATAAACTGTATATGTAATTTGTTTTAAGAATAATTCCCAGTGAATTATATTTTTTATTAATTTGTCAAAGTTATTGAGATTACCATAATTTGCTATAATAACCTGACTGAAAAGGATACTTTTTAATTATTTTTTAATGATTTATAGATCATTTTGCAACATCTTAATTGATTAATTTATTGCCATGAGATATTAACTAAATGAGGTAGTGAAAACTTAAATGTTTGAGAAACATCAAAAATCACAAACTAGTGACATTCAGCTAACTAATTAGATTGTTTTATTAACTACGGATTAGCATATACTACACACATATATATATATATATATATATATATATATATAATGTAACAGGGACCCCTCTATACTATCATGAACAGCCCAATTATACATTATGATGTGCATAGTGAGGATGAGAACATTATCAATTTAAAGGTTATTACTGATAATGTTTACTTCACACAGTTAAATTTCCTGCTCATCATATGGATATGCACCATGATACCTATAGTGACTAGAATATTTATTAGTTCTGGTTGGTTATATTATCAAGGACCCAGAATGGCATCTAGCAACCTAGGTTTAAACTTGTAATCTTTGAAGAGATTTTATTAGCTCTATATCATAGCTTTAGGAATCATGAAACTCACTGTTAATAATGCACTTCTTAGTTAACTTGGTGAATTGCATAATAACAATTTTATTCTGTTTAGTACCATGCAAGTGGTCTTTACATCCTCTCAAACAATTGTTATTACCAACCCTGACATGGTATCTTTATCACTAGGCAGCCATAATATCATATTACCTTTCTTTTAAATTAAGTAAATACACATACTAAGAAAAAATATATATTTTATTATCCAGATGCCACTTCAAGGTTGATATTATATATGTGAAAAAACAAACAAGTATATTTAAAAAAATGCACATGTATAAAAAAATATTATGAAATGTAAATGCACACCTTACTCTAAAGTAAATATATATATTTATATATATATAATATTGAGAGTAGGTGGATTAACATCAAGAAAAATTAATATTGGCCTATAATTAATTGAAAGAGATAAAAATATTTACGTTCATTCATAAATATAGTATTAAAATAATATTAATTTTTACTTTGAGTTCTGTTTTATTATTCTTTTGTCAGCAAAATATAATTACTTCAAAAAAAAATATAAAATTAACACTTTGATCCAGTGATGATAATTCTTGAAATGATTTTTTTTTCTTTTCTTTAGTTCATGAATTTTTAAAAATGTATTTCTCATCTGTTCATGCAATTTTGAAATACTTAGTTTATTTTTCTTAGAGTTTGAATTGAGTTCTTCATTCACTGGTTACTTCTATGCATTTTGTAATCACACAGATTTATCCATGTGGTTCTAAAAAAATTGTGGATTCTGCCAAGTTTAATAAAATGATAATTGATCCGTTTGTGTTTTGCTGGTCATTTTCAGAAAATCTTTCTTCTCACTTGGTAAAGCACACTTAAGTATTCCTGTATGATAGAGATGGAATAAAGAAATTAAGTTTTTTTTTTTCATGCTAGGCTATGCAGGCTAAACATTTTGATTTCTTCCATGGAGCACTATACAGATGGGGATAAAACGCTTTTTCTTTGCAATCATTTTTTTTTAGAATTTAGTTTATATTAATATGTGAATCCATTGCATATTTGAATTACAGTGCATTCTTTTTGACTTTAGTCATATATATGCAGTACATGGTTTTCACAATAAAAAAAATCTGCTAGCCAACACAAATGTATTCTGCTTATAAAACATCATTTGCCAAAATGCACACTGACCTCAGTGACAGCACTTTATAGCTTATCAACATAATTAAATTAATCCAAGCTCTATAAGGTGTTTATTAATAAACAGCCTAATTAAATACCTATCTTAAAATTATTATCAATGTCTATTTTTTAAAAAACACAGTAAAGGAAAAAAATTGATGAGTAATCATGATTGGAAATAGAGAAAGAAGAAATAAAAAAAAATTATTTATTTTTCCTTTTGTTTTAGTTATGCAAATTATTCTGCACTTCTGAATTCCTTAGTCAAAATTTTTTTCATGGATTTGATAACTTTAAGAACTGTTTCTCTCTCCTTCTTCCTTTCCAAAACTAATTTTTACACATTTATTTTTCTATAGAAATATTTGTTTGCGATTAAATGTAAAGAACTCACATGCACAAGGAATAAAATACTTTATGTGGTGAGTTTTAGAATTGAATTACTATTAATTAGCATTATATAATTTAACCCTTTATCTACCAAGGGTTTAAAAAACACATTAAAAATATACTCAGATTATTTAATTTAATATATTTTTATTCTCTGTTATATTACTTTCATATTATTAATAATAGTAGAGTATTACAATATTACATATATGTGGGTGAATGCTGAATCTATAAGTTTCTAGTTTAATTTTATTTTTTATTATATAGTAGTTCTAGCATATTTTAACCCTCAATTTATTTTTGAAATCGCTTTTTCGTTATTCTATTTTTTAATTATTTTTGTTTAAGTTAAATTGCATCATAAGTATTTTTATATATGTCAGAAATTTATATTGCTTAAAGTTCAGTTATCCAGAAAAAGACTTGAAACTGCAGTTACTAAAAGTAAATATGGTTAGTCTAATTTCAAAAGAAAAAAAAACATGAAAGAGAAAATCAAATAAATAAAAAATATTAGTGATGAGTTTTGTGATGTGAAATCCAAATACATCCATATTAAATTTATTTAATATTTTATAATGCTGTCATTTAATGTTGTCTGTGACAATTTTTTTTCTGAAAGACTTCAACACTATGGGCATTGTATTTTATTCTCATCCCTATTTTTCCAATGAAATAATTAATATTACATTTCTTTATAGTATCTTTGAAATAATTCAAACCATGTTCAAACTCACTATAAAATATATTTTTTAGTAAATCTTTTTGTATAGTTATGCCAATTATAATAATGTAATCAATACAATCACATCAAGAAAGTCGAAGATATTGAGTTAACTTATCTTGCCATCATATTTTCAGAATTTTACATCCTTAATTTTTTTAAATATCTTTGTTATATTAATAAGGAACCCCAGTCTAACTTCTATATAATAAATTACATAAAACAGCAGCTATATATACATTTAATTCAACTGTAGTAGTTTTCTATAATAAAGTAACCTATCTTTTAACTTATTAATATTGGGATCTGTGCTGAGTTTGTCTTTAAGTTGCTTACAAAGTTTCCAAGATATTGTCTCACACTCTCAAACTGATAACCATCTAAGTTAAAAGTCTTCAAAGATTTTTTTCCAGCATTGGATGATAAAAACTTGGACATCAAATAATAAATTAAAGTCTCTATATGTTACATTCAAAACATTTAACTATATTTTATAGACTGCCCTTTGAATTTGAAACACAATACAATTATCAGCATACTGTAAATCTAGAAACTGATAAACTAAGGTTGTGTTTTTCCTTTTACCTGATTTATATTAAAAATTCCACCCATCAAGTTTCTATTGCATCTGTTATAAAAGAAACAAAGTTTGAACTAGTACACATCCTTGTTTAACAACATATTTTGCTTTATACTCCTTGCATTTTTGGTGAACAAACAACTATTCAAACTGTATCATAGATTTGAATTAATAATTGAGTCAAATGTCTTGCCCAAATCTATAAAACCAATATATAAATTACTTCTTTCATTGCAATATATATATATATATATATATATATATATATATATATATATATGCATATGAAATATATATATATATATATATATATATATATATATATATATATATTTGCATTTTCCAGGAAACAAATTATGTCTATATTATTTCTGAAGTTGCTGAAACCATCATTAATCTATGTCTGGAAGCAACCTATTCCAACTAAATCCTGCAAAACAACTTTTGCTGTAGAGAATGATAATAATATTTTATGATAATCACTGCAACCGTAATCTGTTTTCTTTATTGTTAAAACTTGGAACAATAGAAGAGATCTTAAAATCAGTCAACATATCTTTATGATTCTATTAGAATTTTTTTTTAAATATATATTTCTGAAGACAGCATATTATCACCACATTTTAAAACTTGTCCTTATCAAGACTCACAGAGATTTCATTTTAATGTTACAAACAGCTATTTTTTTACTTCATTAAATCTTATCTAAACAAGTAGATAAATAAGATATTATTAAAAGTTATCATTACTCAAAGAATCAAAGTATTTTCATCTGTTTAAAGTATCATTGTTACATAATAAAAAAGTATTAATGATGGATTGGAGTGGATAAATCACTACTTTCTCTTGTTACACTCTCAAGTGTCATGCTTTTGTATGTGAAACTAATTGTTATCATAATGGAAATCAAACTGTATCTTGATGACCCTTCTGGTTAAAATCAACAAATTAATAAAACATACAATAAAGTTCTTAAAATGAATTTCAAACATATTATGGAGATATTCATGTCAAGATTAAAGAGATGAAGTTCCTATACTTTCAAAATGACTATATGGTGTTAGCAATCACAGAACACTTTAGTACCAAAGATATGATCAGGGATCAATGTTTTTTTCACCTGGGGAACATAAAAATATTTCAACTTAATATTGAATGTATATCAAAATCAAAAATTGAGATCTTCTACAAATTATTTAAAATCCCCAGATTTATATAGATTCTTAATAGAATATATTTTAAATATGTTATGGCTATTTTTGTTTCAGAGTATCTTGTAAAGCAAGCATCTAATGAAAATGATTCAAATGATATTGCAATAATCGGTCAGGTAATTTTTATGTAGGTAATATTTACAAATGCCCAATACAAACTGATTTTACTCTCCTCTTATCAGAATTTTTTATACATTCTGCATTTAATTTTAATTGGAAAGGAATTTCACCCTATAGACATGCGCTGTAATGTTGTTTTTAATACCTCAAGGATGTAATTTCCTTAAGATGAAAATTACATATAAATACAGTGCTAGTAAATTAAATAGAAAATTACATAGATTTTAATATTTCATAATACTAACAGTCAGTAATTCAGAATATTTCATGATAGTTAGTAGAATGAAATTAATAGAAGAACTTTATACTCTTTATTCAAGATATATTAGATTGGCTTATATAAGATAAGACAGCTGCTCTTATTTTTTCAAAGTCTCTATCTTGCGCTTTGGTTTAAGAGTATTATTTGTACTCAACAAAACATTGTTGAGGTATTAAAACAACATTACAGTGCACATGTATAGGGTGAAAATCCCTTCTGATGAAAACAAAAAATCAAATAATGAATTGTAAATCAAAGATTCAAGTTGATAACTGGAATAATCATGAAAATAAAAATTAAAAGAGTTAAAATATGTATATTATACATATTTAAATGCAAGTATATTGTCTACACTGAACTTAATGTAATTAGAAGGGATTTGAACTCAGACCTTCAAGTTCCCTATTGCTATCCTCACCATCTTACACAAATGATACACATGACCACATACATGTGAAAAAGGTAAATGATATCCAATATACAAAGTACATATTGTACCATTATTTTTGGTATAATGTGTGTTTGGTATTTTACTATGAAAGAAGATTGTTGAAAGAAAGGTATATTTTATAAAATATATTATTTAATAAACAATATTTATTATTTTTATTGTAACTGTTTTTAAGATAAGAAAAAAATGCAATTAACTATAATTAGAGAGAAAGGAGGTTGATATTTTTTCTCTTAAATTAAATATGGCCAATGGGAATGTCAATCACCAATATGAACTTAGTAAATGAAAAAGAAAAAAAAAGATAGAAATTGTATAAAATCAAATCTTATTTAAATTTTGTAATGTATTTATTTATTTTAGTTGATGAAATTATGATAGTCCACAAACCAAAAATGAATGCTATATTAAAGATAATATAAAACTATGTATGATATGAAAGTTGTGATTAAATTAATTATAATAAAAATTAAGCTTTGTGGGATAATTAAATTCCTGAAGAGATAAAGAAAAGAAAAATGTGAATAGATATTTGTATGATGGAATCAGACCAGTGGTGCAAAAAGATGAATTGGAGAACTTTAAATCATTTCGTCTTTGTATTGTTAATATCGTTTGTGAATTCTGCAAATTAGAGTGCCGTATTCTTCATTGTGGAGCATATCACAGAGAAAGATCCAGAAAGCTGTAGAAAAATATCTGGCCACATGTTTGTTTTTACCTGTGAAAATAATTTAAACCAGATTCACTGCTATATCACTGATATCTTCTTCCTAGCCTAAAATCAAGAGGTTGCCTTGATTCAAAACACTGTGCCTACATGATACCAAGATGCTAACAAGCTAATAAGAAAACAATACTTCAACAAAAAGTAATGGATCCTATAGTTAGTAGAAATAAGAAACCCACTGCCATGGTAAGCACCTATTAATCATTAAATCCAATCAAAGAAATAATAGGTAAAATTAATGAGAGTTCTATACCTAACTTTAATGCTTATCTGAACTAATAATATAAACTTTTACTGAACTAAAAAGTCAGATGAACCAAACTATTATTGCTAATGGAATACCTAATTAAATATGTAATTAATAATATGTTATTTATCTATTCTATGTAATGTTGTATTTATGGAATACTGTTGAATAATATTCAATAGGATAATATTTGTATTTATAGTATGTACTTACTTCTTAATTAAATTATGTGATAATTTAATTTCAGAAATCTTCATTATTTAGATTCCTCCATGTATAATACTAATACACATAATTAATTTACTAAATCTCCATAAATAGAAATCTGATAAAAAAAAATACTGTAATTAGAAAAAAGAGGAAAATTTCAGTCTTTATTAATTAACCTTGTGATGGGGTGTTCCATTAATACATCCATTGATCACTAACTTGAAACAAATAAATAAAAGCTGTCACAAGTTATAGTTCTCTTTTTTATACCATATATAATATGACTCAGGGTTAGATTGACCAGGAAATATAATTACGTTTTTCCTCATATTTATTTATTAAATTAAAAAGAAGGCAGGGATTTGGTCATATCAAAAATATTAATCTATTATATTTGTATATATAATAGAAATAATTCAGAAATCCCTTTAGTAACCAGGATCTATATAAACATAACTATAAAAAAATAGCAGATGAAAAAGGTTTGATCTGATACAATGATGTTCTAACATAAAACTTTGACTTGGTCCAATGGTCCAGAGTGAGGCTACAAAAATAAAACTCATAACCTGAGATAAGTCATAATTGGTTTTAAAAAGAAAAAGACATGAATTTTTTTTTTGTTTGTCAGTTGGAAGTGTGTTTATTCAACTGATGTGTTGTAATAGGCAAATAGATGGCAAAGTTAAGAATCAAAGAGCAAATGTGATAGCAGAGGGAAGGTGAATCAGTGAGTGTAATATTAATTAAAACATTATAGAGTTAGAAATTAATTTTTAAAAAAAGTAATTGTTTTTTGCTTTTACCAGAAAATAAAGTCAGTATAGTATATATATAAATAAGAGCTATTAGCAGAAAAAAAAATAGTATACGTATTTATGAAATTAAGAAGCAGCAAGACAATTAGTAACAAGATGTCAGAAGACAATAATAGACAGACAAAAGAGAACAATGAGCTAGCAATACTTGAAATGGTTAAAAAACTAATAAAAAAAAATTCAAGAGTGAAATAAGGGAATTTAAGAATAAAATGAAGGAAGTCAAGAGTGAAATGAAGGAATTTAGAAGTGAAATGATAGAAATTAAGGTTGAATTGAAAGAAAGAGTTAAAAGATGTTAGAAGAGAGGATATTAAAGATGGTAGGCAATAGAATAAGCAAAGTAGAAGAAAAAAGTGAACATGTAAAGTTGGAGACAAATGACCACAAGAAAGAGAATGATGAGAAAGTTCAAGATATAGAAAGACAGAGAAAGAAATAGATGAAGGATATCATTGTACCTTTTTAATGAAGACTTTATTAAAAAGATACAAGCCAAAATAAACAACTTAACACAACAAGTTAAGGAAATGAAGAGTCAATAGGAAACACAGTTTGGTTGATCAATTTTTAAAAGTGAAGATCTTCTATGGCCATAAGAGTGAATCACTCATGGAACATATGACTAGCATTAAGAGCTATTTTGAGATAAATTTGATGACTGAAGGAATTAAGCTAGTAGTAGCAATTAGTCACAGGGGCAGCACAAGCTTGGTGGGAATCCTTGTTTGAAAAACCAATCAACTTCACACAGTATGGACAGGCTCTAATGAAATGTTACTGGAATGAAGATCACCAAGAAAGTGTAAAGCATAGAGTGACTCAAGAAAAATGCTGGTCAGAGGAATCATATATGCAATTTTTCAGAAAGCAAGTTGCCAAGTTACTAGCACTAATGGCGTGCTTGCTGATGGAAAAACAAATTATTAAAATAGTGAGAAGAAATTTTCCCAACTCACTGGAACATTTGTTAATAGGCACTGAGTGTGAAACAATTGAACAGATGACTAAATTACCCAGTGTCTTTGACAACAATAATTCCAGCATGGAGGAGTCAGTATCAAAATCTAGAAACAAGTTTCAAACAGAAAGAATGATACTAAGTTAAATGCTCTAAAGATAAATGTAGAAGATCTACATAACAAAGGGTGTATTTAAAAGGGTAAGAAGTCTATGGATAGAATAAAAAGACAAGAAAAAATCTGCCAACATGAAGTAAATAGAGAATAAACTTATTTGTGGTCTCTGTTCCCAGGAGAGAAGTTTAGAGCTCGGGATCAATCCCCAGAAAAAGACCTGGACATCAAATAGAGGGACTGGTGTAACCAGCAATGAGTGTTCAAAGTCTCCATCACCTCAGCCATCTTTGAGTTATAAGGTAAAATAGCATTAGTATATAGGTCAAGATAGCTTGTACCCTAAAGACCAGGGATCTGTCCAAACATGGATATATGATGACCAATATGTACTTATTTGTCTTTTAAAAATGTAAGAAGAGATAGTAGCATTAATAATGACCTTTAAAAAAGAGAGAGAAAATAATAATAATGAAGGATATCTCAGTCTGTGAATTCAAGAAATTTATTAAAAAATATATTTTTTTGTTTTGTTGTTAGTGGCTGAGATATGGGATCTATTTCAGTGTTGATGATGGATGTGGTATGGTCACTAGTGTTATTGGAGCAGAATGATAACATTATATGGGGGAGTTTAATATCTCTGCACTGCTTTCATCCATAGTTGTAGAAAATTTCATCTGGAATGGCCCCTAAGTCTCAGAGTAGCAGAGTTTCAGAAAGTGCTGAAGGTAAAAACAAAAGGATTAGGAAACACGAGCCTATAAGACTCTTGAGAATCAATTGAGTGAGACCCCAATGTGAAGTAATGAACTTATTTTTCCTTAATTACTTCTGGATTGTTGTGTGTATTATAGTGGGCAAAATGAGATTACTCTCCTCTTTGTTCATGCTTTATAGCATATCTATGACTTGTAACTAACAATCTCATCCATCCCTGTTTGGGAGTCAGCATGAATACTTTCAGTAAATTATGACCAAATAGCAATATATAAATGGTCTCCACTAGTAAGTTCATTAAATAGGACAAGTATAATGTAAGTCTTATATAAAAGATATAAATTATTGCAGCTAGTAAGTACATTAAATATGGCTATCTTAATGTTAACAGATTTACATATATATAATTATTAGCTAGTAAATCCACTAAACACTAACTTAACAGTTAGAAATAAAAAAAATTGTTTTGAAAGTTTTTTTGATAAATTAAGAATAAAATCGGCTAAAATCACCGATTGTGATTCTTACCCTTGATTGCAATGGTATTGTACCATTATTTTTTGTGCAATGTGTTTGTGTTTGGCATTCTATTATGAAAGAAGATTGTTGAGAGAAAAGTATATTTTATAAATTATAATAATAATTTATAAAAAGATGTAGATTTTTATTTAATAAATGTGATTCATTATTTTTATTGTAATTACCCTCTTAATCAAAGAAAATGTACATGTAATTTTTTTTTAAGATAAGAAAAAAATGCAATTCATTGTAATTAGAGGGGAAAGGAGTCAAACCTTGATGGCCTAGTGGTTAGCATAGCTGCCTTCCAAGCAGCTGACCCGGGTTCACTTCCCATGATCAACACATTTGACACATGAGAAAAAAAAGGTGTGATATTTTTTTTCCTTAATTAAATATAGCCAATTGGAATGTCAATCACCAAAGTTAGAAATTGTATAAAATAAAATCTTGTTTAAATTTTGTAAAGTATTCATTTATTTTGGTTAATGAAATTATATTAGTCCACAAACTAGATAATATAAAAGCATGTATGGTATGTAACTTATAATTAATATTGTAAATTAATAATAATAAAAATAAGCTTTATAAGAAAATTAAATTCCTGAAAATATAAAGAAAAGTGTATATATGTACTTTCATGATGGGATCAGACCAGTAGTATAAAAAGGTTACCCCAAGAACTTTAATTCATTCCTTTTTTGCTTCGTTAATATTGTTTGTGAATTCGGAAAATTAGAGTGCTGTATTCTTCATTGAGTGGTGTATCACAGAAAAAGATTCAGAAGGCTGTAGAAAAATGTTTTGCCACTTATTTCTTATTATCTGCAGGGATAATTCAAACCAGATGCACTGCTAAGCAGATATGGTCACCAATATCTACTTTCTAGGTAAAAGTTGAGAGGATACCTTGATGCAAAATGCCATGCCTTCACGCTACCAGGATGCTAATAAGAAAACAATACATCAAACAGAACCAATGAATCCCATAGTTTGTAGAAATAAGAAACCCATGATAAAAACCTATTACACCAATCATTAAATCTAATCAAAGAAATAATAGGTGAGATTAATGAAAACTCTATACCTAACTTTAATGCTTATCTGAACTAGTAATATAAACTTTTAATGAACTAAAAAGTCAGATGAACTAAACTATTATTGCTAACAGAATACCTAATTAAATTTGTAATTAATAATGTGTTATATATCTATTCTATGTAATGTTGTACCTATGCGGTACTGTTTAATAATATCTGATAGGGTAGTATTATTAAATAAATGTGTATTTATAGTATAAACTTATTTGTCAATTAAATCTATGTGGTAATTTAAACCCAGAAATCTTCATTATTTAGATTCTTCCATGTATTCTTCTAAATAGAAATCCAATAACAAAAAAATACTGTAATTAAAAAGAAGAGAGAAAAATTCAGTCTCTATTAATTACTTTGTGACAGTGTGTTCAGTTAATTTGATTCTCTGAATACTGGTGCCTAAAACAAATAAATAAAAGATGTCACAAGTTATAGTTCTTTTATATATCATATATAATACAACTTTGGGTTAGAATGACCAGGAAATATAATCACATTTTTCCTAATATTTATTTATTAAATTAAAAAGGAGGGAGCGATTTGGTCATATCATAAACGTTAATCTATTATACTTGTATGTACAGTATAAATGATTCAAAATCCTTTTAGTAATCAGGATCTATATAACAGTAACTATAAAAAAAATAACAGATAAAAAAGCTTCCACTCGTATAATATATTGTAGATCATCACAATTCTCACCATCTTATACAGCTGATACACATGACCACATAATGTGAAAAAGATAAGTGATCTCCAATATATGTGTATGTATTTGTATATTGGAGATCATTTATCTTTTTCACATATATGGGGTAATATGTAATGGTTTATAAGATGGTGAGGATAGCTGCAGGGAGCTTGAAAGTTTGAATTCAAATCCTTCTAAGTATATTATACATGTATATATACATCATATTCTGTCTATATAAACACATTTATAAATAAAATTAAAAAAAAAAACATAAGTAAATTACTGTCTATTTTAGTTTAATAACAATTCAATCCATGGTCAATATTGTAAATTCTAGTAAAAAAAATGTTTTAAACATTTTTTGCTTAAATCTAAACTCCTCAGACAGCACAAGCTGACTCATTTATTTAAAATGTCTCTTTATACCCTTTTTTAAAGCAGACCTAAGACCAAAAAAAAAAGGGGGGGGGTCTTATTTGAAGTAAATTATTAAGATATTAATCTTAGTACATTTAAAATGAAACAACAACAAAAATAGATTTTTAAAAAATTATTTTTAAACAACTTACTAAGATCTTTATCTTACCCTTTGCAGTATTGCCTAATTGCATTTTATAATTCACCTACAATTCATGTGATACACCATAAATTACATTCAAATCTCAAATTGACTTCTGCAATTATTCTTAATAGAATGTTATTTCAGGTTGTTTTGGATTTTAACTTTCATTAATGGTATACTCATATTTCTGGCATATTAACTATTTTTAACTGTGACATAAAATTTCAAAAATTAATTTTTATTCAATATCTTTTTTTTTGAACTGCAGATAACTGAAACTATGGATGTAGGAAACTACTGCATGCAACAGTAATAATTTTTTGACTTCCATTAATAGTACTTCAAAACAATTTCTATGCTTGTTTTTTTTAATTATCATTTTAAAAATCATATAGAACATTATGTATTTTGCTAGTGGAAAAAATGTCTTCAAGCAACATTCTCTTGTAGATATATATTACGTATATTTAAAATTTAAAAAACACTAAAACATTTTGTTATCTCTAGATATTTTACTTACCCAAAGCAGAGAGAATGGCAGCTGACCAGAATACCTCTCCTAGAAGTGCAGGAATAAATAATAACCCTCCCATTCTTTCTCCATAACGAATTTGAAAGGGATCTAACATAGTTACATAGCCTTCTGTCCGCATTTTATTGGCAAAAAATAAACCTCCTGTATATAAAAAAAATAATATATGTAAATATATGCAAATGTTATATATATATATATATACTTAAGATGTTTTTGAGCTCTTTTTTATTATGTGTAAAGACAGACCATTCTTGATACAAAGATCAGTAAGTGAAAGGTCTTAAAATTTTTTTTATTCCTACTGGGATTGTTTATAGTGTGTACGTCACAATTATTTTCTTAAAAACAGTAAATAGGTAAATGACAGCAAACAGATAATAATATGCATGATGATTTATTTGAGGATTTCCCATCGGCTGATCTTTTTACAGATAAATAGTTTTCTGCTTGTCGTATTGCATGGACATATATGAACATCATTTGACATCTTTTGCATGTTAAAATATTTATTTCCATATATGTGTGTGGGGGGGGGGGGAGAGTGTGTGTGTGTCATATAGAAAGTACTGAATATGAAAGCTAAATTAATGTTCAATGATTTTTTCCAAAAAAAAAAAAAGAAAAGAAAATGAAGATCAACAGTTATGAATCACATGACCACCACCTCTTATTATCTTGGTCAGATTTCTAGTACAGATAGAATTGAACAATAAAATTAATCAAAGAATTAAACTTTGAATAAAAATAACGTTATATTAATACATATACCTATTTGTTTAAAAAGAGCTTTTTCAATAAAACTATTTTACTAGTGTTTACTTATGTATCTAAGACTTGGACATTTAAAATCAATAGAGATTTCAAAGAAAAATATACATACACACGTAAAACTTACTAATACTTTATGTTATAGTTATAGGTGTGCATTATAAAGAAAATTGCATTAACAAATAATTAAATTTTTTTAATATTATATAACAGAAATATTAATAAAACAAAATGAAAAAAATTATAGGCAAAATATCATTTGCTTTACATACAGGTGAGTAAATTTTAAATTATTATTGATATTTTAATTTCTATAATAAAATGCTAATATAAATATCATGATTTTATCCTAAAATAGATATTAATAAATATTTGTTTATTTTCACTAGTCTGAATATTATGTAATGTATAAAGTTACATATCTAGAAAAGCAATTTTATTATATATATAAGTCATTATTTTCAATTTGTTTTATTACTCTAAAATATCAACAAAAGAAATGAGTGATGAGATAATAAGTATATGTGATCCAACAATTTTTACTTTTATCCTCTCATGCCTGAAGATGACAAATAAAAATATTATAAATGATTGATGTTTATTAACATATTCAATGCAATTTATAAATAAGTAAATTCTATCCTAACTTTAACATGTATTAGGATTATCAAGAGTAATTGAACGTAAAATACATTAACGAGAGTCCAAACAGACATCATTGACAAAAGAATTAAGAAATTAAAATGGAATTGAACGAAATATGAGTTAGAAGATTAATAAAGATCTCTAAGATCTTTTGTTATAAGATAGACGGATAAAATAAGAAAGTGGCTGGAGTGTTTTGGTAAAGAGAATTCATGGAAAGGAGAAATTGGATTAAACTTAGAAAAACCATCCTGTAATGGATTTGTAACTGTTGAAAATAAAATAAGTCATTCTAATTCTGGAATTTAAAAAAGAAGAGAGAAAAACTTAGAATAAAAGTTACAAAAGTAGAATTGTAATGACTACACAATCTAATCTGTAAAACATAAATACATTTTTACGTGATTAACCCTATGAATTCTTAAATTATAACCACGTAAATGATTTTAGATGATTTTCCAGCAAAAAAAAAAAAAAATGGATGAATTTTACAGTTATTTTTTTTTCATGTGTCATAGCATCGGCCGGGAAACGAACCCGCAACCCGGGCAATTGCTTGTAAGGCAGTCGCGCTGACTTCTCGACCACCAATGCTTCACTTGCATTATTATAATTTGCTAAAACATTTTATTAGCATCAACAGTGGCATCCACTTGTAAACAAATGCAAATATTTCAATTCCAAGAAAAAAAAGGTTAAAAAAATAAATAATAATACTAGTAGTAATAATAATAGTAGTGATAATAATAATAGTAATAATAATGATTAAGTAACTCCAAACAAAAAGAGACTTACATCAGGAATTATTCATAAGAATCATCAAATTCTAATATAATTACAAAAAAAAGTGATGTGAGTATATATATGTGTGTGCATTAATTTCATGCAAAACATACAATGCAACAATAAAAAAAAGAATATATATATATGCATTATGTGCAATACATACAAATGTTAACACAATAATAAATACAAATAGTTACAAGCAATACAATGAAACAAACTTTCAAACATTTTTTAAACATAGAAAATGAAATATGAGCAACTTCTAATAAACAATCTGTAACAAAAAAGTAAACGATGTGGCAACCAGTATAACTGAATTATCTATGACTATATTACAAATTAAAGTCTGGGAGTGCTAACTAAAAGTTGTTGGATTAATAATTAATAATATAAAAAGGAGATGGATGATAATATAATCACTCTATATTTATAGAGCTTAACAACAGGCCATATATAAGAATTATTTAAAATATTATGCACCAAAATGAATCTAAGTTCACCAGAAATAATACGCAAAAAGTATAATTTTGCAAGAACATAATAGAGAGAGTGTCTAAACAGTATAACAATCCCAAATAAAGATATAAGATAATACACTTTGACAAATGAGCAAGGCAAGAATTTCACTAAATAATAAAATATGTAATTAATCTGGTATAACCAAGAAAATAGATAAGCTGTATGATTTGAATAATATAATCCAGATCAATAAAAGCACCCAAATAACAATAATTATTAACAAACATAATATTACTACAATTACATATAATATTACAAGAAATATTATATTTATTATAAATGGAAATATTAAGTGAATATGAATATTTATGAAAAAAAAAAAAGTCATTTTATTGTGATTAACTGTTAGATAGTTTAGTATAAACTAGTTATTAATTAAAGTCAAATCCTAGTGAAACAGCATCACAAAACAGAACAATATCATCAGCAAAACTGTATATCACTAAATCCAAAATCAAAGTAAAAATATTATTTATATAAATCAAAAATAACAGGACCAAATATAAATCCCTGTGAAAAAATCACTAGCAACAGCACAAATTTTGATTGTCTGTTTTCTGTCTTTTAAATAACTTTTTAACCATAAAGCAAAATGTCATTGAAATCCATAAGAACATATGTAATGTTGCAGAAATGTATGGTATACAGGTTCAAATGCTAGATAATATATCCAGATACAGAGTCATAGTCTTAAGACCGTTATCTTATGTAAATGCTAAATTATGCACATGTCTATAAGAAGCATCCAAAATATTCTTTTCAGCAACAAAACCAAACTGGCACACAAAAATGACTTTATGCATATTCAAGAATAGCATCAACTTATTTTTGAGCATCACCTAAATAATTTAGCAATAATGGATACTTGAAATTGGTCTGCAACTACTAATAACTAATGGATCATACTTTTTAATAATGGGCATAATATGATCAATTTTTAAACTCTCAAGAAATATACTAGCAATCAATGGAAGATTAAATAAGTAAACTAGAACTGGTATAAAAACAAAATTATTCTTTTTAAAACTTTTTGAAATTAAATTATCTAAGCTAGAAAAACAAACATTAATTATATATAATAACTGAATATCAGAGACATCCAAAAAAAAGAAAGAGATCAGAAATAAACACTGAAGGCAAATTATTAATAAAAGGCTCTACTTGTGGTGTGTGAGTTAAAAAAAAATATTAAAATGATCAGCACCATATTTTTCATTGCAAATACTTCTAATACAATATCATTATTTTGAATGAAATTAATTTTGATTTGAGAATTTTTTAACCCAAGAATTAATTGTTTAGATTAGGATTTTTTAATATCAGATTTAATTTCCTTATTATACTTTCTCAAATTAATTTTTTCAATGAACTGATCATTATCCTCAAGAAAGCTGTTTATTAATCCATCACTAGATAAAGCTTTATTAAGTAATTAAAGAAGTACAAATATTGTGAAATTGCAAAAAAGTCATGTTTACATTATTTAAACCCAATCTTTTTTTGACAAAGCATAACCTAAGCATCTCTAAAATCCTGCTGTTGCCCTCCCCCCATGACATATATTTCTTGTTATTCAAAAAGTAAATGTCTATTCATGTGGAGGAAGCCTCAAGAAAGCCATTAATAAAGGATATTGGAGTTTGAACCCATTTAACTTGCTGCAAGTAACAATAGAGAGATAACGAGTAAAAGTTATCTAAACAAAAAAGACACTGAGAAGAAATTGCCATAGATAAAATGAATTTAAAAAAAACTTTAGCTTAATTTAGAATAATAAAATATAAGAAGAATTAGCTGGCTTTCAAATTCACTGATAATAATTTTAAAAAATTTCAAAAAAATTCACTGTTAATAACTCATTCTTGAATTGCCCCCTTTAAAAAACATGATGCATGTGCACCATATTAGAAACTATTGATTTAAACCAAAAACACAATCCCAGATTTGATTGGATAAATTATTTTATTTAACACATGATAGTTTATTAACATATAAATAGATATCTGGAGTATTTAAACCACAGACAATTTCAAAAGAATGGCAAAATGATCTGTAATGGCTGAAACAAATAATCTATATTCATAATTAAAATGCTGATCAAGTCTAACACATATATGATCAAATGTAGATTTTCAAGATGGGATTACATATGCATGTAAAAAATTTATCTGACTAAAACTATGTAATAAATCAAGTATCTACAAATAGATTTTATATTACTTAATTAGTAAATCGATATTTATATCACCAATTATTACAGTAGCAGATCAATGTAAATTAGATTATAATGTATCAATTTATCAGTAAAGATCTATATATTGAAATTAAAGAAAGATCGCCATTATAAAAATTAAATATAGTTAATATACATCAGGCAGTAGTAAGCCTTGGAATATGATAAATAAAATTTAAATCAGTTTATATGTAAATTATAATACCTTTTCAACATGAATACAAAGGCAGTACAAGAATATTTTTATAATCATCCAATCTATACAAATGTTGTTCCTCATGAGAGATCCAAGATTCAGATAAAGTAATAACGTCATAAACTTTTAAATGAAATGCATTTATATATAGTTAATTCATCACAATGAGTCCCAATACTATAAATATTTCGATGAAAAAATTAAAATCTTCTCGATCAGGAAAAAAATTAGATCATTGTTTGGAAATAATTTTCAGAAAGAATAATTTTGATTCATTTTAAATAGGACATGATATACATTAATATCATTTCTAGTATAGACCAAACCATTTTGAACAAATGTAACAGCTTTTTGATCAGGCATCTTTTTCTTCACCTTCCAAAATAAATGTCAAACATTTAAAGAAATCTTTTGATTAACTTAAATATGCTGGTAGTTATTTTCTAGGGATAAAATATCAGACATAGTTACAAGAGATTTTCTTTTATGTAAAAACAATATAGCTATGTTATGAGAAGTAGAATAAGCAAGTGCAAGTCCATATTTATTTAATTTAGTCTTTGTATGAAATACTTGTTCTAAATCACTGTTAGAGAAATGTTCAACTTCAAAATTATCTGCCATTTTGGAAATGATTTGTAGCAAATCTTTACTACTTTGCTAATAAATAATTTATAATTCAGCTTCAAAATCCATTTGCAATCTTTACAAGGCTTCATCTTTATTCTTCAATAAAGATGTACCTTTATTATCAATACTTTAAGTACTAGACAAATGAGTATTCTGATTATTCTTTTTTTTTTTTTCATGTGTCAAAGCATCGGCTAGGAAGTGAACCCGCAAACCAACGCTTGACAAAATCTACCAATATTTTGATGCAAAGTATTAAAATTATAATGCATTTTTGAAACTTTTTGTTTAAGCCCCAAATAAGGCATCATGAATTATTAACAATTATTGCTATTTATTCATTAACTGTTGCAAAACTGAGTTTGATGACCCATCCAATGTAATAGTAGAATTTAAATTCACATTAGAAGCAAAATAATTGTTTACAAAGTGAATATCTCCATGCTTGCTTTTTCTTTAATGATGTCTGTTTATATATATTTTCTGAAAATGTTGAACATATTTAGTGTATGTTTGCATTACAGCTTTGACAAGAAATATAATTTTCATTACTAAGCAATAAGTTGTCACAAAGTATTCTACATAGCCATCATGACACATATTGTAATAAGAAGTAATATATTAAAGATCAGCCTTTTCAAGCTATTGTGTATGCGCTTTTTACGAGTGTTAATAATAAATGAATACTTTCACTCCCAACATAAGATATAGTATTTAAGAAAGAATAAAATGAATCCTAGGTGCATCCAATTATTCTTTCCAACCCAAATGCTTATATATGGGCAAATCTTAAGTACTGGAAGTGAAAGCTTGAGGATAGACCACTCACTTTAAATTACTGATTACGATGTCTGAAGTAATATAAAAGTTAATTAAAGTAAAAATGAGCAATATGTTAAATGTGATAGTAGTATTAGTACTAGTAATAGTAGTAATTGTAATAATAATAACAACAATATTGCTCTAGAACATAGTTCAGTAGTAGTGAAACTTGTCATTAATGACAATAGAAAGGAAGAATAGATAAACTGTGATTATAAGCAATAAGAACAACATGGAAAGTGCACATAATCTAATTTATTTACTAATGTTCTTGAAGTTGATACAGAATGCAACAATAAGATTGATAATATATTTACCATATAGTGAAAAAAATCATCACTATAATGGTAATGAGTAAACATTCAAAACCTTTCTAAAAATTATGTTTAGGTATAATAATGTAACATTTAAGAAGATTGTGAAAACAAGGCCTGCCATAATATTGACAATAATAATATAGAAAAGATTCCAAAAACTATTACAAAAATTTATATCATTCATAAATTCTTACACTTAAAATGTATTTACCCTAATAATTATGTAAAAATCCTGTAACCATAATTTTTGTTTATATATAAATTAAGATTAGCATTAATAAGCTAGTAAAGTTGATGAATTACACATAACTGTCATTATACACAAAATAAAAACATTAAAATATTATATAAAACTTTTATCACTATTAAAGATAAACTATGCTTTAATATAAAACTGCATTTTAATATAACAAATATGTAACAAAATGCAAACATTATCAATTAAAAGATATTATATCTCAGTTGAACTCATTATCCAAAGTACCGCTAAGATCTTCAGAAAATAAAATTTTTCTTATACTTTTTTAATTTTCATAAATTTAATTGAATATCTCACACATTTATGCTGCAGTTATTGATCTTTTATAGGTTAATTTTTTATTCTTTTGTATTTTTTACTATATATTTCTATATAGAAGTTTTTTATACATTTCATAATGCTTTCACTGTTTTTAGTAATTATGTCTTTTGTGTGTGTGTGTGTTATTGTTAATGAAATATTTTTTTCCTTATATATTGGTTATCGTGATCTTTTTTTGTAATATTTTTCAGAATTCCATTTAATCAATTCTTCTGAATGGCTTTTTTTTCTGCCTACATTTTCTTTTTTCAGCAGAGAATTTATTAGAAATTGCTATTTTCTAACAATTTGCATATCTATTTTTAATAGAGATATTATTATATCAAAACCCCATTCAAAATCTTTTAATGTCAAAGTTGAAGTTTATTGGAGTTTTTCTGTAAAAAACTGATATTATAGTCTTTCCCATTAATAGACGACTACTTTCTGATGAAGCATATTTCATGTTAAAAATATTTTAGTAGTCAAAATATAGTTCAATTATTTTATAGCTTAAAAAAAATATTTTATAGCTTTTTGTCTTTCTTTCAGACCTTTACAATTTTAACATAAAAATATTATTTGAATTACTCAAAAACTTAACTTGTTGAGGCATAAAACTGGTTTAATTTCATTCATTATTTTTCAGTATGCTCAATAAAATATATTCCGATTTCCAAATGTTCTCTCATTATTTATTTATAAGAAAATACTATTACATTTGTATTTTTAGTATTTGAATCTTCATAGTGAAGTAAACATTCTCTGTTTTGATCAACTGATTGATTCATAATGTAATACTAATTTTAAGATTATAAAGCATCAAATACTTAAAATTACTTACCAAATACCAGGCTTAAAGCATAACCAAAGGGGGCTTGGCACCATAATAAGCCACTTGTATACATCATTTCTGCTGTTCCATTAATGTAACCTCCTCCCACCCATGTTGCTAAAAGAAAAAAAAAGTCATTATGTCATTTTGTTAGAATATTAAAAAAAAAAAATCTTATGTTATGACATCTTCAGTAATGGTATTCACTTCAAGGCTTTTCATTACAACAGTGTTAATTTTAGATTATGCCTGCATGCACTTTTCAGCAATATGCACACACATCAATCAGTTTATAGCATACATATATGATTTTTCAAATTATAAAAAGTTGTTAAATATTGTGTTTAATATTTTTAATAATTAATATTTGAGTCATTAAATTTCATATTTACTATATTTATGGTTTGCGAAAAAAGTTGTAAACAGAGCCAATATTGTTCAGCACATTTTAACTTCGTCCCCCCCCCCCAATCTTTTTCATCACATATTTATAAAATTAATTTTCTTATTAACTCATATATTATTTTTTATTGCTATTAATGCAAGTTTTATAAGTTCTCTAATAAAATGTCATTCATAGATATGACCAACCTCTCAGACTGTAGATAGTTAGAAACATACTTTTTATCAAGTAATTAATATAACACGTGACATTTCAACTTCGTATACACATTATTTCTAGAGAAACCCTAACTTTCATTTTTTTAATGTAATTATTATTATTATCATTTATGTTTTTCACGTGTCTTTGATCATATATTTTATTAATCTGTAATAGAATTGTGATTAATAAACAAAATAATATAGTTATAAAAAAAATTAAGGTTTAGGGTTTCTCTAGAAATAATGTGTATATGAAATTGAAATGTCACATGCTATATGATTTGCTTGATGAGGTATATATTTCTAATGTATCTACTGTCTAAGAGATTGGTCTAACTTCTGGGCTAACGGATGGTTGTGAATAGGTTTCAAGCATGATATAACTCATTGGAAGCTTCAGTTACTTCCTGCTCAATTTAATAAATTTGTTAAATATGATACATTTAATACTTTGTGCTTTATTCCTTTGTTTGACATAAATATCATATTAATAATGACAAATAAAAATGATTAAAATAAGTGAGCAAAGTATATCTATGATTGCTATAAGTTATAAACTGGGATTGGCTCACTAAATAGAGATTCCACAAATTTAAATGTATTTACTTTATATATACAGTTATGGAATACTATGAGAATGATAAAGATCTGATGATGGGTTGATGACATTGGTTGTCTATTCAATCTTAAATTTGAGTAGGCATCTTTACGTGATTAAAAATGATCGTGATAACAAGGCAAAATTCTCTTCATACATTAGTGCCACCCTGTGCCAATCAGAGTAATCAATGGATGCCAGAAGGCTTGTGCATAAAACCCCTATCTAGTGCCTACTCATCCAATATCCCCAGACTAGTTTCTGGCTTGTGGCCATCATCAGTGAGGAACCTTGGATCTGAGAGCACTGCACCTAGATTATGTGCTAGTATGAGATAGTGATCATGTGATGTTTAGTGGTTTAAATTATCATGATGATGGTTAAGTAGTGACTTGGTAATAGTGCAAAGGCTGATGACTCTCCAAAGTACAAATAACAATATTGATTTTACTAACAGAAAAACAAAGATGATAAATTATCTACATAGGTAGATTACCATGAATGAAACAAATGTATTTATAGTATGTGCTCACTTTGCATTCTATACCTATGATATTAGTGAGATCATGGTTTAAACTGAGACTCAATCATTACTCAAATCCTCAGGATAATATATAGTATCTCTTTTATTTTAAATTAAATCAAGGAGCTTCATAGTTCAAAACCCTTACTTATTTTTAATAAAAGAAAAATCTCAGATCATATACTTAACAACTAATAAATATCTATTAAAAAATAATTCTCAAACCTACATAGAAATGAAGAATTTAATAATAATCCACAAAATAAAATTTTAAAATAATGGCACAAGCAATTATTTATATTATAAATTAAAAAATTATTCCAAAAAAAAAAAAGCGTCTAGTTGATACCAAATTTTAAAATTCATTCTCTTTTTACTTTTACGATTTTTTTTTTTTCTTAAATAATTGAAAACAAAATTATTTCTCTTTTAAAGTGAATTTATCTGAATACATGCATGTATTTCTTTCCATTTACATATATATTAGAATGAAATTGTAATAACATTTTAAAACAAGTAGGAAAAATAATTTTCTTTTAAAACAAATGTCTGATTTTATCTGTGCACATATATATTAATTAGATGTATGTTTTTGATATTTATATAAAGAGATATTAAAATTTTTATATAATTACTAAAAGTTAAATATTTTTCTACTTAAATGTTAAAATGCCAGATTGATATGAACACATATTTTTGCTATGAATATTGTTATGACAGATTTGCCCACTTAAATTGAAAATGTTTTTTTTCTAAAATCCATGCTCATACAAGGTTGTTTCTAATATAGTATATTTGATTCAGATATATTCTGTTATGAATTCAATAATTGTTTACTGCAAATGTCTTTTGGGTTAATGAAAGTTTACACGGATTTTTTTCATTTGCAGTATCAATAATCCTCAGAAAAAAATATTATAAAGACAGAATACTTGTTTTCTCAGGACATTGCAGCTAGTCCAAGTCTTTTACTTTCTTCTGGGCTTGTATGGATTCAGTATAATGACTCATTCAAAAAGATAGGACAGCTTAGCTTAGTTATCCATTACTTTCAACTGAAAGGAATTTTTTCCTTTTAATTTAAAGAATCATACTCTTATTAAGTCAAATAATTTAATTTGTTCTGCCTTTTATAAGATCTTCCAAAAACATATTAAAGTCTCCAAATAAAAGTGTTTTTTTTTATATATATAATTATTTTATATTTTGCAACTAATCTATTAGTTTTTGCTTTATCTATTAATAAAAAAAGACTGTTTACACATTAATTCCATTTTAATTCAATTGAGTTTCTTTCTGAATTAAAATTATTGAAGTACATTGATAAAAAAAAATATCTACTGCAAAATTTAAACACAAGCAAATTTAGTGTTTTCCTGAAGGTTTGTGATGATGGTATTCTAGTTATATTGGACTATTTCCATCATCTAATATGCATATTGCATGTTTTTAAAAAAATTTAATTTTATTTAAATATTCCAAATACATTCAACTGTTAGTAATAGCACATCAAACAGGTTAGTATATGCACAATGTTTTGAGAGATAGTAGTCTCCCCTCTTCTTCAGGTGTTACTGGCCTGACCAGTGACAGTACTAGCATGGGATTTGAACCTGGGTCCTAACATTCTTGATTATTGAATTTTAAGGTAATTCTCTAACCAACTGAGCTATCCAGCATTGCTCAGTTGGTTAGAGCATTACCTTAAAATTTAATAATCAAGAATCTTAATACTCAGGTTTGAATTCCGTGCTAGTACTGTCACTGGTCAGGCCAGCAACACCAGAAGAAGAGAGAAGAATAATACCTTTTGAAACATTGCGCATATATTAACCTGTTTGATGTGCTATTACTAACAGTTGAATGTATTTGGAATATTTAAATAAAGTTATATTTTTCTAAAGACATTTAATACACATATTAGATGATGGAAATAGTCCAATATAAAAATATAACAGGCAAATTTACTTTACATTCTTAACAATATCAAAATCTCAATTAGGAATTACTTTTTAAGTATTTTCCCACATTCTCGTATATATACCCACACAATCTAAATGTAATGTATCACATATCTTCTGTCCAAAATAAATAATAAACCTTGACAAAATTTCTTATATTAATTTGGTAGTATATATTAAAAGCATAGTATAAAACCATTATAAATCTTAAGCACATACTTTTCACTGGTACCAAGAAGTCTTTCATTATACAAAACATCTTGTGAATATTGTATAATTTTGCAATAATTATAATAATTGATTTTATGATACCCTTTTCTAGCATTATATGAATTTTTAGGGATCTCAAAAATATTTGTTTCATATCTAATCAAATTACAAATATTGTGGATATTATAACTTTCTATATTTTATCATCTGACAACTGCTCTGGATGTTATACAAACTTTTTATAAATATATTTAATGAAAAATACTACAAAACTGAAACTGACTATTAAAAACAAATTTATTGACAACTGACTTATTACTAGCTGACTAAAACACAAAAATAATGTATAAAATAAAAAAATTGAGTGAAAGAGAAAGTAAAAAAAAAATTTTTTAGAGAACAAAAGAACATAATAGTGACAAAAGAAGACTAAAATTAGAAATTAAATGGTATCTGACTATTGAAACCATTCAATTATGAAAATCAAAACAACTGAAAGAAGGTTGTGATAGACTTTGTGATCATTTGGAAGACCAATGTGAAAGATATTATTCCTTATTAGGTTGATATCTGCTAGCTTGGGAAGTGCTTTTTTTTATGCATATGGTGGCAATTTGAATAATGAAGCCATATTTTTTTGAATGAAATGATCTCTTTTTCTTTGACTACATATCGTTTTTCAATAGACAAACATCATGAGTCTATCTGTATATAGTAGTTGATGACTATTTTTATCAGTAATTATATATGTAAGGTTTCACAGCAACATTTATGATATTAGTCATACTGTAAATGCAAGAACTGAATACAGACTCTAGCTTTAAAATTATACATAGATGGGCATGATTTCACTGTGTTTCAACTTTACTCAACTGGATTTATCATAGTATGATTATGCATATGGCTGACCAATAAAGACAGGAGCAGGTACAATTGCATGTATAAAACATCATGGTCCTAGTTAATCAGAATATTCCTATGTACAACTACTTAATCAATAATACAAACTTATCATTATCATAAAATAATTTATGGAAATTGTAGAATGGAAAATAAAATATTTAATTTTTCTAATTGTCTCATTCTTTAAATGGGCGGAAGGGGTGTGTGTGCAATGTTGCGAACAGGTCCAAAAATGTACGCTCTGCAGTACATATGATTCTCTTGTTTATAACAGAGATTAGACAAAGTAATAACCATCTATTGACAAAATAAAAATTGTTATTATTAAAAAGAAGATAAATTTAATTTTAAAAAATATATACATACGTGTGTGAATATATTTATTATTTATTGAGTAATATTGAATTCGTCAGGGGAATAAAACTACTGCATTCTTTCAGATGGTGTACACATGGTAAGCATGTATTACATATATATATATATATGATTATATTATCTAGATTTAAAAAAAAAGACTTAATTCATATATTTTAAATATATACATAGCTTAAATTAAATTAAATTCATAACTAAAACCAATAACTTAATTAGATTTTATTGTCAGAATAATCCCAAAATGAAAATATTCATAGATAACAAAGAAGAACCTAGAAATTTATTATTAGAAATTAATTTAAAAACAACGAAAGAACGGTAATTAAAAAATATTATAGATTCTTTAAAGGATTAAATCTAAGGATGATAGGAGACATTTTTTAATGTGGGATTATAAACCATAAATACAAAATAAAAATTAAACGAGTCTAGAAGTCACCAGCAGAAACGTTTATGCAATGTGAAACAACAGTCCAGAAAAAAATTATATGAAAATTGATTATCCATATCTAAATCAAAGAAAAAAAAACATTATTTAAATCTAATTCTCATTAATTTGTATATTTTGCTGTTTTGGAAAAAGTCTACTCTTTCAAATATAAATTGTGGCAAGAAAAATGAGAGAAAAATAGTTGTGTGGCTTGAGTAGCTAAGATGACCTAAAAGCGTATCAGTTCAAACTTTCACCATGATAAACGATCAACTGCCTGGAAATCTAACTTCCATAACATTTTCATAATCTATAGTTTGCTCAAGCCTACAAGAGAGATGTGTCCCTTCCATTACCTATAATCTAATGGGAAAAAAAGATTGAATGAAAAAAAGAACAAAGTAGAAATTATAGAACTGTACTGGTTGATAAAAATGTTGTATTATAAGTGTCCAGTCTGATCAATCACAGATTTAATTGCTTCCTTTTTAAAGCATTAGAAAAGAAAAAGCCTTAATGAGTTTTACATTTATATAATTATTCTGCTTGATTCATTTATCATATATATGATTTGTAATTATTATTATTACTAATATGCATATTAATTTTGTTATTTAATTCTGAAATGATTTTACCCCTGTTTGCGTGATTTAATAATAATGCAAAAATTATATATATTTTTAGTAATTTTATAAATTCCAGTTGTCAGTGTCTTTTCTTATAACTCATATTTCATTCCAAATGTTCACATTAGCAGTCATAATTGTAGTGCTAACGTAAAACTGAAAAAAAAAAGTATTACAACTGAGAAACTGCTAGAATGTTAGCAGCGATCTGTGTGTGTGCGCATACACTACAACTATTTCATGTAGAAGAATTTTTTTCACATGGAAAGATGATGCCCAAGGAAAAGCTGTGAATGCATGACTTTATCATTAGTTTAAATAAAATTTATTCCTGAAGAGGGAGCTTATCACGATTCCTTTTGAGAAATATAGCCCATTTGAATTCAATCATCATCACTATTATCTATTTGCTTTATGACTGTATGATGATTAAAATATTTAATCATATTGGAAATTCATTCCTCCAAATTACTAGCATAATATATGAATAAAATGTCCTTAATTAAAAACTATTACATTAACAATAAAAATAATAAATATAATGCCAATTAACTATTAAATATTGTTTTTTTTTTAAAAGTTCAACAGCAGTTGAGGCAGTTTAATCTATTATATGTATAATAACAATAAAAATAACAAATATAATGGTAATTAACTATTATATACTTTTCTGAATTTTACAGCAGTTGAGAATGATAATAAATATAATGGTAATTAACTATTGTATGTTTTTTTAATTTAAAAGCAGTTGAGGAGGGTTAAGGAATTAACCAAAAGTACTTCTGCAGATTGAAAGACTATATATAATAGTTAATTACTGTTATATTTATTATTTTTATTGTTATTACATATGAATATATAATAGATTAAATCCCTGTCATTATAAAAATAAAGCACTGTAACCGAGAATAAAAAGATTTAATTAAATAATCCAAGTTTAATTTCAATGTGTTAGTATCATAAATAATGTGTTGAAAGTATAGTTGATTTATTTAAATAATATATTTTTTTATTCTCTGATATAATGTATTAATATATATTTGAGATGATTGTTGGAAGTTCAGACTTTATATTTTTTCACAGAGGGCACTGCTAAAATATCATAATATTTGAGAGAGTGATATGAATATTTTCTATTTAATTTTCAGCTAGTGATATTTATTAGAATATCTACATATACATGTGTTTATGTATGTGTTATCATGGAATAAAAATACTTTGTTTTATGCCAAATAAAATAAAAAGATTATACTTTTTCATTAGTTTCAAATATTATACAACTATGAAATATTGATGATGATTAAACCAAGTTCTATTTTATTTTTTAGTGATTTAAAGTTTATTTCTCTAATAACAGTAGTTAACACTTCCATATCCTCAACTATATGTTGTTCAATTAATATTCATTTTGGCCAAAGAATCCCTGTAAAGACCCTTTCCTCAGCACCTATTTTAAATAAAGCAATAGCCACATTATTTTTCTTTTAGAAAAGTTCTTCCAAGCTTACATTTGAATTATTCTACAAAAAGCAAAAAATATTTTTGTTTTGTCATTACTTCCAGTTGAATACAGAGTATAGACATTTATGACAAGATTTATAAATGTTCAACTATCTATATCTAATTAAATGCATGCCATGGAGATAATATACACACATCTACAAAACAATAATGAGAAAAAAAGTAGACATTATTGCTACAATAACCATTTTATTAATAATGAAATGATATTAATATTATCATGTCTTGGAATTAAGTACATAACTTAACGGGTTGAGCGATTGTAGCACGACATATGCTTACGGCAGCTGATTCATTGAAATTTTGTTTTCTTTTTTAAATTGCTTGAAAACTATAAGCTTGATGTCAATAAAATTCCTGACATTCATTGCTGCTTAAATTAATCTTTAAAATGGCATATCACAAGTTGAAATTGGATAAAATTTAAATTTTTTATTAATATTTTTATTAATAGGTGCATTTAATTTTTTCTTTTCTGGTCAGTTTCCTAGATTACATGAAGATGACAAAGGTAGAATTGTTTTATTGGTCAAATTAGTTAATAAAATGAATTACAAATACACTGATGATTCACATTTTAAGGCCTTCAATGTGATAAAAACGTAATCATGGAATATCGGTCAAAAATATTCAATTTTAATTTTTAAATTATTTGACTAGTATTTTTTTAAAATTATTTAATAAATGGTAAAATTGATTAATGTGTTTGCATTTGTATTGGTGTGTCTGTGTAGTATATAAATTATATAATATTAAATCATTTATACTCTTTATTATACAGTATATAAATTTGTATTCAAATACAACAAAAATGGTTTATGTACAATATAATTTTGGGTCACTGATCCAAGTTTGATGCAACCTGATTCTCAAGGGGTTTAATAATTTATTAATGTGTTTATATTTGTGTTAGTATATTTGTGTTAGCACTTGCATGTTTGTATCTGTATGACAAGTAATGATTTACATATATAGAGCAGTACAATGTAAATTTTAAGACATCAGATATACAGAAAGGTTGCACTTGATAAAGCAATCACAAAATTTACAGGGCATAGTACCATGTGAAAATATAAACACTTAAAACCAATAAAGAAATTTTAAATGGTGTGTGTGTGGTGATAGCCACAATGGTTATGTATATACCACATGGAATTGTATGCAGGCCAAGAATAAAATTCTGATTCTTGACTATGGCTTGATACTCATGCTGTGGAGTCAGTAGTTTTTCCACATCTTGCATCACCTTATTTTCAAGTCTATAGCTAGCAAATAAGTATATGCAAATTATATCTCTATGGAACAATAAATATAACAAGATAGCATCACTGGTGTGCATAAAGAATATAAACATCACAGGTGTACACAAAAAATATAAAATGAAGAGATGAAACTCATTTTATCATTGATACAGACAGTAGCCTATGATTTCTAGTTTTAGATAGACAAGAAGCCAATTTCTATGATGACAAATGCATATCCACCTTCTGGAAATGATTTGTTTTGTATCTTTTATTAGGATGAATCTTTTTTTTATAGATGCCTTTGAGATTTATTAACTTTTGGGATACAAGCTAAAAATGAAAAATTTATATGCAACTAGTTTTGGAGATTCTGAAGCTATGTATTATCTCAGGTAAGAAGTATTATATATGGTTTGAATGAGAATTTTGTGAGGAATACAAAAAAAATTATCAAAGAAAATGTAATTTAAACTTAATTAATGATAAATAAGAAATTATGATCAAACAATTTCGGATGTTGAAATTTCTTTTTTTTTCCATATTTTTTAAATAGTAAACACTATTTGTCTTAGCCTTATTGTTTTCATTAGTTTTTTTAGTTTCTATTAATATAAAGTTTTTACTCTAACATTATTAAAATTGAAGTTTATATTTATAATTATGTTTATTTTGAAAATTGTATCTCTAGTCAGTTTTTTTTTAAAATTCAATATGGCGTCAGGACAATTAACTAGTAGCATTTAATATATTTGGACAATATTTTTTAAGTGCATTCTATTCTAACGTATTAATTAAATCATGGAAGAAATAAAAAATACAGTTAGGGAAAAAATAATAAAAAATCTAACTTTGCTTTCTTCTCTCTCAAAAATCTTTATAAGCAAAGAATATATATATACACATTTAAAATATGAAAATAAATAAATAATAATGACAATCATAACTACTGTGAAATGCTTGAAAGAAGTAGCATACTATAATTTCACAGATCTTTAAACTGTCCATGACAAATCTTCAATATTTGATTTATCTCTTGAATAAATAATCTAACTTAAATAGAAAATATTTGAGTTTTCAGCAAGATTATCATAATCCTAATATTGCTTTTTTTCTTGAACTATAGGCTTGTTGTTTTATAAACTCATTATTATGCTTGGTTTTTGTTTTTATTTTCAGGCAGGGAATTGGGCATATGGGATATATTGTAATGCACATTAACATGTCAAACAATTAGGCAGACAGCAGTCCATCTTTACAGGATTTTTTTGCATAGCATCTTTTCATCTCTAAAAAGAATCACATAATGTGAGGTCAAGGATCAGCATAATTCTAGCCAATAATCCTGCAAAACACAACAACTTCAAAGAAGAATTCCATAACTTTTGCTAAGCAATATATTAAAAAGTACTTTTTTTCAACGATTAACTTATTGCCTTCCTGTCATCATTATGTGTGTTTAACATTACAATTTAGCTGATAATATTAATATCGCTGCCATAGAATTTTTCTTTACTTCTGATTTTAGATAAGTTACAGATTTTGGTAAGACATTACAATTCTTCAACCACTGCTCTCCAACTGACTTAATACAGTTCTCTAATAATTGCAAGAATCTTTACATTCTGCTTTTATAAATATTCTGTCTGTTGACAGAAAAACATTCCAAAAGTCATATCTGGGCTTTCCATCTGTTCAGGAGATTGTTGACCAAGATCTTTTTACTGATAGACACTTTAATAGTGCTTTTCAAAAGAATTCATTATATCATTTCATTAAAACATATTGATTTGTTTTTTTACAAAAAAAAATATTTTTCAAGCACGTACACTTTTAAGACTAATTTTAATAAATGACAATATGTATTAGGGGTTTAATGCTACAAATTCATCAGAATTCTATTAAACAAACTCTTGTCTACATAAAAAATCTCTTGTTATTTATAAATAACACAACATTTCACATGTGAAGATATTACTGTTTTTTCTTTTATATTGATTTTTATATATCCATGAATAGTTTAACATTATCTGCTACCTCCTCCTTTTTTATAAGCTAATGTTCTAATAATCGTGAGCTCACATACATGCTATTGAAACAATTCACATGTCTTTTAAATGTGTATGGGGATACATTCTAGACATAATTCATATTCATTTAATTTTTTACTTTATTTCACTGTAACTCATTTAAAACGTGACACCACAACATTATAAAACTTTAATTCTATTTATTTTATTAAATCTTCTTGGTTTAATTAACTTTATACTACTTATATAATTTTTTATATATACAAATGAACATTTGGGATTGTTTGGGAAATGTATATATATTTTTTTGTTTTTGACTCAAGTACTAAAAGTTTCTGGATTGATTCTTAGCTCAACCTGTGATTTAATACTCTAACATCAATTATGATTTTTTAAATACTTAACTACATAATAAGACATATACTAAGAAAATATAATTTTTGCAAATTTAATTTTTACTATAGTGAAGATGATTTTCATGAAAAGTGATAAATGTATGTATGTTAAACTTTGAAAAGAGCTGGAAAACTAGGCAACAGCATACTAGGACGAGATGATAGTGCTTAACAACCATCAGTGGAAATTTACAATTGTTTGCCATTCACTAGCAATAATTTATTGTAAGATCACAGTTTCAGGTTATATTATAAACTTTAATGAATCCAAATAATGTTGATTTAAAGCACTATTAATATTTTTTTAAAAAACTATTCTTGATACAATTAAAATTATGTTGGTTAAATTTAACCGGCATGAAATACATCTTGAAAATAAATTTTGGGGAAATTGTTTTGCATAGGAACGAACAGATAAATAAATATGGTTAAAAGTGCATTTGCAAATTCAGTATTACAATTAATAAAATAACTTTTTTTCTGTCATTTGGAATCTTTGTATACAAACTTTACATTTCATAAGCAAAATTTACTAAGTAAAATGCACTTTATGTTTTCTCTTTTTAAATATATTTTCATTAAATATAATTTTAAATCTACCAATATAGCCTAATCATCAGTTCATTTCTAATAAATAAATCATTAGAGGGGATTTGAATACAGACTTTCAAGCTCCTTTCAGTTATCCACTTTATCTTATACAAGCAATACACATGATCACACACGTGAAAAAGATAAATGATTTCTAATATACATATTTCGTGCTAACCAGCACTCATCAGTTGATCCAAACATCATCTCTCACATATATGTAATCAGTAATAAGTTTATGTTAAGATAGCAAATCTTTAAACTTTAATGGATGGGCTTCAGTCTTCTCCACTCTCCAACTCTTCAGCCATCCATGTCATTGAAAATCTGATGATGGTATGTTAAAGCCCTTGTTTGCCAATTCATCGTCTATTTATTTATATTCATGTGTTTAAAAAAGAATAGATAGAATACATTTTATACAGTTTAATTTTTAGTTGTGAAATATATAGTTTGAGTGCAAAGATTCCAAGTGACATAAAAAACATGACTACTATTTCATGAAATGCAAAACTAAGTTTGAAAATGCAGTTTAATCTTAATCTATTCGTTTATTTTACCATTCTATTTTATTTACCTTATAATTAAACATTTACTTTTAAAAACTCAGTTTCCGTTTACTACAATTGTATTTAAACAAAATAAATCAGCTAAAATAATACTTTCATCCAAATTTATTTTCAAACTTACCTTCAACTGGACAAAATTAATAAACATATTTTTAACTTCATCAGCGATTTGGATTCCTTACAATTTATGACATAACTCTAAAATTGAGATTGCAATTTTGGAATGCCACTAATACAAAAAAAAAAATAATAATAAAAACAAACAAATAAAAATAAAAAGGATTAGAAAAATTAGATTGTTATGAATCCCAGCTGGTTTTATAAAAATAGAGATGTTGACTGGAAATGAAATTAATCAATAGATTACGGTGATTTTCATGGGTACTATCAGATATGTCATATAGAAGGAATTTGAGATGAGACCAAAAATTTTATTGGGGGGGGGGGGTAAAGCTTCTGATATTTCTAGATCTTTGCTCTGTAAAAGACTGCGCCGATGATAATGATATAGTGTCAGATCGCATCACCTAGTACAATAATGCACTTATCATAACTCATTTGGTACTGTTGCTTGCTATATATATCATTGAGAAAGATAAGGTCTCTCTCTAAACATCCGCTTAGTAGGTTAATATTTGATAATGGAAGAAATTTTATTCTCGAATAAATTTAACATTTTTTTTATTTACATTTATTAGAAAGTAATATTTTAAAGGCTTTTATGTAAATTTAAAAGTGGTTTATCTCTTTTCATTAAAAAAACTTTCGATCTTTATATTTTGGTCGTTTATTAATTTATTTTTGAATTCTCTTTAAAGATTTATATACAATTAAAGAATATTCATTAATAAAAATTTTAAATAAGATCGTAAAGATGTTATTAATTTTCACTTTTTGAATGTTATTATTTTATTAATATTTATTTTCTTCTAAATATTAAATGAGCTTTTTCACTTTACAGAGAGAAGAGTAAATTATTACGACATTCAAATCAATATTTTTCTCTTAGCAAAGATTTTGACAGATGTAAATAATTAATTGTTACACTCTTAAAAAGTCTACAGTAAATTAATGTTAATGAGTTGTTTTTGATTCAAGCATTTTCTCATTAAACTGTAACAAATTTTAATATTCTTTACGTACAATAGCTAAATTTTCCTGTTTGTATCTTCCGTCACCATAGCAACTAAAGGTCATTCTTTTTAATACTGTATTAACATCCTTTGAAGAGTGTCAGGAGTTTTTTTCTGGAGCGTTAGTCAGAAATCTGAGGCTAGCTGATAAATTGGACAATTCAGCTATTGATTATAAACTTGATGGGGGATCTTATTTGATTAGCTCCACTAACGCCACCTGACTACCCTTATTAATTTAAAGCAAAATCTTTATATCTGGAAAAGAAGAAAAATTTCATGGCTGATTAGCTAGTAAAAAACTCTGGGAATTCTCAGTAACAGACAGATGTTAAAGACAAAAATAACGACAAATATTCATTATATCCGCTAATAACGATTATGTTAATATAAAATTATTTTAACTAATATAACAAAAATTATAGTTATTTATTTATAATAACATCATGAATATTATTATTAGGTGCTATAAGATCGATGCCGACTTTTTTAGATCTTGCGAATAAGATTTCTTCAGAATAACATATCATATGTTTTGTCTTCGGTGCTGTTGAAAGTTACAAACATTATTGCAATGACGGAGTCTATTTATCTCATCGCTGGCCTTTCTCCCCTCACTACTACTATTTCCAGGCATTACTTAATTTATTCCTCCAACATACTTCAAGACCATTGTTCTATTGCTGCGGGTTTTTTTTTAATTTTCTAGTTTAAAATCATTTTTATTTTGAATATATTTTTATAATAGTTGATTCTACTTTTCTTTATTTCATCTGTTCAATATTTTAAATTTCTTTGTTTAATTTTATAATTTAATTTTAAAAAAAAAACAGGTGATGTGATGCACTGTGATTTCTCCTTATACAGAGTCAGGAATCTCTCCACAACTATGCCCAAAGAAATCTGTTAGCCCCTTTACCTTCCCTTTCCATTCACCACCCTAAGTTTTCCTATAATCTGCTCCATCCCATTTCCACAATATAATCTTTGTCAACTCCATGGCCTTCATATCTAAATCCCCCTTATCTTTTTCCAAACCCAGCATAAAAAACAATAACCCACTTTGCTCATATTTATTCTTCTGTAACTTCATTACTTGTACCCTTTCTGCTTTCAAGCATTCATATTGAATTAACAGATGCCTAATATTTTCTAGGTCTTCCTTACACAACTTGCAAACTAAATCACCCATATTTTTCCATTTACGTGTTTATTCCCTTAGTGCTAAAGATCCCATTTGAGACTTAAACAATAAACTATTTTCCTTGCTATTATCATAAATTAACTCACATCCAATGTTCCATTTACTTCTATATATACTTAAACTCTTTTTACTCTCCATACTAGTTCTCCATATCTTCAACTCCCTATTCTTTATTAATGCATCTATTCTTCTATCCCATTCCTTACCACTATAACACTCAACAATCTTCCTAGCACAATCATCCCATCTTTTTGTACAAGTATACTGATATAAATTCTTTATCCTAAACTTCTGCATATCACATTACCTTTCTCACCCATCTTGTTGCCTGCCCTTTATTCATAACCCAATTAAATACTATTTTGGCTATTCTTTTATTATCCACTTTCTGTATAATCATTTTGTTCATATTTATTCTTCCATAACTTCATTACTTGTACCCTTTCTGCTTTTAAGCATTTATAACAGATGCCTAATATTTTCTGTTTTCCTTGAACAACTTGCAGACTAAATCATCCATATTTTTCCATTTACATATATATTTCCTTTTTGCTAAAAATCCCAATTGAGCCTTAAACAATAAACTACTTTCCTTGCTATTATCAAAAATTAACTCGTTCCGTTTACTTCTATATATACTTAAACTCTTTTTACTCTCCATACTAGTTCTCCATCTCTTCAACTCCCTATTCTTTATTAATGCAACTATTCTTCTATCACATTCCTTACCACTATAACACTCAACAATCCTATTAGCACAATAATCTCATCTTTTTGTACAAGTATACTGATATAAATTCTTTATCCAAAACTTCTGCATATCACATTACCTTTCTCATCCATCTTGTTGCCTGCCCTTTTCTCATAAGCTAATTAAATACTATATTGGTTATTCTTTTATTATCCATAATCTGCAATCTACTGAACATTTTCATTTTGCTTTTTGTATCTCTCATATAAAACCTTGACCATCTAATTTCTTCTTGAATTGCCTCCTTTGCTGTCCACACATCTGCATCTAATGCATGTCTTCCTACTTCTCTTCATACTTTTTCTAAGTAATCTAATACTCCTTTACTAACACATAACACATCATTCTTATACGTTAACCCTGCTACTGCCATTCCCTTCCATACAATTCTAGCTACATCATATTTATTATATGAAAATACTTTTAATTTCTTTATCAATCCCTTTCTTTTCTTTGCTTCATTTATCAATTTTTTCTCCCATTTATCCAAGCAATTTTTCTGATTACTCAAGATGATTCCCAAATAATTATATGTATTTACCACACTTAACTTTATATCCCCCAATAAAAATTCTTCATCTTCTCTTTCCCCAGTATTAACCATCATTATATTTGATTTTTCTTCACTAAATTTAATTCCCATCTCCTTACCTATATTGCTCTCTTATTTTACTCAAATACAACAAAAACAAAATAGTGACATAGGGCATCCTTGCCTTAGTCCCACCCCATTTTAAACTTTAACTGATTCATATTCCCTAATTGATATGTATAGTAATTATTTTCATATAATTTCTTAATAATATCTATTAAAGCTTCATCCATTCAAAATTTGCTAAACTTATCCATAATCTATTTACTCTATCATATGCCTTCTCTATACCTATAAAACTCATATATAACTGTCTACCTGAATTCTCACTCATATCCATAAGTTGGGTAACTGCAAATAAACTATCTCCTATATGCCTATCTCACCTAAAACCTCCTTGCATTTCCCCACTACATAGATAAAGCACTCCATACAGTAGTGCCAGCTTGCACTGAGTAGCACTACAGTATGAAGAGTTTTGCCTGTTTTAATAACAATTATGAGCAAGCATAATAAATGGTGATCATGTGATGTTTAGTGGTTTTACTTTTTTTGTTATCAAGTCTCAGGATTTTTGAAATTTAAAACATTCTACCTAGCTACCATATTGCTTATAATAACATTTATTGTAGATTACTTTGAATTACTGAGAAAAAAGTTTTTCATCCTTCTACTGTTAACTAATTTATCTGCATAAATATGTAAATGCAGATTAAATATAGTTGTGATTGTAATTTGGCATTGACCATAAGTTCATAGTGGCCATGCTTGCTGTGTCCAGGTACAGGGTTTCAACTGATGACCAAATTTCAATCCTCTAGTAGAAGGTTTTGAACTGAACAAATATCAGAATTAATATAACAATAATGTAACTAATACTATGTGAGTGAGAGAAAAAAAGGGAGATATGAAGATATTAAAACAAATGACTTTAATGGAATATAATTATGGTATAATAACTGACAAACATATATTTTAATAAAATTAAATGGACCTATCACACTAAGACAAGAAAGTGCCTTTGAAATCTCTATTTAACATTTTGAATATTACAGATCATAGTTACATTAAATTAATATCATTACAATATGACCTAAGGTATTCATAAGTAAAGTAATTATAATAGCTAGTTACTTCTGCTGTTTAGTAAGAGTTTCTGGAAGTGCTAGAGCCATACCACAAGCAAAAAAACAAGAAATATCATGATCTGACACTTTTATTGTTTTTCTGGAGTAAAAAGTTGAATGACATCAGTTTGCTCTTAGAATTCATTTACACATTTCTCTTTTTTTATTATATATGATTTGTTTTAAAGTAGTTGGGTGCAATTAATATCTATAATTAATTGTTTACATGGTAATGATTCCTTTTTATTTAATTATTACAATTTACCTTAGTTGTTTACATAAAAAACTTTCTAAATGTGTATATGCACAAAAGTATTGCATATATATATATATTGTACCGGATTGAACCGCTGAAACCACTTACTTATGCGTATATATAAGTTTTGGCCAGTTTCAAACTCCTTCATAATACATTTATAATCTTATAAAGGTTACGTGAACGAACCGGCACGTTCGAGCAAAATGGAAGATCTTATTGATAGCTTTAACTATCAACAATGGCCCATCTTGGCCGCTAGATTCAAACCCCTACTATCCAAATACTTTATTTGTTTCGGGGTAACCCCGGGGCACCAGCTAGTCTGAAGACTAACGTATTCGGGCAGTAGGCTCATAATCCAGTGCTCAAAACATTCCCTAAAACTAGCTCAGTCTAATTTTAATTCAATAACAAAATTATACAAAATTAGTGGTGGAAAGAATTAATAAAAGGTTGGTAAAAAGAATTGATCGACAAATAAAGTTTAACATTAATAAAGTTTAAAGATAATTTATTACCAAACATTAATTGACTAAATTTAAACATCTTTATAAATCTGATTTAACACATGCACATTTTTAAAGTAACATATCTAAAGTAGTTTAAATATTCTTGTAGATTTTAATAGTAGAACACTGGTATTTATCTAATTTAACTAATAACACTGATATATTGATCACGCACATATTAACCAAATAGCATTCACAAATAAAATAATAAAGCATTCATAGCATTTGAAACTTAAACACACATATCAATAGTTCATTTTATGTATGATAGAGTTCATATAATTTGAATCTTGAATATTTACGAATTACAGCGGTGGCTACTACGTATAAATGATAATGAATAAATGTTTACCTAGGATTTTTGGAACATGGATATTGCTTGTTGTTGGCTGCTTCTGCTGCTTCTGATGGATTATATCTAACCAGTTAGATTTGGACGTTTCTTGAAGAGATTTTATGCAAAACCATTGGTCTTATTCTTGAAGACAGTTGAATGTTTGATGGCGGATTTCTGAATTGTTATGCAGACATTATTTCACAGGCAGGTTTTGATGATCTTGTGGGACTAAAAAGGCTGAAGCACGAGCGTATATTTCCAAAAGCTGCTCAACAATGCATTTTTGTTTCTGAATACATAATAGAAATTGTTATCTGAACGGAAACAAGACTGTCACTGGAAACTAGACTGAAAAACTCTCTCAATTAATTGTCCCATAACAAAAAAAAAGTCTATTTATACCTGCAACATGTTGTCCGTGTAATATCCTCCAGCAAATATCTGTTGTCGAATTTCATTGGTAATTAATCCTATGACAACATGTTTTTGACGACTGATTAATTAGTAGTAGCTATTTCAAAACGTGTTTTTTTCATATCTTTAATTAGTAGTGCACCGCTGTGTTTTTTTAAATATATTTTTCATTTATTTATATTTAATACTGATACATTTATTTTACATTCGCACACACATATATAATTTTATTCTACACATCAAAACTAGTTTTAATACTATTTTTTTTTATTCAATTCGAATGAAAAGAGATTTATATTTTGAAGCTTTTAATTTATAATAATAACACTCTTTAACTTTTAGGAACTCTTAGTTTTATCTTTTCTAAACAAAACTCCCCCTCTCCCCTTTTAATCAATTAATTTCTTTTTTTTTTTCAAACTCTTTTACAAAAGATTTTTTTTTATTTTAATAATTTTTTTAGACAAAATTATTTTATATACATGTGCCAAATTGGCCTTGGCATCTTACACCCCCCTCCATTTTAGAGTAAAATGCGTCATTTTTGACCATTTTATCTCTTGCGATTTTAATTCTTGACTCTAAAGATTTATTAATTTATTATTTTTCTAAGTTAGCTTTTTAATATCTTTTACTTAACATACAAAGGGCAATCTGTTTTGACTATCCTTTCCTTCTATCTATGCCGAATACATTGCTCACAATAATCTAAATCATGGATAACGACCACTGGGACAAACTAATTTTGTGGCACAGGGATCTTTTGGAAACGACGCAGAAGCAGATTCGCTGACTTACACTGACTTACATGTGTATAAAGTCGAAACTTCATTTGCCGATTCTCTTGATCGGACTTGGAAAAAGAAAGGATCGCTGCAAAATGGCAGGAATTTTCAACTGTCCATTTCAACTTATGCTTTGGAAAGAGGAATGATCCCTGACAAGTCCGTTATGGGCACTAAAACTTATCCAGTCGGCAGCTTTAAACGTATTTTTAACTAAATTTATTTCTATACTACCCTCATTCTCCTTTGCTCTAGATAATTCCTACACATGTGTATACGTGCAACATAATTTTACACCTACTAATACTCTAGATATCGAGTTATTACTGGACTTGCTTACAGGGAATCTATAATAAATAAATCCCTTTTTGCACACATCATGAGGTGCAGCAGTGCCAAGAAAATAACCTAAAAGGATATCTGGATAAATACATTTAAGATACGCATCATGAGGTATCGTATTTACCAAATATTACCAGTATATGTGCGCGTATATACACATGTATACTTACACACTCTTAATACACCTTAGATTGACTTTATATTTTTATTACTAATCTTATAACATTATTTTTAAATTCATATGAACATTATTCTAACATTTGTATTAATCTAATCTCGAATATTATTTTCAACCCTTACTCAACTTTTGTATCTAAGTGCGTGTATTCAGAAAAACTATTTTACTTTATTACGATTCATTATTTACGCAACTTTTATTAACTTGTGTATATTCAAAAACAACTTACTTTACTATGATTCATTATTACACTGATATATATATATATATATATATATATATATTTTGACTTGACTTTAAATCATTTATTTACTTCCTTTTATTACCGTGTGTGTATTCAATAAAAAATAAATAAAAAAATCGATTAGTTTATTACGAGTCATTCTTCATTATTATTTACTATAGATTTATTTACGCTTATTTATTTAACTTGATTTTATCGATTTTATATTAAGTATTTGACCTACTTATTTATTTACGAATATTTTTCTTGATCAACTTGTGCGTTGATCACCTTTCCTAAGTATTGACCACTTCAAATTCTTATTTTTCTAGAGTGCATTTTTAGTTTTTATTTTCATCATTAGGTAATGAATGTAATATTAAGAGAAGTAGACAGCAAATATAAGACAATTCAAACACACAAATAGATTTTGTGCTGATTTAAACCAACTTTTAATTTCTTTGCCCAAATACTCGCACACACCTCAATCCTATTTAATACATTTTTTTTTTAATTTTATTTGATAATGTTTTATTTTCATTAATTCTTTCATTATACACTTATTTATTTCATTTTTATTTTTAAAGCGTTATTTTTACTCTCTCTTTTTTTTTTTAAAAAAAAATTTCATTTTGCTTGTCTATTTTGATTTACACATTTATTTTGTTTGCGTCACGCTCTGCTATGTTCTAGACTTATGAGCTGGGAGATCAATATAATCGATACGACATAATCAAGGGTTTTTGACATAATCATTTTGCTTGTCTAATTTGATTTTACACATTTATTTTGTTTGCGTCATGCTCCGCTATGTTCTAGACTTATGAGCTGGGATATCAATATATTCGAAGACATAATCGAGGGTTTTGACATAAATTGTTTTATAGATGCTTTGACATTTTAAACTCTAAGATTGTTATTTTATTTTACTAAGACTAACTTTAATCATTTTTAATTATTCAAACTATCTTGATACTCATTTTTACATTTATTTCCTTAAACTTTGTTAAACATTTTCCATTATTCCGAGTCCATGGTCGTTAATAACTAGGTCAAGCCGGCGAATCCATCAGATTACATATTTTTAATTTTTGTCAGGCGGTTCTTTCTTTTTACATACTAACTCTATAATATAAACTACCTTTCCTCTCTTATCTATCCCACTTTTATAATTTATTACTTTATCTCTTTCTCTTTCCATTCTATTTTCAACTTTGTAAATCAGAAAACCTTGATATTTAGACAAACTCCGAATTACTTCAATCTGGGAATATCTTTTTCTATGCTTTCTTTTTTTAAATCTGTTTTTAAATCTACGAATACGAACGTTTACTTTAAACCTTTTATTTTTAATTATTTGTAAAAACTCTTTTACACTATCTTCTACCTTGAACTTATATCTCTCTTCTATTTCTTGGTCTACATTTGTTTCTGCTTTATATGTCGCAACGCTATTTGATTCTAATTTAATTTCTATATCTTTTATCACCTCAACTTCCTTTTCATCTTCCTGACTTTCTTTAACTAAATCTACCTTTATAATTTCTTGGTTCTTCTCTACCTTTCCTGTAATTTCACATCTTATTTCCTTCATTTCTTCTTTTATCTTATTCTGGCCCATTTCGATCGGGTCCTTTAACTTTTCAAGCATTTCAGCTTGCCCTTCCAATTTACTCTTCATTTCATTATTTTGGTTTTTAAGCTCTTCAGCTATTTTTTTATATGCTTTGGCTGTTTCTTTTTGTTTTTCAAACATGCTGGTTAGTAAAGCTATGATTTCCCTTTTTTCTTTGTTGGGAATATTTTCTATATTTTTACTTTGAGCCTCCATTTTGGCTTTATTTCTTATCATTTATAATTTTAAACACTTTTTATCATTATTTTTGATACCGTATTTTATTTTAATAAGTTTACTAATTTCTATTTTATTTATTTCTTACTAAACTGGAAATACATGCTGACTCCACCCTTCCTTTGTCCATTTTTCTCTACCCGATCTTAATGCTTTAACTCCGCCCAAACACCCAACTGTCTCTGATTTAACATAATGATTTATTTCAACTAACGTAAATAGCATAAATCTCTCTTCATTTAAAGAAAACAAAGTTTTCAGTCAATTCTTTTTTTTTTTTTTGAAAATTAAAATGCTTTAACATATGTAATTTAGCTTTTGTATAGAAAAATTTTTTTAAACAAGAAACAAAGCATTTATTTACTATTGTTTCTTAGGTCAGCCCCAAACGTTGGGAAAAGCCATTTATGTACCAGGTCGAACCGCTGAAACCAGTTACTTATGCGTATATATAAGTTTTGGCCGGTTTTAAACTCCTTCATAATACATTTATAATCTTATAAAGGTTACATAAACGAACTGGCACGTTCGAGCAAAATGGGAGATGTTATTGATAGCTTTAACTATCAACAATGGCCCATCTTGGCCGCTAGATTCAAACCCCTACTATCCAAATACTTTATTTGTTTCAGGGTAAACCCCGGGGCGCCAGCTAGTCTGAAGACTAATGTATTCGGGCAGTAGGCTCATAATCCAGCGCTCGAAACATTCCCTAAAACTAGCTCAGTCTAATTTTAATTCAATAACAAAATTATACAAAATTAGTGGTGGAAAGAATTAATAAAAGGTTGGTAAAAAGAATTGACCGACAAATAAAGTTTAAGTTTGAAGACATTTTATTTTAATTAACATTAATTAAGTTTAAAGATAATTTATTACCAAACATTAATTGACTAAATTTAAACATCTTTATAAATCTGATTTAACACACGCACATTTTTAAAGTAACATTTCTAAACTAGTTTAAATATTCTTGTAGATTTTAATAGTAGAACACTGGTATTTATCTAATTTAACTAATAACACTGATATAATGATCACATACATATTAACTCATATAGCATTCACAAATATAATAATAAAGCATTAATAGCATTTGAAACTTAAACACACATATCAATAGTTCATTTTATGTATGATAGAGTTCATATAATTTGAATCTTGAATTTTTATGAATTACAGCGGTGGCTACTATGTATAAATGATAATAAATAAATGTTTACCTAGGATTTTTGGAATGTGGATATTGCTTGTTGTTGGCTGCTTCTGCTGCTTCTGATGGATTATATCTAACCGGTTAGATTTGGACGTTTCTTGAAGAGATTTTTTGCAAAACCATTGGTCTTATTCTTGAAGACAGTTGAACGTTTGACGGCGGATTTCTGAGTTGTTATGCAGACATTATTTCACAGGCAGGTTTTGATGATCTTGTGGGACTAAAAAGGCTGAAGCATGAGCGTATATTTCCAAAAGCTGCTCAACAATGCATTTTTGTTTCTGAATACATAATAGAAATTGTTATCTGAACAGAAACAAGACTGTCACTGGAAACTAGACTGAAAAACTCTCTCAATTAATTGTCCGATAACAAAAAAGTCTATTTATACCTGTGATGTGTTGTCGATGTAATATCCTCTGGCATCGAATTTCATTGGTAATTAATCCTATGACAACGTGTTTTTGACGACTGATTAATTAGTAGTAGCTATTTCAAAACGTGTTGTTTTCATATCTTTAATTAGTAGCACACTGCCGTGTTTTTTTAAATATATTTTTCATTTATTTATATTTAATACTGATACATTTATTTTACATTCACACGCACATATATAATTTTATTCTACACATCAAAACTAGTTTTAATACTATTTTTTTATTCAATTCGAATGAAAAGAGATTTATATTTTGAAGCTTTTAATTTATAATAATAACACTCTTTAACTTTTATGAACTCTTAGTTTTATCTTTTCTAAACAAAACTCCCCCTCTCCCCTTTTAATCAATTAATTTCTTTTTTTTTTCAAACTCTTTTACGAAAGATTTTTTTTTATTTTAATAATTTTTTTAGACAAAATTATTTTATATACATGTGCCAAATTGGCCTTGGCACAATATATATATATATTCATAGTATTATTTCTGGGAGTTTCTGCATAATAAAAATATTTTAACTAAATAACCAATGTTTCAGTCCAATAACAAGTACATTTCTCAGAGCTTCTTCTTTCTTGAATCATAAGAATGTGTGTGGTGAGATTTAAAATCATTATTATTATTTTTATTTCCTCTTCATTCTCAAATCCTATTGGTTGAAATTTTATTGATTGGATAGGTCAATCATAGAATAAACATAAGATAGGAAGAACACATTTTGGCAGTTAGAGAAAAATCTAATTCATCAGCCATTTATTCACACATTAAATTAACTAAGTATGACATCAATTTTAATAAAATACATATTCTGGCAAAAATTAACAATATGACCAGAGACTGCTCAGAGAAGCTATTGAGATTTTTAAAAGGCTTAAAAGCACAAATAAAAAGTGTGAATTAAAGAAAATTAACAATATTTGGAAAAAGGTAATGAAAAATAAAATAACAAAGGCAAAAAATAATGATTTTAAATCTCACCATACACATTCTTATGACTTGAGAAAGAAGAAATTCTGAAGAAAGTACTTGTTATTGTACTGAAATGTCAGATATTTAGATATATTTTTATTACATGGAAACTCCCAGAAACAATACTATGAATTCATTTATCCATGAGAATATTAGATTTAATATATACATATTAATATACACACTTTATATGTATGCTTATATGGATTTAACATACATTTCTACTACTAATTTAATTAATATACAATAAGCTTTTTTTGTTGTACCACCTACATAAACACACACATATATCTATTTTACAAATCAAAAATATAGAAAAATATTTTTAATGTAATTGGCTTATATATGGAACCAGTCACAATACAATAATATGAATAAATATATAGATATGTATTTTATTAGTATGAGTTTTATAGATGGCAATGGTGATGATATTCTTATACATACATGTGTGAGAAACTATTCTTAACAATTTTCTTTATATATATATACAAGCTGAGGTATTACATAAGTATGACCAGAATAAATAGAAATGTAATAAATCTCCAACTAATAGTAATTACATTACTATCACAGTAGATGCAAAATTTTACATGTGTGTAAACTTGGTGTTTAGACTATAGTTTTGTATATAATATACTTTGTTATTATAAATAATTGTAATTTTAAATATCAAATTTATTTGAAATAAAGATAATAAAAATAGAAATGCTGAGAACTACAATCATCATCACCATCATTATCATTAGTAGCCCCTCACAGATGAATATGATCATTCTAAGTTCAGAAAAAGACAGAGACAAAGAACAAAAGATAATTATGAGTTTTGAGTTGAATATATAAATCAATATACAAACCACAAATATGAAAACATTTAGCAAAAATAATAATTTTAAAATAATTTTATCACTTGAAGCAGATATAGCATAACCTTCAGTGACATAAGGTGAAATGTTCCATTCAGGCAGACAAGTCAGAGAGACGTTCATTCATTTATACTTTGTTGCAAGTAAAATAATTTATTATACCTGATAATCCCAAAGTCAATGCACATTTTAAAATCCAAATTCACATGGTTGAAAAGAAACAAGTCCTAAGATGTAATTTACAAAGAGATAAATGGAATCAATATACTTATTGTTTTGAAAAATAAAATCCCGCACATACTCTCATTATTAGTTTAAAAAAAATTGTAACTATAGCTGACAAAAGATATGTCTCAAAGATATCAGAAACAATTCATTCAAAGTTGGAGAAAAGACAGCTGTTGAAATTTTCTTAAAATCTACATATGATGATAGAAAAAATTTGGAAGAAATTCATGAATAAACAAAACTTTACAAAATTCAGTTGAAACCCTAGGTACTTTTATATAGATTTGGTGGGTGTAGAAATACCTTAAAGAAAACTATCATCATTATAATCAGTGATATTGCCAATCTTATGTATAAAACTTTTAAATCCAAGATTTGGTTTTCTTTATAAATATTTGAGACTGGTATAATAATTGGATAATGTTCTTTTATTTAATCTTGAATATTGCATGTCAGTAAGAGGAAAAATGAATGCATTTAATTTTTAAGGAATGAATAAGTATCTTTTGGAAGATAATAAATGTTTATTATTATTCTTCATTTGATATTCTATTTATAAAATTTGTTAACAGAAAAAGCATTATTAGATCAGAAGTATACTCTTCTCTTTTATAATCTATATAATCTCAATTTATAAAAACAATAGAAATTGGTGAACTTGTCATTGAATGTCATAAATAAGGCAAAACTCTCTATACAGTAGTGCCACCCTGTGCCAACCAGAATAATCAATGAATGCCAGAAGGCTTGTGCATAAAATCCTTATCTAATGCCTACTCATCCAATATCCCCAATATCCATTGATTACTCTGGTTGGCACAGGGTATCACTAGTGTATAGAGAGTTTTGCCTTGTTTAAAAACAATTATGTGCTAGTATAAGAGATGGTGATCATGTGATGTTGAATGTCATAAACCAAAAAAATCACAGAAGCTGATAAAATATTTCTGGAATCTATAATAAAGCATAATGGTAATATAATTCAGCAATAATATTTATATAAAAACTATTCTATAATTTGTCATGACAGAAAAACTGTAGCAATCTTAAACTTAATAATGTTAACAATCCAATAAATTCATTCATGCACTTTGAAAAATAACATTCTCAGCAACCTTTAAACATTATGGATTTAGAACAAGACTCCATGAACAAGTTTATCTTTTAAAGACTCATAGTGAGAAGAGCTTCCAAAATATATGACATATTGATGCTACCTTTAACTATTTAACATCAGACTGTGATTCTGTTTGAAAAAATGATTTTCTAAAATTCTTAAATTTTCTTGATAAAATACTGTCCAATAGATTTAAATGATAAAAACAGTAAGATAAAATTTTATAGAATGGATTTTCTCAGAGTTTTATTTTTCACTTCGTTTATTTAATATATTCATCAGTGATCTCTTAAAACCTGAATGCTGGGAATTCATCTATGTTAGTGTCATTATTTTGATGTTTCAAAAGATGTTCTTCCTAAAAATAAAAGTCTCTTAAAAAGGAATAAATTTGGGATTTTTTTTTCAAAGATCAGGGTCTTATTCCTAATGCTATTCTTCTAAATACCAGGAGAACATGTCATAAATTTAAAATAAGCTTCTAGAACAGTAAATCTCATGCCACTATAGAGTAACATTGAACAGCTTATTGCTCTCATCTATTAAAATTTAGATCTAAAATAATTTTTAGGAACAACTTCTATACAAAACTGGCTGGAATTAGTTAGGATTGTGATAAAAACTTTTAAAGGCAGTTTTCTTATAATTATATTCTACTGGTATTTGGGAAAAAGTACTGACATTTAAAGTTCTGGATGCATAAATAATACCATGAAAATATATTACTCACATGTTCACACCACTTCATCCACTATGACAAGATGCCTCACAAAAATATATATGTAAAACAATTAAATAGATGTTTTATGAAAAAACTCTTCAAACAATTTAAACATTTGTGCAATAAAAAATGGACTTATCAGGTTTTCTGACTTAACAACAAAGACAGCTGGATTACTATTTTAAAGTGCTACAGGAGTCCTATCAATAGATTTAGGACAATGCATGAACATTAAATTTATCTACTTCAGGAATGGAATTATTAAGATTATTTTTAAAAAAAATGGATTTAAAGTGAGTTTGAAAATAAAAGTCATTATTTTTTTAAAGTCTCTATCTTGTGGCAGGGGCGAGAGTATCCTTGCAGTTTTAACATCACTGTTCATTTAATGCCACTTGCAAGGAGAGATGATTACCTTCTATATAATTATAATCTCTGAATTATATAGCTGTGGCAAGAACCAACTATGAAACATAGTAGCTTATATAGAATTTAATAATGCTATTAGTGAATGAACGTAATCACCTAATTGAAATCTTTAGATATTTCTTTATAATGTTTATGAAAAAAAATCGAACTGATAATTAATAAAAAAATCATTATTTTTAATTCAAGAGTCATTTTTTTAGGCAATGAAAAATAAACTAAACTGTACCAATGCAATAAGCATAAAGCACATGAAAACTATCATGTCTCTGGTTTTGGTTTTTGACCAATTGGAATTTAAGTCCTCTACTTTCCTATAGATTATACGTTATTTTCAACAGAAACTAATTAAAAATAATCAGGTTTATTGCTTAGGAGTTTTTAAGAAGTTTGTGCATGAAAAATGACGAAACTGAGCAGGAATGTGAACCTTCAACTTATTTACTTTAATGAGATAGGGTAAGCTAATTTGCATACTTTAATTACTTTTTAATATTTATTTTCAAAATAATGTAACTTTTAAAATATTTATAGAAGAAATTCATACAAAAATATAAAAAATGCATTATTTTTTAAAAAAAAAAAATTGGTAAAGATATTTCTCGAGCTGAATTGTATCTTACCATTATGTATGTCCAGAAATAGGTTATTATAAATTGACTATTCTTTAAATAATATTAATTCCTTGATAGTTAGCCATGTGCTATTTAGTGCAGTAGCAAAGTCATAGATTTGAGAACTAAAGTTTTCCATTTCAAAGTTCAACATGTCACTATAGTGCCTGAATATTGCTATAACATTTGGTCTTCCAATTATTTTCCATATTTTTACTTACTTAATTAAATATCATTACAAGAAATAAAATGAAGAAAAAAAAATTTTAAATTTCAAAGGCTGTTATCCTACTAATTTTGTAAACACTAATGTAAATGAATAATATTTCTGCAGGGTAATTTTCACTACATCACTCTCATGCAAGATAGGAACTGGATTCTATCCACTTTTAACATTTTGTCAAGGGATGTAATCATAAACATATAATCAAATACTTGAAAATGGTCTATGATCCCCAAGATGTACATTTTGTGCTGAACCAGCACTCATCAGTTGGCTCAGACCACAATTACACTCCTCTACATGGTGTTAAAAGTAGACAGAAACCAGCTCCTACTTTGTGTGAGAGTGATGTAGTGAAAATTACACTACAGAAATAATATTCATTAAATGGATAATCTCTAGTCTAATGAATGACTAATAAAAATTATTAAAATACTAATGGTCATATAATTTTAAATTAAATCATGTCATTAAAACAGTCAAAACTCACTATACGTATTGGATGAGTAGGTACTAGATGGGGATTTTATGCACAAGCCTTCTAACATCCATTGACTACTCTAGCTTGCTGTTTGTGGCAATATGTATAGTGAGTTTTGCCTGTTTTAATAACAGTTATAAGCAACCATAAGAAATGGTGGTCATGTGATGTCTATTGGCTTAAATCATGTCATTTTGACCTATTCGACTTAAACTTATTTTTAATATTTATTAACTATTTCTTCTTATACAGTAATAAAAAAATAAACTCTTAAAAAGAATAATATTATTATAAGATTTCAAAAGTCTAATATTTGTGATATCAAATCTTTTGAATATTTACCACTTAGTTTATTTTTGATTTGTCATAAATTATTAATGCTTTAAGTTAGTTTAAAAAGATATGTGAATTTTAACTTGTTGACTGCTAAAAGATGAACTATTTCAAGGAAAAACTGACTTGAGCATTATTATATCTACAACTCTATCATATATAAATATATCTTATTTGCAGTAGAAACACAAAAATAACAATTAATGTAAACATTCCCGTGTTGTGATATCTGGATAGAAACTGGATTCCAAGAGATTGTAAAAGACCCAGAAAGAGACCACATGTGAGATGGATGGATGAAATAAGAACGTGTGCAGGGATGATTTGGAGAAGAGAAGCTAAAGATAGGAAAAGATGGATTGAACTGGGAGAGACCTTCATCCTGCAGTGGATTGATAATGGTTGGTGATGATGATGAAATATGTATAAACATCAAGAAACCTCACTAATATTTATAATAAAGCTTATTATCATCTACTATGTTGCTTTATTTACAATAACTAAAATAATTGAGTGATTTATTGCTTGGAAGTTCAGTGGTGGTTGTGATCCACAGATGATGATCTCCAGAGTCCGGCATTCTCCTACTACAGTAACGATGCAGAGCAGTTCCAGTAAATCAAATTCTTTTACAAACATTATAAATAATAACAGAAAAGAACAAAATTAAATGAATGTTTAATTAATGATACCTTCCATTGCATCACAACAGTCACTGACAAAGAAAATGATTTATTTTAAATAAATATACAAAACATGGAAATACTGTAATGAAAATAGACAAAAACATTGTATTGCATTGGTAGTCGAGAGGTCAGTGCGATTGCCTTGCATTTGCAGGCAGTTTCCCAGGTTGTGGGTTCGCATCCCGGCCGATGCTATGACACTTTAAAAAAAATAAAAAATAGACAAAAACAAATAGAAAAATACTACAGATGAGTGACTACACTACATCACATTACAAAATAAAAATGAAGAATAATTAATTAACTGACTAAATTTCATAGAACAAAACCAAATTTGAATGAGATGTAGGGATCAAAATGTTTTTGTTTCAGTATAAAAATGAAAAGCTTGTAAACATTTGTGGAGAAATATTTAAACGGTCTTTAGATTCCATTAGTTTCATTATCATCATCATCATCATTATTATTATTAAGTAGTACTGGGATATATATATATATTCCTAAATATGTCATAATATAAACTTAGTTACATATAACATCGACCCTTTCTTTTTGTTTGTCCTCTAGATGAATAAAACAAACAACAATAGAATTTGTCCGCTGCTCATCATTCATCTAATAAATAAATGTCAAATATTGATAATCAGAATATTTTTAAAAATTGCATTTTATGAAATTTTATTTAAATATTTATTTTTAAATTTAAAATATAAATAGTAAGCTTAACATACTTTTTTTTTTGCCTTTGTCTTATTTATAAAAAGTGAAATAAATCAACTTATTAAGTGGAAAAATGTAATGGATTAATGTAATCCATGTCTAAATCTTTTCAGCTGTCTACCAGAAATGTCATGAAGTATTAATGGAGGATGATAAAAAGTCTGCTTTCTTGATTCAATTAATTAGAATACACATGAAGAGGAGCGTCATTAATGTGCTTTAGCTATATCAGTTTCTTCTTTACCTCTAGAGACACATTTGCTTCCTAGATGGCTCTGATCACACTATTAACGCATTTTTTACGAATGAATCTCTTCTCCGAGATATTTATTTATATAAGACGAGAGAAAATATAATGTAATTTTTAATAAGTTAGTTTATTTAAACATAAAATCGTAACAACACAATCATTTCAGACAAAAAAAATAGATTTCGAATAATATTTTAATCTACGATTGTAATTGTTGTCTTTACATTTAATTATTGGAACAAATAAATATTCGGTATAAAAATAATAATTATAATATAAAGACATTGGAATGTTAAGCAAATATCAAGACGCTTAATACGCTGCCTGTTACAATAATAATTATAAATTTAATATATGAAATGGTGGCTGTAATATCAATATTGGTTGTAAGCTTTTTTTAAAAATGCACTAGCCCTGAGGCGCCAGAAACAAAATTTGCTACCAAAAATGTGTTATTTAATATGACTTAAAGGACATTAAAATTTATGATATAATTCTAAAAAATAATGAGATTTGTTAAAACATTAGCAAGAAATGTTGTGTTTAGTCGTAATTCCATTAACTTTCAAGTGATTATGTATATCGATAGATTTTTTTTTTTTCATATGTCAAATGCGTTGACTGGAAAGCGAACCCGGGCCAGCTGCTTGGAAGGCAGCTATGCTAACCACTAGGCCACCAACGTTTGACTATATCAATAGATTTTTGTCAATAAAAAATACAGAATATTAATCGTTTCTTTATAAAGGCTCTATATCATTTGATTAATTTTTTATTTAATAAACAAATAAAATTTATATAACATATCTTCACATTGGTGTCTAATATAAATGTATATATGATATGAAATTCTGTTTTATCTTGGAGAGCATTATCAAGATGAATACAATAGACATTATTAATTTATTTTCAAGTTGTTGTTTTTTTGTTTTAATGCATTCTCATCTCAACTCCGACATTTTACAATCATTCGCCAATGCCGAAACTCAAACTACTCTCTTTCACTATACATACATTTCACAAACAATCTTCAATCATCAGGTTAGCATATTTCTAGGTTGAATACGTATTTTTTTTTTTTTTACTTCATAAGAATATATTTTTATTTTGTTTGAAATCCTCCACTGTTAAAAAAGAGTACAAGATTGGAAGAATTTGATAGGGTTTTTTTTGGACACCAGTGGCTACACTTTTTCTATTTAAAAAAAAATAATAATTGCAACTTATCACCATCTGTCTAATATCTTGTATTTGGCCAATTAATTGTCTTCTGCGCATGAGTTGCCTTGTCTGAATATGCATCACTGAGTTTTTCAGCTTTTAATTTATTTATACTTGCTTTCACAAGTTTTTTTATTACAATTCTATAGCTTTGCTGTCCTCTAGTAGAATAATCAAATGTTTTGTTGCTCGGTAATTCTTAAGAAATTTAAAAATTAAAATTGGCAGACCATAAAGCTTGAGGTCCAGATTTAACCTCTCCACCATTGCACCAAAATATGCAGAGCTTATAGAACAAAGACAAAGATCTAGAAGAATGATGCTAAATCATATTTATATTGATCAACGATCAGTTTTATGTTATTTTTAATGAATCATGTGGCATCATTAGAAGTATCATTTAAGATGTTTTTTTAGAAAAAAGATAGAGAGAAAATTAGTCATTGAGGTCTTTCTTATATTGCATTTTTTTAATTTTTAAATATAAAGAGAATTTTATTTTATTAATGAATTAGACCAAATAACATCTTAGAAGAGAAAAAAAATGATTTCAACATTTGTAAATAGCTTGATGTAGTTTGAGGAAATATATATATTTTTGAATTTTACTGTAGTTTTGAAATCCAGAATTTAATCTACGAAAATCAAGCTATTATATTCACTTTAAACTCAATGGCTATCTTATAAATATATATAATCATATTCTCCATTAATCTTTATTTTGTTAGATTTGGTGATAATTTTTTGTAAAGCTTAACATTTGATTTAATATTAAATCTTTTTTCTATATTAGAATTCAATTACTTGACATGATAGTAATTTAAGTTTACAAATGAAATACATTCTAAAAAATCATATTTGACATTTGAAAAAGTATACAAATAATAATAAGTTGAGTATATAATGAAAGCAAAGAACTTTCTCATTGGACAGCCATCTGTAGCAATTCAAGAAAATTTACAAATTCCTTGTTGAATAAAAACTATGTTTAAAGTGGAAATGATTAAATAAAAAAATAGAGTGAAACTATCAAAAATATGTTAAAATATCTTTTAACTTTTAAATTTCTAATTATAATTTTTAAAACATTTCAAAAGTTCCTGGTACTATCTTCATAAATGAGTTTCCTGATCTCTTTCAAAAGAACTAACAACACTACTGGTGATTTTCTTTGTTTGAATTATGGTCAAATTAATTAACGTCTTTTAAAAATAAAATGTATAGGAATAAAATCAAAGTATAATACTTGTATTTTTTTGATTTTTAATAATTAGTATAATATTATTGTGTAAAACTAATCATTAATTTTTAATATACTATGCAAAAAATGAATTTTTTTGCCATTTCAGAAATCTTGCAAAGTATCTATGAAGCAGTACAATAAATATCAAATCCACCCAACAAGTAAATATGGCTCTAACTTCCTTCTGTTTTTTGCTGCCTTTAGAAAATAGTAATTTCTTCAGTTTTTTTTAAAGTAATTCATTAATATAATGTTTTTTTTTTCATTTTCTAATATATTTTAAGTGTGAAAACCAAAAGAATAACATTAAAGCTTTGTGTGGAAAAACAATTTAAAGCACAACAATCAATAGTGTCATCTCCAAACGAATAATCATAGTTTAAAAACATGACTATACAGTGAAAACTTAATTAACCAAACAGCTCATCACATATATTTATTTGCATTCTCAATCAAGTTTAAGTGTCTTTCATGTGATTTTGTCTAAAAAAAATTAATTATTAAATTTGTTAAATTGCAGCATTAATGAAATTCTGGAAAATGGAAAAAAGTCAATGTTACATAAATTAAAATTACTATATACAGTTTTCATATGGAGAGATTGTTTTTTCCCCATTATTTATGGGTTTTTTTTGCCTGTTATAATATATAAATATATATATTGTAGCTTGAAAAAAAAAAACTAGAGGAACAGACCAACTATTGGATAAATAAATAACATTGGCTAAATAAACAGCAACACATTGGCTAAATTATATATATGACATATGCTATAATAAAAAGAGCCCTTGAAATAAGAATAATAATGACTAAGTATTATAAATATATTAATAAACATTTATTAAATTTTAAGAGGAAGGGAAATCTCAACTCACTCTGACAAAATATAAATGCTCCTAATATTGAAAGCACATACCAAAGAGTAGTTGGGTTATAACATGTTCTTTCTAATAATATATTTTACACCCCATTTATCAATATAATTACACATCTCTCCACCATTATTGATACCATTCCATTGCAATGATCTGAGTCACAATTCAAAATCTTGATAAAGGATAATAATGTTTCTTAAGTTTTATTTGTGACACTTTTTATAATAATTTCTTTTGCCAAAACAATTTCTTTTTGGTCATTAATTACAATAATAAGATCTCAGGCTTCTTTATTAGATATTTCTAATATTAAAATTTTTACTTTTATTTATTTATGAGTTATTAAACAATGAATGGCATCCTAGTGAAAATATGAGGAGGCATACTCTTACCCCTAAGATAATACCTACCTAATTTACCATAATAATTAATTTTAAAAGAAAATATTTCAGTTAAAATAAAATATATAGAAACTCTTTATTTAGAATAAATTGTTACTATTTTTTTTTCTTTTCTGAGCCATATGTAATATCTGGTGAAATAAAAGCATGCTACGCAGTAGCAAAGCTAAATATGATTAAAAAACTACCATTTCTGTGTGTATTTTCATTTTACTGAATATTAATTTAGAATAAAATAATAATCTCCTAGGATAGCATTCAAATACTAAGAGTGAATAAGGGATTTTATAGCCATTCAGGATATCATATTAACAACTCATACCAACTATTTCTTATAGTTTTCAGATAAATAGTTTAAGAATTAAATTTATGGTGGATAATAAATAAACAGGTAATAATTTTATTACAAAAGCAATCTTCTTTTAATAATTGAAATCGAATTGTAATGATCATTTATAATTTTAAAAAATGGATATTGTATTTTTTAGATGCATTCTTTTCATGTATAGACCAATATAACAAAGTAATTATTATCTTTATGTGCATGTACTCTAAACAACTAGAATAAAATATAATTGCATCATTAATCATATAATGTTAAGATTTCAGGATAACTGATATGCGATTGAGATGATATTAAAATTGAAACCAAAAATTTAACAATAAAATATAAGATTTATTTATGCAACACAAATAATTCAATAACAACACATTTTAAAATATACAGACTTAAAATGAACTGTTTAAATACAATGCTATACAATCTTACTGCATTGAGGAAAACAGGTTTGCAGTTTGTGGTAATAAACAAATAAATTTATGAATTAAACCATACTTAATTATTTAAACACAATAGCTTTCTAACATGGGTGTTATTACAATAAGTTATGCATTCTTCCTGGGTGATAAAGGCTTTTATTAACTTAAGCATTATTACAAGAAGTTCAACATTTTTGCATACCAACCACACTATAATATTGTCCCAACAATGAATACATCTTAATATCAATCATGTCTTACCAATCCAGCAATGATTTAATGCTTAAGATGATGTATATTACTTATTTTGGCCTATAATTACAATTTTAAAAATTTAAATAAAAGAACTATTAATTTTATATAATAAAATGCTGGCAAAGCACAGAAAAACAGATCTATATATTAGAACCATCTCTAATCCCTACTAAGAATGGTCGAAAGTGCAACTGAAAAAAATATAATACTCTTCACAAACAAATAATAATACCAATTTCCATAATAATAATGAAGTCATGGTATGTCACACATGGTTACATATAAAATATGATATTTCTGAGGAAAATAATTAAGGCAATAAACCAAATGATGGCATTAAGTCAAAAGAGCACCTATATTTGAGAGCAAATAAATATGCTAGGACCTTTGTCTGTTAACATATGGTAAAGGTGAGAATGAACTACTATAAATATTACAAACAATAGGGATTGCATCAAACAAAGCATTTATATAAAATATGAATATGAAAAATATACCACTCATGAAAAAATACTATTATAAGAGAAAGACAATGACTTAATCTCTTCATAAAATATATGTATTAATAAAATAATATCAAGAGAAAGACACTGCTATCATATCTTAGAAAATATAATGGCAAGATAAGCATAAACAATGAACAAGAGAGAGACTAATGATAATTCTCCTAACAAATATAATTATTAATTGATTTATAAAACTGGGAACGAAGTTACTTGTCAAATCTGACTTAAAATATAGCTGGAAATAAACAGTAAAGTAAGAATATACAATATCCTCACTGCTTTTTCATAAACATCTTCATTCAGATAGACAAATTACTTATGATAGGGGACAAAGCAATTTTTTTAAAGTGATATAATATTAAAATAATATATGAATAAAATAGTAAATATTCTGTGAAGTTCTGGATATTATAATTGATAACTAATACATAAAATATATCAGACAAGAATGGATACTATGACTGAATAAACTACATAATAAATTACAAAGAACATAATATTATTATTTAATATTATACACAGTTTACCAAAAATTTAAATTATTAAAGTCCATCATTTGGAGATTTTACCAGTTAACAGGATACAGTTCTGCAAGCATAAAAAATTCTCCAGTTGTTGAAACTACAGCAAATTAAAATATTAACTGCACTGCATTCAGAATTTTTATGTAAGAAATTTTCCTAAATCATAAGCACACAAACATATTAAAAGGTCATTCAGTTTTGTGAAAATAATTTTTTAAAACAAGTCAAGCAATACAAGTTTATGTTATACCATTAAGTTAATCGTTTATTTCTTCATTCTGGAAAAATATAATTTAATACTGAGATCTAATAGCAAATATTTTTAGAAAATAAGCAGGTTTCATCAGAGAGAGAGCAGAGTTTAAATTCACATTGTAGCACTATAAATAATAATGAAGTATATAATAAAGTAAGTTTTATTAAAAGTTAATTGCATCTAACTTAAATTATAATTCATTAAAAATATTTCATATTCTTTTTATAACATGAATATAGCTGTTTCCATTATTTTATCCAGATGTATTTAAATAATTATAATAATGGAATTTAAAATAAGTCCATGATAAAGATATATTAATTTTTGTCCTGAACATGAGTATGGACATAATGCTTTTCAAAAAAAAAGTCAATTAATAAATCTTTATTTTACATAATTTAAATATATTTTCTCTTATCAAGCTTGCAAAAGCATAAATTGAAATATATGGGAGTGAATATCTTTCACTCAAGCAGCAATAATAATAAATAATTCATTTGGATAAGTAATTAAAATGTGATTTTAAAATAAATACTGAGGTTCTTCTATCTAAGATTAAAATAGTTCATTCATTAAAAGAAAAATAAATTTATCTCAGAGAAACCATCATTTAACTATAATAATATTGAAATGATATATTTCAAAAACATTACTGAGGGCAAAACATTTTAAAGGTTTTGAATAAATCTTGTAATCTTTCAACATTATTTAAATATTGAAGCATTTAAAAATATTAAAGAACTGCTATGAATATTGCAAAACAACTGTTTAACAACCTTATCCTTAAGATATAAAAATATTAAATTTAGAATAAAGTTTATTACAAGTATAAAATGGAAAATCACTAATGTTGTTACACAAGTGATGTAAGCTATATTTAATTCCTATGATGTGTTAATGTTGAATAAATACAATTCAACAGTTGCAGAAAAATAATTTAAATTTTCCATACTATTTTCATTTTAAAACTGTTGACTTTGGAATTCTCAGTAGACTTTAACTTAAAGTTTTAGAATGTGCATTAGAATTTAAGGACACATATTACTGATTAAAAATAAAATTGTTTAAAAATAATTAAACTAATTAATTCTGAAATTAATTTAAAAAAGAAGCAAATTTTTATTCTTCTTCCCATGTGTGTTCTTTTCCTGTGTGTATGCATATTCTTCCAGTGTATATATTTATACCTTCAATCTTATGAATGATTTAATTGATTGAAAATAAACATTTTTAAATCTCTACCTTTTGATCTTTTATATTAAATTTAAAAATTAATTTCTTGGGGAATCAAACTAAAAATAAAAACTCATTATCATAAAATCTAGACTGTAATTAAAAATGTAACCTCTTAAAAATAAGTTACTGGTCTATTAGCAGCCATACATTGCTTTATGACCTTGTTTCTCTTCAAAACCTATTAATATAAAGTTTCTGGGCCTGCCTCTTTTTTTTTTTGACTGTTGAAATTTTATGTTATTGTTAGCATTCTAAATTAAAAAACTTTTTTTGTGTTGTTATTATTTTGGGGGGGGGGGGATTTTGTTAAAACATTTAATTTACTATAACAAGAATAACATTATTCTTATAATTCTAAATTAAACGTTTAATCAAAAGTAAAAAAACCCAACAAAAAATTGACTTTTTAATTCCAAATTTAGCTATTGTTCTAAATTAAACGTTTCAACAACAACAACAAAAAAACAACTTAAACACTTCATTACAAAAGGAATCGAATCCCCCCCCCCAAAAAAAAACAGTTTTCATTTGATTTCCAAATTTACATTATTCTTCTAATAGTAAATGAAAAATGTTTAAACAAAATTACAACAAAAAAACAACCCAAAACAAAAAATTCATTAGCCAATGATTTTATATTTTATCAGCCAACATGGTTTTTAAATCTGTAATACAAGTGTCAAAAAATACCTCTGGATTGATTGGGTTACAAAAACAACTCACAACAACAAGCATCAATTCCAACAACTATAACAATAACAATTTTATTTCCAAACACAAACAAAAAAAAACAAAAAAATTCTCACTTGTAAGTGGAACCAAATCCAAAAGAATAACACTGCACAAGAGCAAAAATGTCTTTTGAGAACTACCAATTATGTACAGCCATCTCATCGAGAACATGAAATTTGTCATGAATCTGCCTCATTGTGCTCTGAAAAAAGCCTTTTCAAATTTCTAGCAGCTTCCAAGATGCATAGGGAAGCATGCTGACAGTGTGATAATTATCACTATGCAATACTACTCCAATTGGTGTGTGAAACAATGACTTTGAAAAGAGATTTCAACACTTATGTGCAATTGAACAGTAACCCTCATATCAAATGGTAGCAAACTATCATTACTGAACATCCACTAAAGCATGGCCACACTAAGCTTGGCATATGATTTCTGTGCTTTTGCATAGGGAAAAAATATCAACATATGGCCCAAAATGGCTATTATGAAGATAATGTTGTAGTAGCTATAGTTTCAGCCATGTAAACAGAATATTTCTATGTTTTTGCACAGAAACAGTGCGATCAAGCAATGTATGGTTGCTAATAGACCAGTATCAAAAATAATTATTTATGAAACTGAAATTACTATAATAAAATAAAATGTTATATTGTTTTGAATATATTATATTACTTTTTATATGTAAATAATATTTTTATAAAGTGCAGTCAATATTGAAATAATTGAGAGAGTGCAAATCTCTCAAGCGGTTATAACTACAACCAGCCAATCAAATCTTAATCACTGGGACAGAGAATTTAATAAGAAAAGAGCAGTTCCATTCTCTCAATTATTTTATTACTTTTTATAATAATTCTAACTATATTAAATAAGTTAGAAATTCCCCTAAATAGAAACTCATTAGCATACAGTCTAGACTGAAATTAAAAATGTAACATATTAAAAATAATTATTTATAAAATTGAAATTATTACAATGAAATAAAGTAATATATTGTATTGACCATAATATTACATTACTCATTATAATGAGTCTAACTAAATTAAATAAGTTAGAAGTTCACAAGAATACCTTTATTATTTTAATTAAAATAATTAAGGATGATATTTAAATATTATGAACATGGAAGTGCAAACTAAAATTAAAATAAAATGTAAGCACATACTTCTCCTAAATTTCTTTTAATTAAAAACTAAAAACTTTTTAATAGTAATATTAACTCTTTATCCCTTAAGTTAAATAGCTTAACATTACTTACATTAATTTAATCTTTATGATGTTAGCATGAAAAAGTAAACTTTTACTAATAAATAATTTAGACAGAAATGCTTTATTACAAGCAGACAAATTAAATAATAATATCTAATATTAAAGATTTAGACTTAAGTATTACTATCATTTAATTTGAATACTGAATTTTAAGACATTAGAGACTATATGTAAGTAATTCTAGCTTTTAATAGCTTATAGCAATATTTCTTATTAGACAGAAAAATATATTTCTATTTAAATAATTGAAAATTAATTCCAACTACAAATAAGTTCAAATTAACATATAATAAACATCTTTAAATGATTCTTAATAATAATTAAGACTTATAAAAGTGCTTAGAGAAAATTATAAATTAAATTGGTATTATATTGTAAAGCTCTATTAAAATTAACTAGTATTAGAATTAAGTTATTAAATTTTTTTTAATACTTAGGTAAATTAAATAACTGGGGATTTAGCCTTACTGGCAAAAGCTAAAGGTTACAATATATATATAATTGATGCCATTTCAGATGTCGGGTCCAGTCCAAATCTTAAAAAAAAAACAAAGAAATTCAATTATGTTAAATAAAAGGATTGCATATTTTTTATTAAAATGATTTTGCTTTTTATTTTATATTTAAATTTTGGTAATTAGGATAAGATTATTTTTTCAAATATTTTTTTTTTAATTTGCTACTTTTCAAAACTTTTTCATGAAAGGAAATATATTATTTTATCATTATTTTATTTCCTATTTATTTAGATTTTTTATTCTTTATTATTTGAAATTTTATTTTTAACATCATTTGTTATTCATTATCTGTTGAAAGAATTGTCTTTCTACACATTGCTTTTTAAAAATACAACTATTTCTCTCCATAAAATACATGAGAACTTATTTTCTATTTTCTCATTCCAATATCAGTTTCATATTTTCTTTGAGTTGCAGTATACCCTAATACAATTTCTTTTTCTTTTTATGAGTTTTTCAATAAGTAATTTTTATTTCATTTACTTTTTTTCCAATATATTTACATTTTATTTGCTCTCTTTTATCCTTCTTGTCATATTCACCAAGACATTTTACTAATGAATAATATTTCTGTAGTGAAATTTTCATTACACCATTCTCACAGAAGGTAAAAACTGGTTTTCATCCATTTTTAACACCTTGTGGAGTATGTATTCATAAAAATATGACCAAGGTCATGTGAAAAAGATATATAATCCCTAATATGCACATTTCATGCTGAACCAACACTCATTAATTGGCACAGACAACAATCTCTTACATATATTTTTATCATTGTTCAGTATACTTCATGATGAGCACTCATCAGTTGATCCAGGTCACAATCTCTTATACATATCTTTATCAATAAACATCACATGATCAGCATTTCTTATGCTTACTTATAACTGTTATTAAAACAGGCAAAACTCACTATATGTATTGCCACTAACTGCAAGCTTGTGGCCTTCATCAGTAATGAGCCTTGGATCTGAGAGCACTGCACCTAGATCATAGGATCTAATGCAACCCTCCAGCAGCCACCTTTTATCTCTATTTAACTCCAAAACAATGAGTCTTAAATTGAAAACACCTTAATATTTTCAATCCAAGTTCATTAGCATATATAGTTATAGAGGTCTGAATTAAGTTCAGTACCTACACATTTTGGTGTCTTTGTTTCTTTAATAACCATAGTCACCAATATCCTATTAGGCAGGATTGGTTTTAAGCCAATAAACATCACTTGATTACCATTTTTATGCTTGCTTACAACTGTTATTAAAACAGACAAAACTCACTGTACATATTGCCATTTATTGCAAGCTAGAATAATCAATGGATGCCAGAAGACTTGTGCATAAATTTTCTATCTAGTGCTTACTCATTCAATATTCCCAGACTAGTTTCTGGCTTGTGGCCTTCGTCAGTGAAAAGCCTTGAATCTGAGAGCACTCTTAGGATCTAATGCAACCTTCCAGCAGCCACCTTTTATCTCTATTTAATTACAAAACTATGAGTCTTAAATTGAAAACACCTTAATATTTTCAATCCAAAGTCATTAGCTTATATAGTTATATAGGTCTGAACTCAGTTAAGTACCTATACATTTTGGTGTCTTTGGTTCTTTAATAACCAAAGCCACCAATATTCTATTAGGCAGGATTGGTTTTAAGACAATAAACATCACATGATCACCATTTCTTATGCTTGCTTATAACTGTTATTAAAACAGGCAAATCTCACTATATGTATTGTCACTCACTGCAAGCTGGAGCAGTCAATGGATGCCAGAAGGCTTGTGCATAAAATTCCCATTTATTAGTCTGGGGATATTGGATGAGTAGGCACTAGATAGGGATTTTATGCACAAGTCTTCTGGCATCCAGTGATTACTCTAGATTGCAGTGAGTGGCAATAAATATAGTGAGTTTTGCCTAATTTTTAACATATCTTTATTATTGTATACTGAACAATGATAAAAGATATGGATAAGAGATTGTGGTATGGGCCAACTGATGCATGCTGATTTAGAATAAAGTGTGCATTTTGATGCTCATAAATCTTTTTCACATGTCTGTGGTCATATGTTTATGATTGCATCACTCCACAAAGCATTGAAAGTGAATAGAAACAATTCTCCAATTCTCTATCTTGCGTGAATGGTGGACTACAGAAATATTATTCATTATTGGATAATCTCTAGTCTAATGAGTGACTAATAAAAATTGTTAATATACTTTCATCAAGTAATTTTTGTCAAAGTTATGAGAACAGCACATTTGACACCCCTCTCTCTCTCTCTCTTTATATATATATATATATATATATATATAAAGAGAGAGAGAGATATATATATATACCCCTCTCTCTTTATATATATATGTAATATACAAATCAATATATATATATATCAAAATACAGTACAATTTATATAAATTATATATATATATATACTGAACAATAATAAAAAAATGTGTGGTCTGGGTTAAATGAAGAGGGTTCATTCAGTATGAAATATGCATTTTGGAAATTGTAGATCTTTTTCACATATCTTTGGTCATATGTTTATGATTACATCCCTTCACAAAATGTTAAAAGTGATAGAACCAGTTTCCTACCTTGCATGAAAGTAGTGCATTAAAGATGACACTACAAAAATATTATTTATTATTGGATAATCTCTAATCTACTTAATGATTAATAAAAATATTACCAATATTTTGTTTTATTTTTATATAATTGATCTTTTTTAGTAACATAAAAGTATTATTACTGCTTTTATTTATTTTTTCCATATCCATATTTGTAATTCATATCCTGTTTTAAAAAGCCCCAATTCTATTTTCAAATAATGATTTATAACCATGATATTGCTCTTTTGAACAAGTAATTTTACTTGTTATTTTACTCTACTACATATTAAATCAAATTTATTTTCTTTTTTTTCTACTTTTTCTTTCCAATCATTTTTTCATAGGTATTTCTATTACTCATCTTAATTCAATATTAAGCTTTAATATACATATTTATTTTTTATATAAACAAGTATATTTTCTAGCATTTTTTATACAGTAAATGTAAAGACAATGTTATATAAATATTCCTCAAATATAGATCTATTCACAGAGTGTTGACAATTCACACAAAATCACTGGTCCAGTGGGGGAGTGGCATACTCCCGCGTTTAAGGCCCACAGAACATATCTAGTTTTTCGCTTTCAATATTTGAACTTTTATGAACCCCTTAGTAATAAATCCATTCAATTGTTTATTTCTTACTTTGTAAATATATATATATAAAATAATGAGCTGAAAATAAATAAAATAAGAACAATTACAATTCTCATTTCTCTTGTGTTAACATAACTATTATAAATTGATAAAAAAAAAAAAACTATTTTGCATTAAGCTATATATTTACAAACAGTAGAAAAAACTTTTCTTGACAAATTTGCATAATCTAATCTCCAAAGAATCTTATATCTAAAATTGTCAAGCAGAATGCTACAAAAAACAACAATTGTATGACCATAATATATTTGTCATTATTGGATTAAATTAACAGTCTGTTAATTGTTTTTGTAATTTTAAACATGTTTTCCACATAGAAAATGTGACAGAAAAGATATTTTAGTATATACTATTTATTTAGTTAAGCAATATATAAGAAATGTTAAGCATAAGATTAAGATGAGAATTAAAAATTTCCTTGTTATATATTTAATATATTTTTATTAGTCTGAAAAATGTAATGAGATGTATAAAATGTTGATTAAACACACTTCATACTCTCAAAATGATGTATAGTTTTGGCTTATTTATATAGAATTATCATTATTTGTGGAATATTTATATAGCATTTTATTTTCTGTACAAAAATGGAAAATCATACAATGTTGGTGCTTTGTGAAAATTTAGTTTGTTTTTGTAATATCATTCTAATTGAAAATAGTAGAAGTTTACCAGAAGATTAGCCTGATGGTGATTTATAAGAAAATACTTTCTATTATTTATTATCACCTAGTTTTTTTTTTTAAAAAAAACAACAAATAAATTAATTCATAAATTTATAATGAATATTTTAATGAAAAATTAATAATATGTTACATACAACTGGCCCTGCTTTATTTAATGTACCTTATTATATGAAAACCAAAATAAGATTCATGATATATAAATTCAACATCTTTCAAAATGAATGATCTACTCTAAATGTCTATATAGGTTTCTTTTACATTTGATGAAGATAGAACATGGGTTTAAAATCCTATAATGACTAATGAAATAGCAGACTCACTTGGTGAGATGCAGGTGCATTGCAAAGATTTAGTTTGTTCTTTTGAAAAGACATAATAAGATTATTTGAGGAGTATTATCAAAAAGATTAGTATGTTTTATGTTTAACTGTTATCCATATATATATATATATATTAACCCTGGTTAGTGGCAGATGTTTATGTGAGGATTCATCAAAGCAATCATCATCAGTTTGTACCCACTATTTTGATTTATAATCAATTATTCATTATTATAATATTAAACAAAAATTAAAACTTAAAACTTTTTTAAAAAAATAACTGCTATGTTTTCAAAATGGTGGTCATTTTATAAGATTGATGACATCATAGGATAGTGGCTTCACTAAATCTATGTCTTCTGAAAATAAAATGGCACTGTGATGCTAAAGTGTATAGCACCATACAAAGTTTATTCTCCAATATTATCACTCTATTATAGAATGAAAATATATGATTAATGTATTTTAAATATTTTTCATACAGTGTTTTTAATGAGATATTATTTTATATAGCACTGTTTTTTTAGGTAATAGTAATATTAGCGTTTAAGCCAATGCACATGCACTTTAAAGATAAATAAATACTCAATTTTTCCAGACACGAGATATAGTATTTTAAAAAGAATGGAATGAATCCACCCATTCTTTCGACCAAACGTTTATGTATGGGCAAATCTTAAGTGTGTGGAAATAAATGCGTGAAGGTGTTACACGATCACTTTAAATTACATTACTGCTTTCACTTATGATATTTTCAAAGTAAAGATTTTCATTATTAATAACTACAAAATGCAAAAAAAAGACCCCAGTTTCATTCAGTGTAGTAAATAATCAAAAACATACTTTGATCACATGTAACAACAAAGGGTATTTATATTAAAGTTTAAAAATATGTACATTAGATAAAATATATTTATACAATCAATATTATGAATTAAAATTATTATGATTGTAATTTTGCTTGTGACAAAAAAGAACAATTGTAATTGTAAATTATTATGATCCTAATTTTTAATATATGAATTTTTCTACAATACAGACTTTTGAGGGGAAAAAGAGAGAGAAAAAAGTTTTGTCCACTAAGCAGTTAATAATTAACATTATATGTTTAAAATTATTTTGATTTTAATATTTTCTAATTACACATAATATTATATCTACTTAATGTTTAAAAATGAACAATATAAAATAAATATTTCTCACATAATTATTTTTTGTGCCCATGGTTAAATATTTTAATTACTTATGCATTCTGTTACTACACTTTATTTTTTAATTTTCATTGAAATTTGAAATGTTTTATTTGCCCTAGATAAAATAACATGAAAACTTTGTATATACTTTGATGAATTGTCTAAAGTTATTTATTGTTTGTTTATGATGTGATGCACTGTGACTTCTCCTTATACAGAGTCAGGAATCTCACAACAACTATGCTCAGATAAACCTATTAGCCACATTGACCCCCCCCATTTTCCCATATACTTCTCTATCCTGCTTCATCCCATTTCCCCAACATAATCTTTGTCAACTCCATGACTTTTATATTTAAAACCTCCTTATCTTTTCTCAAACCCAGCATATAAACCAATAAGCCACTTTCTGTATAATCATTTTGTTCATATTTATTCTTCCACAACTCTATTATTTGTACTCTTTCTGCTTTCAGACATTTTCATTCAATTAAAATATGCCTAATATTTTCTATACCTTCCTCATACATCTTGCAGACTAAATCATTCACATTTTTCCATTTTTATGTATATTCTTTTGTTGCTAAAGATCACATTGGAGCCATTCGCACCCAATATTCTGTTTACTTATATATATATATAAACTCTTTTTACTCTCCATCTCTCCAACTCCCTATTTTTTATTAATGCATCTATTTTTTCTATCCCATTCCTTGCAACTATGGAATTCTCCTAATACAATCATCCCACCTTTTGTATAAGTATACTAACATAAATTCTTTATCTAAATCTTCTGCATATTGTATTACCTTTTACACCCACCTTGTTGCCTGCACTTTATTCATAACCCAATTAAACTATTTTTGGCTACTCTTTTATTATCCATAAACTGCAATCTATCGAACATTTTCATTTTGCTTTTTGCATCTCTCTTATAAAAACTTGATCATCCCATTTCTCCTTGAATTGCCTCATTTGTTGTCCACACTTCTGAATCTAATGCATGTCTTCCTACTTCTCTTTATACTTTTTTAAGTAATCTAGTACCTTTTTACTAACACATAATGCATTATTACCATTAACCTTGCTACTGCCACTCCCTTCCATACAATTCTAGCTACATCAATTTCTTTATCAATCCCTTTTTTTTCTTTGCTTCATTTATCAATTTTTTTCCCATTTCCATTTTTCCAAGCAATTTATCTGATTACTTAAGATGATTCCCAAATAGTTATATCTATTCACCATCCTTAACTTTATATTCCCCAGTAAAAATTCTTTGTCTTCTCTTTTCCCCAATATTAATCATCATTACTTCTAATTTTTCTTCACTAAATTTAATCCCCATCTCTTTCCCCACCTTTTCATATGTCCTCAGCATAACTGCCATATCTTCTCTTCTTTCTGCATACAAAAAACATCATCCACAAATAAAAGACCTGACTATATATATATATTCCCTTGCCACCTATTAATGTATCTCTACCCTCTTCCTAGTTTTTCAATCACTCTCTCCATTTCTCTCAAATACAACAAAAACAAAATAGGAGACAGAGGACATTCTTGCCTTAGTCGCACCCAATTTTTAACTTTAACTGATTCTATATTTCCTAATTGATAAGTAATTATTTTCATATAATTTCTTAATAATATCCACTAAAACTCCATCCATTCCCAAATTTACTAAACTTATCCATAATCTACTGCTATTTACTCTAACATACCCCTTCTCTATATCTATAAAAACTATATATAACTGTCTACCTGTATTTCTACTCATACCCAAGTTGTGTAACTACAAATAAACTATCACCTATATACCTATCTGATTGAAAACCTCCTTGCATTTCTCCTATTATATTATTTTCTTCTATCCATTTTTTAACCCTTCCAGCCACCATATATGAGAAAACTTTATATAATGTTACTGCATTGGTCTATAATTGTTTACCTTTCTATGATCCTTACTCTTCCCTTTAAATAATAGCCGTACTCTTGTATTACTCCAACTACCAGAAAAATCTCTCTTTTGCACCATCTTATTAAAACATGATAATAGTTTTAATTTTGCCTTCTGCCCTAAATTCTTTACCATCTCTGCTGCCATACATCCAAACCTTTTGCCTTTCCACCTTTTAATTTCTTACTTGCCTCATTCAGTTCATTTTCTTTAAATCGTATATTTCCATTACTATATGCTCTCATGTTTGCTATCACTCTGTCCTTCACATCTAACATCTTTTCTATACCCATTACATACTTGTTTAAGACTATCTCTAATTCTTCTCTAGAGCTACACTATATTCCTTCATCATCTAGTAAATTAATTCTCTCTCCCCTACATTCCTTCTTTTAATGTACATACTTCCAAAATTTTTTACTCCTATCTTTATTTCAGCAATGGTTTGGTAGCTCTCCCTAATGCTAAAAATTGTTCTAGAACTTCAGCTGTAACGATACCAAATATTGTATGTTTTATACTTTTTTAAACACCGACACCTTACTTTTAATTTGGATGTAGTACATTTTAAATTAATATATATAATGAACATTTTAAAAGTTTTTATGTTGTTTTTCTACTAACAAAATTTATTTTAAAAGTTTACATTATAAATTCGAAGTAAGTACTTTAAAGATGATTAATTTGACCAGTATATTTGCAAGCAAATTGTATTTTTTTCTGTAAAACATGACAAATATTTTCATTTTGATTATAAAGAGTGAATACAATGACATTTATAGATGAACCCTTTTTTTAAAAGTTGTAGATAAATGTTTACTTTCCTAAATAAATAATCACATTTCATTAATTTTAAAGTAAGGCTATAATTTAAAAATTACTTTTAAGCATGTTTTCTTATTTATTTGTTTTTCAAATAGGAGTGGAGGAAAAAATAAAGAAATAACTGAATCTGTGAGAAATATGAAACCCTTTTTTCAATTATTTTACTTATAATTAAATGGAACTTCTGATTAGGTACTACTTCAATGCAGATGCTAAAAACAAGAATTGAGCTTATAATTTATTAGTTATAGTTTTGAGATGAATTATTGAAAATTCATTTATTTAAAATTTTATTTTTAATTTAACAAAAAACAAAAATGAAATGTATTTACATAATTAAAATTTTGAGTCAATCCGTTGAACTCAAACATTCACACATATATTATAAGCAATATATATATAACATACTTCTCAATATTAAAAAAAAAAAATCTTAAAACTCGCATTCAGAATGGATTATAATCAAACATTCACTACGTTTGCGCACTTGCGAATATAGCTTTCACGTAATTAATTTAAGGCGCTATAAACATTTTTGTTAAAGATTAATAGAAGACACATAAATAAATTATTAATGATCAAAATTTTTGCTGATTACAGTGACCATTTCCAAAAGTTTTAAAACTCTATATAATTTAATTTCTATCAGTATATATTTTAACAGAGGCAAAACTCTCCACACAGTAGCGCCAGTCAGTGTAAGCCAGAGTAATTCAATGGATGCAGGAAGGTTTATACATAAAATCCCTATCTAGTGCCTACTAATTCAATATCCCCAAATTAGTTTTCTAGCTTGTGGCTTTCATCAGTGAAGAATTTGGGATCTAATCTGGGGATATTGGATGAGTAGACACAAAATAGGGATTTTATGCATAAGACTTCTTGCATCCATTGATTACTCGGGCTTGCACTGAGTAGTGCTATTGTATGGAGAGTTTTGCCTCTGTTTAAACAGTTTGTGTAGAATGGTGATCATGTGATGTTTAGTATATATCTTAACAGACTGGAGTAAGAGTTAATTAGTAGTAATCTTATTCTTCAATAACATGAAAGAAAAAATGACTGTGCATTAATCATCTTGTAATCAGTAGGCCAATTTCTGAATCTACCCTAGTTTAGATAATTTTGTTTTCCATTTATTTTTGAAATCATCAAGATAGACATTTTACATTCACTCTTTAAAATACTAATTTCTATAATTATAACTATGGAATTTGATTTATATGCATACCATAAATACAGTATATGGTTTGAAATATAAAAAAAATGCTGTATTAAGCAAAAATAAATATGGATTCAGACACCAAAATAATTAATATTAAAGCTTAATAATAATTAATAGCATACAAAAATTCCATAATGCTATATATAGCATGCATGTAATTATCAGAATGCTTGATTTATCAGTGCTACTAAACTCATAATTAAATTAATATATTTTGAGACACATCTATGACTAACCTTTTTACTACCCTTCCATTAAAAAAGGTGTTATGATATTGGAAAGTACTTTCAAAACAATACATTTTTTAAAAAAAAAAAAACTACATTTACACACTCTAAATCACACAGTAATTGAATCAATGTAAAATTCTATATTTTCTATTATTGAAAAAATTTACGAAAATTTTCATTAAAAATGTATATAAGTATTATCAAACATTTTATTAAATAGAGGGAACAAACTTGTCAAGCGTTGGTGGTCGAGTGGTCAGCACAGCTGCCTTACAAACAGTTGTCCCAGGTCAGCAGGTTCGCTTCCCGGCCAATGCTATGACACATGAAAAAAAAAAACTATATCAAATTATTTATTATCAAAATACTTTGTTTAATGAAAAAGTAATATGATATATATTTCTTTACCAACTCAAAACATTCTGTAGATCTTTATTATCATATTTAAATATTTTTTACTAATTTATTTTTAAATCATATTGGTGCTCCTATACTAATCTATTTGCTACCATGTTGATCCCTATTTGCTTTACAGTTATAAGTCAAATCTTTCTAGATAGTAGTTTTTTACTGCATGCGCACTGACATTTACTATAATTCTAGAATATGGTGATCTATCAGCTTTTCATGATGATATTTCCTACTGTTTTTAAGCTTACTGATCGTGATTCACTTATTAGTGCATAAACACACCCAAAACTTTTAACTAAGCTATTATTCTTCAATAATCATATTTCAGACAAAAATTCATAACTGAAATAATTGTTTAGTTTATCAATTGATGCACTTGTAGATATTTTTGTTTATAATGGTTTTGAAAAATATGATCAAAATTACTGCATTCCAATGCTGAATTGCTATTTCTATGATGAGAGTTTAGCAACTTTTGTTTACTATTTTCTATTAATAATGCAGAGGATTGTCTCTAGATGAACCTTTGTAAATAAAGACTAATAAATGATTAAGCTAGTTTCTTTCTCTCTCTTATACTTTGTTCCTCTGTTTAGATCATAACCAACTCAATCTATACATATAAATCAACAATTTGTTTTTCAAAGTGCTAAGAACTTTCCTGTATTAATGTTCACATGTCATAAGGTATTTCTGATTCCATTTTGAATCTAATTGACATGTTTTTTTAAAGTAAATTGTATACACATGTAAATGTGCATGTGAAAAGAAAAAAAAGATGCTAACAAAAAAATGATGAAACTATGGTTCAGAATCCAAAATATAGTAACATCAAAATTTAAAAATCTATAATTAGATAAATACTGCTATATTGTCTGTTAGATCTTATTATCAACTATAGTTTTAAAAAATGACATAAAAATGTTGAAAGGGCTCTTAAATAAATATTAAGCATCTGAAAAAATAGAAATTTTTAATAGTATGTTAATAAAGAAAATATGTATTTTGCACAGTAACAATTAATTTTTTTTTGTTGTTCAACAACTTGTTGGGCTATACTATAAATACACATAATAAGAGTTTAAATTTGAACAATTTTTTTCAATAACTATTCAACTTATTGGATTTTCCCAGATTTTTATAGCATTAAAATATTTCACAAAATATGCAGTTATTACAAGATTATTAAAGAATTTTAAACTTTATAATTAAAATTTGTTTACGAGAAAAGTACAAATACACTAAAATCTAAACTGGTACAAAAATGAGTTATACTCATTCCTACATACATACATGCAAAGAAGTGCAATGTCAATAGTTTCCATTGGAAAGATATAGCAGAGAACAAAATACATTGAAGAGCTACAATTTGACATGGTGTTGAAGTATTTCAGGAAAAAAAGTTTTCTGTTGAAAAAACTAAAAAAGACAACATCTTAAAATTGAGCATTTCATCCTCCGATTTTTAATGAAATGGATGGGTGAAGAGTTGGAGAATGGAGATGATTGAAACTTGACCATTAAAGTTTAAAGATTTGCTAGCTTAATATAAATTGAGCATTGATTGTATATGTGTGAGAGATGGTGATCTGGACCAATTAATAAGTGCTGGTGCAGCATAAAATATGTAAATTGGATATCATTTATCTTTTTCACATATACGTGGTCATGTGTATCAGTTATATAAGATAGATTGGGTAGATGTATGGAGCTTGAAAGTTCGAGTTCAAGTCTCTTATATAAACAGAAAAATGAACCAGCATGTTCTACATGTGGATGAATTATTTGTGGTTCATAAATTGGCTTGCATCATCATCACAAAACTCATTTCTAGAGTAATTTTTTTTTCAGTTTCACCTTTTTTTCTTCTGGAATTCAAATGGCCACACTCATTTATGAGTGACTGTTTATTTTTATTTATTTATTTATTTTTCTTGTATAATAGATTATTAAATTTTGGAGAAAACTAAACAGTTAAAACTATAATAATGACAATAATAACAGTAACAACAACAACAACAACAACCACAACAACAATAACAATAATAATAACAGTAGTAGTAGTAGTAGTAGTAGTAGTAGTAGTAGTAGTAGTAGCAGCAGCAGTAGCAGTAGCAGTAGCAGCAGCAGTAGTAGTAGTAGTAGTAGTAGTAGTAGTAGTAGTAGTAGTAGTAGTAGTAGTAAAAAAATACAACCAAAACATTATTTAAAAAAAAATACAAAAAAAAAAGTAACACAATATGTTTTAGTAAAAAAATGACTGATCTGAAATAAAACAGTGTTATATTTACTTTATATTTATTATTAATTACTCAAAATATTTTCCTTTGATTCAATACACTGCTAGAAATGATAAATAAAACTCTTTGAAGCAGTTCTTGAAATTCTCCATCAAAATTATAATCTAAAACTATGTTGTAAGCTTCTGGATGTTTTATTTTTAGAAATAGCCAAAAGCCATAATAGTTAATCAGAAAAATAGAATGAGTGCTTAAGTAAAACAATGCTTTTTTTGGCCAAAAAAATCAAGCGCAATGTTGGCCCTATGAACAAACCATTGTGTTATTTTACAACAATGATCAAAAGCCTTGCTTATAGTATTTAAGTTGTTTGTGCAAAACTTTGATCTGCAAACAATTCATATACCTGAAAATAGCACTTAGTGTTTTCTGCCTAATTTTCAAAAATGTATTTATAATGCCTAAAAGAAATTATAGTAAGTGATGTTTGGATCTAATTTTTTTACATTTGTAATATTTTTTTTGTTTGTTTTTCTCCTTCTGGTGATCACTGTTCTGAACTATAGTAGTTGGTTGATTTCTCATATTGAAACACCAAATCTTGTTAGCCATTATAATGTTTGTTAAAAATTCTGAATCTGAAAATGTGATTGTATATCTTTGTAGGGCTCCATTCAGATAGCTTTTAATCAATTATCTACAAGTGAGGTATAACACACATGTATACCTTCCACTGTTTCAGATATTTCATTAAATTGTAATGGACAGTAGATTTAACCAGTGAGTTCCTTAATGAATTTCACAGATATTAAAGTGATCAGTTCAAAACATTTTGACAACTTTATGAAAGTTTTTATTTCTGGTTATTTTGTTGCACTCAGATGTAAATCTTTAATGTTTTTCCTGCCATCATGATCTTGAAAATTGCTTGAAAACATTCTCATGCTTCATAGTTCACTGTCATACACAGTTTGAATCATTTGAAATGCATCGGTAGCCATCACATTACACATTTGATGTAATAGTCCTTTTGGCCACTCTTGTCTTTTAAATAAATCTTGTGTTAAAGATTTGCAGAAGTCCCTACTGTCATTTTTTTTCAGGCACATATTTTTAAGACTTTTAGCCTTAATAAATAACACATTTGATATGGTAACTTTTAACCTACATACTCTAGTGTCTTAACATTTTTGAGGTAAACTGCTAAATTATATTACTATGTTACACACATATTCATGGAGAAATAGTGCTGTAGGCAGGTTGGAAAGACAACTCAAGTCATCTTTTCATTGGGATGCACTTGTTAATAAGAATTATTTGCAGTGATAAAATCATAGTTATTTATTGCATTAGTAAATTTTAGATTTTTTTTTGTAAATTTCTAAACATAAACTAATTAAAAACATGCAAAAAAATTGTCCATAATAATATCTATAGAATTATGTGCTAACATAAATTGAGTAGCCATAATGATCTTTTTGAAAAAAAAAAAAAAATTTTACAAAGATAAAATAATGCATAATTTGAATAACCTACATAAATAAATTCTCATGGTCAATTCATACTGATAATGTTCTGAAATATTCTAATTGAAATAAAAAGACTTAGGAAAATTAAAAGGAATCTGAAAATATTAATAAATTAATAATTTAATTGTGTCATCATTCATGAGGAATAAAAATTCAGATGGTCTTTAATTAAATTATGAGATATTATGCAAATTAATTAAACTGAACAACAAAACGATAGCTTTTGATAAGAGAAGTTTACTGAATGCTAACCCAAATATTTAGAAAATATATATATAAATTAAGCTCATTCTGCCATCCATATTCATAATTCAGATTTAAGTCTTGATAAAATGTTATAATTTTAAAGAATATTTCTGTAGATAGAATAATCAAAAAGTCAGATGCTCAACTTATATAAATAGCACCTTCAATGAAATTCACCTTATGGTCAATGACTCTAAAGAGCAAAACAGTAGTAAAATAATATAAAAATATTTTTTCAATTAGCAAATGACTTTTATCTTTTAGATAAAAGATAATTTAGTCTTTTGGTAGTTCATTTCAGTATAAAGGCATATTCAATGAATCCAGCACATGAAAATATATGTCCAAGAAATCTGTCAATTTCCAGACAGACAAATGTTTGAGTAGTTGTCCATTCCTTATTTTAACTTCTAGCTAAATATAGAAAAATACTAGCTAATATTAAAATAATTTCAGAATTGATTATGTAGTTGGATACCTAAAAGAGAAGACCTAAGACTGATTGTAAGCTGAAAACATTTCCAAGTTTTATAGAATTCTGGTGCAAACTAAATGTTATGGGCATGATAAGAAAGTTACACTAATCTTTTATGTCTTATGAAATTAAAAAAAAGCTAAAATATTATTTTAAATAAAGATCACACTGCAGGAATAAAGGCTTTTCCAACTTAAAGAAACAGTGAAGGAAAAGTGGTACTTATGGTGTGTCAATTATCAATGGTTTTGAGTAGGTTTTCATTTTTGCTGCATCTCTAGTAAATGGATATTGTTGCTAAGAATGGTTAGATATCCATTTACTGACTAAGGGTGGATAGTTACTTAGATTAAATATAGATGAACTAGTTGAAAGTATGGCAAAAATATGTGTTTATTGTTTAGTCTTTTGTAGGGATATACTTGACAGTGGGTATCTAAGTAATCCAAGATTTAGATTCTAATATTTATATTCATGAGATCTGATTAGTAACATTCTAAGGATTTATTTTTATTTCACCAGGATCAAAAAAATCAAATATGGTCTATCTTTGAATATACCTTCTAGAAAACATATAAAGTTTAGAAAAATGATTTATTGTTAAGAAAAATCCTTATTTGTATTAACTGGCGATGTTTGATGCTTTTATAGTAACATATAAGTTTTAAAACTTTTTGTTCAGATTTCATATATATACATACACACACACTATAAAACTTTATATTATTAAAGACTAGATATACTAAATAGTTTTAAAATTGGATATATATAGATTTCGATGATAAAAGAAAAAACCTTTGTCTAATTACTCCAGCGTGATCTAAAGAGTCTTTTTTTTTTTTAAGTACGCAAAAAGACGACCATTAATTTTATCAGCCAGCGTAATGAAGCAAATGATGTCTTGCCACTCCATCAGGAATACATTTTTCACTCAGAAAATTATAAGCTCTCCAGTTCTTTTTAAAAGAAAAACAAATGTGTCAATAGATGACAAATTATTTTATTTTGAAAGTGAAACTTTAATATAGTTCTTATTAGACTTATGTAAATAACTTTTTTTACTCTATTATTTATTATATTTAATAATAAAAAATACTTTAAATGTATAAATTATTATTTAATCACGATAAATTAACCATGAGTAACATTAAAGGTATGTTTTTATATTTTTATATTGAAAACATGTTATCATTATTTTAGTTTTTTTTCCGTAGTTTTGTATGTGTGTGTGTGTGTTTATTTTATAATTCTTGTAGTATTTTCTGGAGCTCAAAATATTTATTTTAATTCTCCTTACTTTTACATTTTTTTTTTACGAAGTATTTTAATATGTAATATATAGGGTATATGAGCACAGACTTTCACGCGACCCACCACTCTCCACACTATCTCATAATACTGATACACTTGATCACATATATATTGAAAAGATAAATAATCACCAATATATGTATTTCATGCTAAACCAGCAATCATCAGTTGGTTCAGATTACCATCTCTACACATATATCCTATAAGTGCTCAGATATATATTAAGATAGCCAATTTTTATACTTTAATGGACAGGCTTCAATCTACTCCACACTCCAACTCTTCAACTGTCCATCCAATTGAAAATCTGATGATGAAATGCTCAAAGGCCACCCTAAGGCTGAGATTCTTGTCACACCCATGTGTGAAAGTCTGTGCTCATATACCCTATATATTACATATATAAACCCAGGTATATAATAAGCCTGTGTGTTTCAGTTATTACATAGTAGAGGTGACTGCCCATCCCTTGTATTAAATGGATTATCTTCTGTGTATGAGGGGTCAGATTGACTTTAGTTCAACATGGGTGTGACAAGAATCTTAGCCTTAGGGTGGTCTTTGAGCATTCCATCAGCAGATTTTCAATTGGATGGACAGTTGAAGAGTTGGAGTGTGGAGTAGATTGAAGACTGTCCATTAAAGTATGAGAATTGGCTATCTTAATATATATATATATCTGAGCATTTATAGCATTTATTTGTAGAGATAGTAATGGACCAACTGATGATTGCTGTTTTAGCATGAAATACGTATATTGGCGATTATTTATCTTTTCAACATATGTGTGTCAGTGTTATGATATAGTGTGGAGAGTGGTGGGTCATGTGAAAGTCTGTGCTCATATACCCTATATATTACATATATAAACCCGTATATAATAAGCCTGTGTGTTTCAGTTAAAGTATTTTAATGTAAAATCACTGTAAAAGTTTTCGAGAGACAGAATCATCCAGAAATACATTCTTACTAATATTAATCTTATTAATGACATCATGCAATCCAATTACAATTATTAAATTTTGATATTCTTCAGAAATTGACAATTCCTGGATATGTCACAATGTTCCCAAACTTTAATCACAACAGAAGTATTTATTATCGCCGCTGTTAAAACCTTTCTAACAATAGCACCCACCTCCTTTTTTCTTTCAATATATTGTGCCAGACGAAAGCCACTGTTAAAACCTTTCTAACAATAGCACCCACCTCCTTTTTCTTTCAATATAATGTGCCAGACGAAAGCTTTTCACTTCGTCTATCAATCTCAATTCTGATACAGAGGGCGCCACCAGACCACTACGTGTCTGGAAAATTTATTTACTGTGATCAGAATAGATGATGATGATGGTTTGCGCTGACTAGACTCAGGGAGAAACAAGAGATCTTAAATTGTTTAGACGATTGAGACAAAAGCACAAAGACAAACATCAGCCAAATTAAGTTTAAACATATTTAACAAAATTTTATTCAGAGTAGAATAACTTATAAGAAAAGCTTATAAGTTAACCAATAGGATTAGCTCAGGCGTGTACCAGAAAGACTAAATACAATGCTCTGGCAGATCTACTGATTCTCTAATACACAAATTAAAAAGGGAGGAAACAAATTTCATTCAGCAGAGGATTCATCTTAACATTGGTTCTCACTTTCAGATACTTAAACAATACGTCCCTGAAATAGATCAAAGAAACCAGTGCCGATGAGCTTTTCGAGATCTAAACATGGTCAGACCTCGAATGTCCTTATATCGGTATGAACTGCACCTATTACTATGTTTAAAATAATGGTGATTGATCCACCTCAAGAACAACCGAAAAATAAGATTGAAAGGAAGTAAAACAATTAAAACTGTTGAATCCCAGCCAAACGATTGGCGAAAATTACTTTAAAATTAATAATTAAAGGTCTCCATAAGGGACAAGTAAATAATTAGAAAAACAGTTACTGCCCCAGCATTTAAAGAAAATAAACTTACAAACAAATTCTGAGTACATGCCCTGATAAATTTAAAGCACACATAATAAATACATACAGAAATCTATCGGAGAGTGCACATGAGTATGAAATATTAAAAGTTTAAATACTCTAGCAGAACGAAAGTATTTGCTCACCTGTAATTTAAAGAGGGATATATTTTATCTTCCTGCTGACAACTTATAAAATTACAAAGAAAAACAATTCTAATTTCCACCTTCAGAGATATAAGAAGCGAAATTCCCACCTGCGGAAAATTAGACAATAAAGTCATCAGCCAAAAGATTTTGGAGGTTTAGAATAGGGCAAACATAGAGTTTAAAATTTATTATTGAATATTAACATAATTACAGGTAAGCATTTAAAAGGCATGACTGCCAAAGAATTTATAAAAGTCTTACATAAAAATAGAAGACTCACTCGTCACTCTCCAATAAACAAAAATTGAAAGCAACTTGGAATCTTAAAACTAAGATTCCAAGACATACTACAAAATATTAGAAAACACAGAAAATATTAAATATGAGGTTATATAAATTACTTAAGCTTATGAATACATATTTATGATTAGACTGAGCAGAGATTTAATGAGAATTAATTTACCCTGGGAAGAATAAAAATGAAAATAGTTACCTTTCGGTAAAAGCAATGTTCACGTAGAGTGCGCACTATTATTTTAGTTCATTTTCAGGTCTTTAGACAGCAAGGTAGATGTAAAGAGGTTCCAGATTCTTTTAGGTGTTTAAGGCATTACTGGAGCAAACTTGGAAGTCAGGGATCCATCTTTTGTTGAGTTAGCAAGCCATTTGGGTGGTGATAACACGTATAGAATTTTTCATCTTGTTGCAAGCAAAAGTATTTAATAACAGCTGATGTCCTTTAAGAATTTAAATGTCCATGCTGATATAAACTTTCACTTGAGAAACAGCTTGTCTAGTTACGAATAATGAATTAACTGACCCTCCAAATTTTTGGGGCTATTTATACGTTGCTCCATTTCCCGTGAAACACTTTCCTTGTTGTCCAATTTCTACGCCTTAGGCAGGGTAAATATTAATCTCCCACTCAATCTAATCTAGGAATTCTACCCAGGGATTATTGAAATGAAAACAACACATAAAAATCAAATCTCCGCTTTTAGAATTGTTTACAATAATTAAAATAAAAGCAACAGGAATGCAATTAGCTAGCCAGCTTGTTTTTAAATCAAATTGATTTAAAGTAAAAACAAGCGGTATAAAAAAACTATTTTAAAATAAATCGATAAACATTAAAATGATCCATTTTACATACAAACGCATGTCATGTGTATTTTGACACACGTACTCTTTTTAAATAATAATGAAAATTTAAACATTAAAGAAGATTTAACAAAAATTAAGTTTAGTGAAAATTAAAAACCTAATTTTTTTTTTTAAATAACACCATTGAATCGGATTTCAATCCTGTTCAACTGCCTCAAAACGTGATCAAAAAAAAAAAAAACATTTCTGTAACTTTTTTTTAAAACTATAAATACATTAAAAATATTCTTAGAAATTCGACTGAACGTTTGCCTCACATTCATGAAAAACAAAACAATATTTCATTTCCATTTTCATAATCCGTTAACAAAATCTTTTTTATTTGTATTAAAAACAATCCATCTGATTGCTAAATGCTGACCCTTAACTTTTGTCTGGCAGTTCTTTTACTTCATTTACTAACTTACTGAAATAAGTTCCTTTCCCTCTCCTATATTTTCTTAGCTTATATAATTTTCGCTTGTCTCTTTCCCGTTCTATTTTGTTTCCTATCTCATATGTCTGAAAGCATTTAGGTCTAGCAAAACACCTTTCTACTAAGTGTCCTATTTTATTACTCATACCATCAGCATTAGTATATGGAAAGAATTTATCATCTATGAACTTTTTGAATGTTTGACCTAAGATCCTTCTATATATGGCTTCTATTTCTACCTTAAAATCATATTTCTTAATCTTTCTTTTAACTCTTTTCTTTTTTTCGAATTCATATTCAAAACAAACAGTTTTTGAAAACAATTTATTTTTAGTTTCACACAGAGACTCTTCTATTTGCTTTTCTGTTTTTACCTTATAACTTTCTTCTATTGCTTTATTTACATTTACTAAATTTTCCACCATCCTTTCTACTTGTACCCAATCTTTGTTTGTTTCTAACTTTATTTCCACCTTATTCATTTTAACACTATCCTGTGCTACTTCAATTTCTATATCTTTTATGACGTCTACTTTTTCTACTTCCTGACTTTCTTCTACTTCTCCCATCATTTCTCATCTCATTTCTTTCATTTCCCTAATCATTTCTTCCTTCATTGCCTGCTAGCACTGTTTAACTTCACTAATTTCTTTCTTCATTGCCTGTTGGCCCTGCTTAATTTCCTCATTTATTTCTATTACCATCTTCATCAATATCTTCATCATCATCTGTGACTCACTCTCTTCTTTTTCCACAATTTGAGGGTTTTTGAATGAGACAGGGCTTTCTTCTAAACACACCGCCCTGTTGCTTTCTTTGTTGACTTCCATTTTTACACAAGGCTAAACTTGCTATACCAACTTCTTAAAAACAAACAAAATCTAAAAGCAAATACGACACTATTTTCTATTTATTATTTCCTGTTCACTAATTATTTATATGCCAAACGACAACGAACTATATTATTTTTTTAAACACTTTTAAATTCGACAAATTAACTGTGAAAGATTTTCATCTAGAAGAAATGCTATTTATTATTTATTTGTTTGTCTGAAAAAGACGAACTATATTTAACTCTTCAAAAAAAAAAATTAGACAGACTTTTTAGAAAATACTCTTTTTACAGTTTCAAAATTATTTCATATAAAAAGAAGACGAACCCCATTCTACCAAACTGCTCCAAAATACATGCAATAATTAACAAAAACTGAACCTCCACCTACTAGATCTTGTTTTTTACACCTGAAATCTTTTTCAATTGTCTAAACAAAATCTCACATGAATTTGAAAACTCGAAGCCTTATGTTGGTTGCGCTAAAAAGTTTTATTATGTGCCGAACGAAAGCTTTTTGCTTCGTCTATCAATCTCAATTCTGATACAGAGGGCACCACCAGACCACTACGTGTCTGGAAAATTTATTTACTGTGATCAGAATAGATGATGATGATGGTTTGCACCGACTAGACTCAGGGAGAAACAAGAGATCTTAAATTGTTTAGACAATTGAGACAAAAGCACAAAGACAAACATCAGCCAAATTAAGTTTAAACATATTTAACAAAATTTTATTCAGAGTAGAATAACATATAAGAAAAGTTTATAAGTTAACCAATAGGATTAGCTCAGGCATGTACCAGAAAGACTAAATGCAATGCTCTGGCCGATTAGCTGATTCTCTAATAAACAAATTAAAAAGGGAGGAAACAAATTTCATTCAGCAGAGGATTCATCTTAACATTGGTTCTCACTTTCAGATACTTAAACAATACGTCCCTGAAATAGATCAAAGAAACCAGTGCCGATGAGCTTTTCGAGATCTAAACATGGTCAGACCTCGAATGTCCTTATATCGGTATGAACTGCACCTATTACTATGTTTAAAATAATGGTGATTGATCCACCTCAAGAACAACCGAAAAATAAGATTGAAAGGAAGTAAAACAATTAAAACTGGTGAATCCCAGCCAAACGATTGGTGAAAATTACTTTAAAATTAATAATTAAAGGTCTCCATAAGGGACAAGTAAATAATTAGAAAAACAGTTACATCTGCCCCAGCATTTAAAGAAAATAAACTTACAAACAAATTCTGAGTACACGCTATGATAAATTTAAAGCACGCATAATAAATACAAACAGAAATCTATTGGAGAGTGCACATGAGTACGAAATATTAAAAGTTTAAATACTCTAGCAGAACGAAAGTATTGCTAAATATAGAAAGATGTAGTTGGATACCTAAAATAAAAGATCTAAGACTGATTGTAAGCTGAAAACATTTCCAAGTTTTATAGAATTCTGGTGCAAACTAAAGGTTATGGGCATGATAAGAAAGTTACATTAATCTTTTATGCCTTATAAAATTTAAAAAAACTAAAACATTATTTTAAATAAATATCACATTGCAGGAATGAAGGCTTTTCCAACTTAGAGGAACAGTGAAGGAAAAGCAGTATTCATGGTGTATTTTCTGGAGCTCAAAATATTTATTTTAACCTCCTTGATTTTACATTTTTTCTACAAAATATTTTAATGTAAAATCACTGTAAAAGTTTTGGAGAGAGAATTATCCAGAAATACATTCTTACCAATATTAATCTCATTAGTGACATCATACAATCCAATTACAATTATTAAATTTTGATATTCTTCAGAAATTGATGTTCCCAAACACAACAGAAGTATTTATTATCGCCACCGTTAAAACCTTTTTAACAATAGCACACACCTTTTTTCTTTCAAAATATATATGATTTATAAAATATAATGTTCTTTTTTCACTAAATCCAAGCAAAAAATATTTACACTCTTGTTTCTTTTTTCCAAAAGCTTTAGTTACATTTACTTGTTTGCCACATCCAACATAAGGTGAAACGTTTGATGTGGTAAACAAGTAAATGTATATATATATATGGCGATGGAAACAATAAAGCTTTTGGAAAGAAAAAAGGAGTGTGTATATATTTTTTTAGAAAAAAACAAACAATAGATTAAAAAAAAAACAATTGATTTAAAAAGTGGACAGGTACTCTATTATAAAGGCATAAATATTAAAAACACAAGTGGAGTAGGATTCATTATAAATAAAAAGTGGAAGAACAACATTGTGGAGATTGCTGGTATATCGGACAGAGTGGCAAGATTAGTTATACAACTTAATAGCAGATACCAAATGCAGATAATTCAGGTTTATGCCCCAACAAGTTCTCATAGTGATGAAGTAGTAGAAGATTTTTATATGGATGTACAAAAGGCTTTTGATCAGAGTAAACAACATTTTAAAATTGTTATGGGAGACTTTAATGCTAGAATTTGTAAACAAATGAAATATGAAAGTGCTGTAGGTAATTTTGATTATGGTAATAGAAATGAGAGAGAACATAGACTTGTGGAGTTTGCAGAAAAAAACAACAACTTTATATTATGAATTCTTTTTTTGAGAAAAATGTTAAAAGGAAATGGACATGGAAGCATCCAAATGAAGGTACAGCAGAATTGGATTATATTTTGGCTAACAGAAAATACATATTTGAAGATTGTAGTGTTCTTAATAAATTTAACACAGGAAGTGATCATCGGTTAGTAAGATATAAGATATGTATAAATGCAAAACTAGAGAGACAAAAATTATTAAGAAAAACAATATTTACAGTTGATGATCCTAATCTTCAGAAACATTCTAATGAATTTAAATTAGAACTTACAAATCAGTATCAAGTATTAGTAGATTTTGAACATGATTCAGATTTGATTGAAATTAATATGAAAATAACTGATACACTTAAAAACTGCAACAAAGATATCTGATAAAAAAAAGCAGCAATTGACCAATAAAATTTCTACTGAGACTAGAGAATTTATGAAGAAAAGAAAAAATATGAAGATATATAAAAATGATGCATTAAAAAGGATTGAATATCTGGAATTTTGTAAAATGGTGTGGAAAAGAGTTGAAAATGATACAAGAAAGTATAACTGTGAACTAGCAAGGAAAGCTGTAGAAGAAAATAAAAGTCTCAAGAATATAAAACAACATTTTGGTTATTGGTAGAAAATTTATATCTGCAATAAGAAAAAAAGATGGAATTATTACTAAAAAAAGAGATGACATCATGAAATGGGTAGAAGACTTTTATCAAGAATTACATAGTAATAAAGAACAAGTACCTCCTATATCTATTACATCTTCCGAATTGCCAGAATTTTAAATGAAAAAGTAAAATATGCAATTAAATGTATGAAGAAAGGAAAGGCTCCAGATAATGATGGAATTATAATTGATATATTAAAAAAAGCAGGTGAAGAAATATAATTTTTTTTAGCAAAGTTATATACCAAATGTCTAAATGATAAAGATGTACCATATGATTGGAAGAATGCAGTAATAATATTAATATTTAAAAAAGGTGATAAAGAAGATATTAAAAATTATAGACCTATCAGTTTTATACAAAATTTTTACTAAGATAATTACAACTCATCTACAGAAAACACTGGATTTCCACCAACCAAGAGAACAAGTTGGATTTAAAAGAGGTTTTAGTACAGTAGATCATATCCAGGTATTGGATTTGTAGATTATGAAAAGGCATTCGATTCTACAAACATTTCTTCAGTGATTAAAGCATTGGATCATCAAGGTATAGATCCAGGATATTGTCATATTTTAAAGAATATTTATAAAAATGCAACAGCAACAATTAGATTACATAATTATACTGGGAAAGTCAACATTGAGAAGGGTGTAAGACAAGGTGACTCCATATCTCCAAAACTTTTTACAGCAGTGCTGCAAGAAGTATTTTGTGGATTAAAATGGGAAACTAAAGGAGTGAAAGTAAATGGAGATTATTTAAGTCATTTAGATTTTGCAGATGATATAGTTGTTTTTGCAGGTAATACTTCAGAGCTGCAGGAAATATTTCAGGAGTTATCAGATGAAAGTAGGAAAGTAGGACTAAAGATAAATGTTAAAAAGACTAAAGTGATGTTTAATTGATTTGCTCAAAATATGAAAATAAAGATTGATTATGATGAATTAGAAGAAGTTAACAGTTACAAATAGCTTGGTCAGATTATTAATACAGATGGAAACATAATGGATGAAATTAATCATAGAATTAAACTTGGTTGGAGTGCTTTTGGTAGAAACAACTTGATACTAAAAGGAAATATGCCTATATGTTTGAAAAGAAAGGTTTTTAACAAATGTGTTTTGCCAGTTTTTATTTATGGATCTGAGACTTGGACACTTAATAGAAAAGCAATACAGAGACTTCAGACCATTCAAAGAAGTATGAAAAGATGCATGCTGGAAGTAACAAGAAGAGATCGAAAATGTAATGTATGGGTAGCAGAACAAACAGGTGTTACTGGCTCATTGAAAAAATTAAAAGATTGAAATAGAGTTGGGCTGGACATATTGCTAGAAGAGATGATAATAGATGGACAATTGAAGTGTTACACTGAATTCCAGGAGATTGTAAAAGACCCAGAAAGAGACCATGAGTGAGATGGATAGATGAGATGAGAAAGTGTGCAGGGGTGATGTGGGGAAAAGAAGCTAAAGATCAGAGAAGATGGATTGAACTTGGAAAGACCTTCATCCTGCAGTGGATTGATAATGGTTGATGATAATGATGATATATTTTTTGATTATAATTTTTGATTAACATTATTTTTTTAAATGAAAAAAAAAATATTGCAAAGTGGACACTCATATCCTTGAATATTTTTTTAGAACTGTTTTTAGTACTAAATCATAGTCTGCTGTACTATTAGTAAAACAGTTCAAATAGTTTACTGCAAGGCAAAGACATCTCTCCAGCACCTCATAGAAAATCAGTGAGGAAGGCATTTTCCACAAGTCTTTGCTAATTATTGCTTTAACTTATTCATTATTATGAGCATTTAAAGTGCTCAAGAAATTTCAAATTATAAAAATTCGGGTTGAGATTAAGATTAATGGGGATCTATGCAGGCTATCCATGCACTTTTTAAATCTTCTTTTCCATCTTTGCCTGTAGTTTCCAGAAAGGTAAATTTTATTTTTCTACGATAAAAAATAAAAATTTTATGATAATTTTTGTGATCAAGTAGATTGAATTTTTTTGTCTTTCTTTCATTTTTTTGTTAGTTACTGGAGAACAGTTCAGCATAAAAAATATATCGGTAAAAAGTTTTACTTTTTCCATTGTATATTGAAGAAAACATTATGAGGGCCTAATGGTAAATATTGTTATTTTTCTATATTTTTTAATTATTATTTTATTATGTTTTTTAATTATTGTTTTATTATATATTTTTTAATTATTGTTTTTTTTATATATATTTAATAAAAAAATTACTATATAAACTAACATAAAGAAAAAAAAGATCGTGATTGTCTGCATTTTTTTCTATAATGTGAGCTTAGTATTTGAATTAATTGATATGAGACAAAAATAAATATATTTTGGAAATATAATGACCTGATTTAGAGGTTTCTATAATTTCTTGTCTGCATTTTAATAATAGTAAAAATATGCAAATACTAAAAGAAACGATTTGACAGTACATAAACTTAGGCAGATAATAGACTTGCAATATAAATTTTAAAGCTGCATATTTTTTAATTATTATTTTATTATATGTTTTTTAATTATTATTTTATTATATATTTTTTAATTATTGTTTTTTTTATATATATTTTATAAAAAAATTACTATCGAAACTAACATAAAAAAAAAGATTGTGCTTGTCTGCATTTTTTTCTATAATGTGAACTTAGTATTTGAATTGATATGAGACAAAAATAAATACATTTTGGAAATATAATGACCTGATTTACATGTTTTTATAATTTTTTGTCTGCATTTTAATAATAATAAAAATACATAAATGCTAAAAGTAACAATTTTGACAGAATATATATATATAAACTACAAACGAATGTACCTCAAGCTTAATTCTATGATGAATTTAGAATTTCATTCACTTTTTATTTTATTATTTTGTATATAGTGATTATTTTAGTAGTACTTTTTAATAAATTATAAACTGTATTGAATGAGACATTTATTTTATATAGCGTGATGTTTATGAATTGTAATAAAGTAAAGATCAGCTTTTCAAGCTAGTTCACATGCGCTTTATGAATGTTTAATAATAAATGAATACTTTCACTTCCAACACAAGATAAAGTCTTTGCAAAAGAATAGAATGAATCCTATTCTTTCCACCCAAATGCTTAAATATGGGCAAATCTTAAGCACTGGAAATGAAAGTGTGAAGATAAACCAATCACTTTAAATTACTGTATTGAAGTTCTTTACTATAATATCCAAATTATACTAATTATTGATCAATATTAACTACTTGTTATAAGAGATGTTATTAGGGATGTCTTATACATTGAAAACCCCTGTATGGAAATGCATTTTGAAGGACTATTGAGAAAAATGAAAGGTATTAATGTCTTTATTCTATGAAGTTTTCAAGTGATGGATTACCTTAGGTAAGTATTATTATATACCAAATTTTTAGAAATTTTATGATGAATCCAACTAAACTACTAACAAAACAATAGTTTTAAATTGTGTGCATGATAATTTTGAATTTATAAAATAATATATGAAAATAATTATTAGAAATATTAACTTTTATTCTATTTTTTTCTTTAAATATCAATAACTATATATTTTTCAACTTAATTACATTCTTTGGCGTTTTATGTTTCAAAAAATATATATTATGTCATTTTTGAGTAATATAAATTTAATTCATGATAAAATTTGTGGCTTAACATAATTTTTTAAATATTCAATATGGCCGCTTCAGCAGTCAATAAGTTAAATGATATAATTATATACATACACACAACAGATATTTTATGAATAATGGCTTTTTAAATCAATTTCTTATCCTTTTTTTTTTTTTTACAAACAATGGGTCCACCCTCATTTTAATGTTCTTATGTAATTTATAATTGAATGATTTGTTGTTTAGGAGATTATATGACATTCAAACATGAAAAGTGATAGATTGAGCAGCAATTCTAAAATCTTAAGCTCATAGCTCACTTCTTTACCACTGAGTTAAATGTTACATGTCATTGTTATACTCTGCGTTTACTATATACATTAAAAAGTAATCAATATTAATACTTTAACTATTTCATTTTAAACTCTTTTTATATAGTTTATCACAAGTCTATACTTATGTACAATCAGCCGTGTAATGGGATAACAACGATATTAAAATGATGTAGATGCAAGGGAAATGCGGAGCACATATAAATAAAATAATGTTATAACAAAAATGTTGACAATTTATACAGTATCAGTTTAAAATAGTTGGGAAAATTATTATAATGTTTATTGACAAATTTGAAATCATATTAATAGTCATTTTGATTAACTTTGTAAAGATAAAACAATTATAGATTCTGAATGACAGTTTTAAATGAATTTTTATTATTATTAGATAGAGTTATAAATCAAAATCACAGTATCTTCAAAAGAAGAAATCAAATAGTTACTATATTTTTGTTTTTCATATTTATAAAAACATTACTCTCTTTGCACGAATAAAGAACTTTTTTTAAAAAAATATAGTAAAGACTTTATAAAGAGATTTATTTACCGTTATGTATTTTAATTAATTAATTGAAATAGAAAATTCCTACATGTGTTATGCTGCAGGCATGTTACATTTAATTGTTATAGAAAATTATTCAATAACATTTCATTTAAGGGATTTTTCTAATGTTATAATACTGTTTCTTGTCTAATCCCATGACACTGAACCATCACTTTCTAAACGAAGATAATAAAAAATATATATTAGAAATTTTATGATCTGAAACAAAATATCCAATTTAAATCTAACATTAATCAAAAACATGATTAAATCTCTTCATGTAAAAAATGTGAATGTATTAACTAATTGCAAACTTAATTCAATATGATATTTTAATTTTTCATTAATTTTATTTTTAAATCGAAGTAATTTTATAGAGAGGGTATATAAAAAAATTTGATGTGATCAACAGAAAACTAGTTATGCCACTACATATATATATAATTAACAGTCACATGACAAATTATTTGTAATTATGCGAGATGATTTTATTTAAATTAATAAATGTTACAATGTAAAAAAACAACAAACAACTCTTCTTATAATAGAAATTTTGAACTCTCGCAAGCATGCTATAATAGCAGTATAATTCTTTAAATTATTAAACGTTGTTTCTGGCCTTTTATTTTATAGTGTGAATTTTATAAACACATAATTGCAATATCGGCCGGGAAGCGAACCCGCGAACCCGGGTCAACTGCTTGTAAGGCAGCTGTGCTGACCACTCGGCCACCAACGCTTAACATATCCAAACTAGTTTTATAAAGAATTGCAAATAAATAATCTCTACTTTTCCTAAAATATATTTAAAATTGTGAAACTGTTTTGGGCACTTCACATCATAAAATAAAACAATCACAAAACATTTATCAATGTAAGGTATATCGGTATTCTAGCATAGTTACAAGTGTTCAAATCTCCTATACATCTTATGAAGATATTCTTTATCTAAAACATAATTACGTAGCATAAAAAAAAACAGATCTTTTTTTTTTTTTTTACACTTGATAGCATTCATCAATTTAAACATACTTGCAAGAGAATACAAAGACTTTCTTAATAATTATATATTTGAAATACAGGCATTCTTCATATACCTGGAGCTTAATTGTAAATATATGGGATTTGAACACAGAACTTTCAAGCACCCTTAAACTATCCACACTATCTTATACCACTGATACACACATGCAGAAAAGATAAATAATCAATAGAAGTATTTTGTGATAAACCAGCACTCATCAGTTGGTCCAGATCATCATCTCTCACACACATATATAATCAGTGCTCAGTTTATATTAAGATAGCAAATCTTCATATTTCAATGGACAGGCTTCAATCTACAATTAACAATTAAGCTCCAGGTATATGAAGAATGCCTTTATTTTAAATATTACACATTAAGCCTGCATCCTGCCCATCTCTCTTCTATGTATTTAAATGGATATGGTCCTATACATGAGGGTCAGAGTGACGAGGTCAACATGGGCTTTAACAATAATGTTGGCATCAACATGGGATTTGAGCATTTTATCATCAGATTTTCAATGGTATGGATGGCTGAAGAGTTGGAGGTTGGAGTAGATTGAAGCCTGTTCATTAAAGTATAAAGTTTTGCTATTTTAATATAAACTGAGCACTTATTTAATAATTATATATGAAAGATTTATAATGATAGTAATATATAACAAAATTCTTGATCTATGTCATCATGGTTGCATTTTCTGTTTCTGTTTGAGAATGATATTTTACATCTGTATTATTATATGCATATTTAAAAAGAAATCAATCTGATGATAATCTCTATACAAATAAATTTAAACATAGGAATAAGAAAAAAAGATTAATCAAACTGACTAAGATTTTTTTTACTTTTCTCAGGTGATAACTAGCTAGAAAGCTTTAGTTATCGAGTCTGTTATTTTTAGTATTGTGTTAAATTTGTGTGGTTTGGCATAGTTTGTAGAGTGTCCAACTTGCGATCGGGAGGTTCAAGGATCGATTCCAGTGCTTGCAGTTCTGGCATTCAAATTTCTTGTAAACTCCTTAGCAATAGTCATATGCTTTTTTTTAGTACGGTGATAAACTTTTTATCTTGAACAATACTTATGCTCTAAATGGTACAGATAAATGTTTTTCAAAGGTTTTCAATAAATATAGGTAACATAATTAACATTAAAATTTTTAAAGTTTGATAATTTTACATTCCTAAATTGCTTTAAAATAACATAGCATTACAAATAAATGTGGATGATGTGGTTTCCATGACTACCAAAAGTCATTTGTATTTTTTAAGGAAAGTTGTGCATTTTTTTAAAAGTAAACATTGTTTGCAATCTTAGATTTTTGATGGCAATTACTAAACAGATGAAATACCTTATTAAATACTTATATATCTTTTAAAAGTAATTTTAAACATTATTTAATAAAAGTAATTTCAGACTATGAAATGTGTTTTAATTTTATTTTATATTTGATATATATATATATAGATTATTTCCATTTATCCAATACAATATACTATTAGTAATGATGGCAATAATTAAAAATTGACAGTACCCAGCATCACAAAGTATAAGTAAAAAGAACAAAACAATTAATACAAAATACATATTAAGAGTAAATACAAATTACACATCTGTTGTTTCTATAAAACAAAAAAATCATTGGAGAAAATTTTGCAAAAAAAAATTATCAGTGATATATATTTACATTGTATTATATTTTCAAGAGCTTAGATTTTCTAAGTAAATTTCTAGTTCAGTACTTATCTTTAGTCTATGAACATCACGTAACTTCCTGAATTATTAATTATAATGTTAATTTAACTTATATCATCTATAAAATCTTTTTCTGATCTTCCAGAAGCAGTTTAATGGAAAAATTAACCAATTACTGTGGAACATTTGTTTCTGTCATAATTGATATTATCAGCAGCCTGGAAAACAGATGATGTTCTAAGAAATATAACAACACAATTTCTATTTAATCTCAATAATAACATATTAAAGTTATAAATATAATTTTAAAGCATCCTTAGTATATTATTGTGATTCAAGCTAAATAGAAAGTTCAAAGCTATGTTGTTGTTTTAAAATAAATTTATTAAACATAGTAATATACAGTTAAACTTTATAAAAATTTACATAGTATTCAGAATGAAACTTGAAAAAGTCAATGCAGAGAAAAGGGTATCTTAATAATATTAAGAGGAAAATAAAACTTTCACCCAAGTATCATCATGTAGACTCACAGGCGAAAGCAGAGAGTCTTGCTGCTTGACTTGGTCAAGAAGCTTAATAAAGACACTTAGAGCTGAGTCCTGAGAATGACCAAAGATGAGCCTGCAATGCATCAAACATAAAGCTATGTTTATTGAGATCTCATCTGGTTTCCAGTTGATTGAATGATATCAGTTGTAATAGAAACATATATACAGAAAATATTTATTACTATTTGAAAATTCATGAAAAAATGCTGAAGATGATATAAATTAAATTAACATTTAAAACAAAAATTGTTAGAGAAAGATAGCCAATAACAATTAAATGGTAAAACTAAATATAGACAATAATTAATAAATTTTTTTTATTAAAAAATGGTAGTAATTATTAAATCTTGATAAGTTAAACCATTTGATAATAGAGATCTTTATAGAAAATAGTAGTAATTATTAAACTGTAGTTTAATAAATGCTATATTATTATCTACCAATATGTGACTATAAATAAAGAAATATGAACACTGATGACTACCAATCATAGGACTGTTTCAAACTTTATCTAATCATCAATGTTTTATTTCTAAATCCAATTCAGCTCACATTAAATTTTGCTAAACCTTATGGCCAGTGTAAAGGTATTTTTTTCATTGATAAACTCAAATCTTAAAATCATCATAGATGTCATCATCTCATTATTAGAATTAATTTACTTCTGTTTCATATTAATATCTGCTTTGTCTCAATTTATTTTTAAGTTACCAGATATTGTATCTATTGCATACAAATTGATTAATATGAGGCATAATGATTTGACCAACTCTCAGAACATTTTATATACATTATGAATTGATGATCTAACTGCATAACCTGATAAATCATTTTAAATGATTTCCCTCATATTTGCTCCAGTTTAAATGCAAATAAAATAATATCAAACTATAGTGAATATGTGAGATATAAAAGTAATATCAAATAAAAAATATGAAATATGATAGTGACCATGATCACAAAAAATTAACCAATGAGGGGGAAAGGGTTAAATAATTTTAAATAATCAAGTCAGGCAAAAAAAAATTATGGGGGGGGGGGTATAAATAAGAATATTCAGGAAGTGCAGATATAGAAAAGAGAAAAGGGGACATATAATTTCAAAATTATATAAAATTACATTAGAGAAATTGAAGAATCAGAATTAATAGCCATCGAAAAAATTGAGATTGAAAGTAAAGTGGTTAATAACCAAAAATCAATTATTTGATGAACAACAGGAATAAAAAAATTACAAAAAAGATATAAATGTAGGATCAATTAGCAGCAATAATCAAGATGTTGGAAAAAAGTTTTACGTATGGGCAAATCTTAAGTGTTTGGAAATGAGAGCATGAAGATATAAAGTAATCATTTTAAATTACTTTTACTATGCCTGAATGAATGGTAGTTGCGAACATTTTTTAGAATTTATATGTCATTTTTATTTGAAATTAAACATATGTAAATGAGATATTTATTTTATATAATACTATGTTGTATAAACTGTAATATTAATAATTAGCCATTAAGCTAATGCACATGCGCTTTGTGGATTTTAACTATAAATGAATACTCTCACTTTCCAAACACTTAAGATTTGCCCATACATAAATGTTTGGGTTGAAAAGATAGATGGATTCGTTCTATCTTTTCACAAAAAAAGATTTATATAAATTTTAGATGATAAAGCAATTTGAAAAAAAGGTTATAAGAAAATGAGAGAAGAAAGCTGAAAAAGCTATAAAGAAATTATGTAAAAATGAATAAAAATATGTTTGCGAAAAATTTTGAAACTATAGAAGACTTCAAGACAGATATGAGCATTATAGAAGAAACTGAAATGGATAGTGATGAAGGACTCTAAAAATAACAAAGGCACTACAATTAATTATGGGCACAAGAGGAAATGAAACATTTTACTTTGGAACAACTGATAATGGAGATCTCAGTTGAGACATCTTTAAATAATGATCTCTTTAGAGAAGATATTGTTTAGCAAAAATGAGACACTTCTAGTAACTATTCATAAAAAAAAATGACCGAAAAAATCATCACTTTAGTAGTTGAATGAAATATCACTGTTAAAAAAGTTAAAGCTGAGATTAATAAGAAAAAAATAAATTCTTCATGTCAATAATATTTATTTTTTCATAACCAAAAATTAGAAAATGGCATGCATAAAATTGTCAAATTACAATCTTAAAAGTGGAGTGCAATTATATGGGAATATAATTAGATTTAAGATTGAATCTAAGAATACAAAGGGAAAAAGACAAAATTCAAAAACATTTTCATAAATCTAGAAAACAAAGTCAGGTTTGATAAAAGTCAAAACAATAATTTGAAAAAAAATACTAAGTTGAAAAGAATTGCTTAGATAAACAGCATTTTGCTGCTTGTTCAAGAATTGAATTAAAACCGTGTTCATAGTATTTAAAATCCATTAAGAGATAATATTGATGTTGGACTATGAAAAAGAATAATGGACATTATATTTTAATAAACACTGAGAATTACATATTATGAAAAGCAAGTGATCAAAACATTATTTATATAGAATTAAAGTGGTTTTAAAAATAAAGCATAGAAAAAGGCAGAAAATTAGTGCAGAAATAATAGTATCTTGCCCATTATCAAAGAATAAAATCAGTTTGCTTATGGATTGCTGCTACCTTCTACATAAAATTTATTATAGATTTTCATTTGCTATGAGTGCATTATTCAACCCACATTAATAATTAAGATATATTAAAAGAAATTTGAAATAATAATAATCTAATAACTAGATCTTATTAATCCTGATTGCATTTATATTTACATGAAATAAAAACAACCAGAAAGGTTTATTTTCTGCTAGACAAAGAAGAAAATTTTACTACCATTGATATCAGATATAAAAGTAATGTTTTATATCTAGTCCATAGAGTAGAAAAAATATTATTAGTTTTTATCAGATCATAAAATCTTTTACAGAAGATGAATAGTAGAGAGAAATTGAAAAGAAAACTCATATTGAAGGCGTTTGAAGTGTTATGGAAAGATAATATGTTTCTTCATACCTTAATAGTCTTTTACATATCGAAGATTATGTTTTTTGAAGAAGTGTTGAAATAGTATATCCTAAATGAACATGCATTTATAGTTGGCATATATATTGTCATTTTTTCATACCAACATGGCATGAAACTCCTTTTTAAATATTGACCAAATGCTTGGTTCTCACCTTATCTATTCTTTTTTTGTTCAGAAGAGCTATTCTTACTTTAGTTGATGTGTCAGTGTTGAGAAAAACAGTCTTTTTCAAGTGCCAGTAGAAAAATTCCTGGCATTTTCCAAATGTTTTAACTTTGATAACATATATGTTACATGTCTAGTCTTATTATAAACATCTCATAATTTTGATATGTAACTGTATCATCACAGGTAATTCTAACAAGCCCTAACAATGATAAATCTTAGTATTATACCTAAGAGCTCTAAAACTAATAGATCAATTTAAGTAGTAAATAAGTGTAGAAAAGACTTGCATTCTATACTTTATATAAAAAATAAAATTAATTTATTTGAAAATTTTTAGAAATTGTGAAAATGTTATGCCTTTTGTTATTATATATATATATATCACAAAATCAATAGATACGTAGCTATATGACTCATGGTATAGTAGAAAATCAAGATACTGATATTATTAATGTCATATTATAAATTAATTTAGGAATCCAAAGATTCCTTATCAGAAAAAGTTAATTGAAATAATTTGCATTGTCACAAAGTAAATAATAACTCAAGAGACTATATCAAATACTTGATAAAAACAATTCACATAGATTATGTTACCATAAGTGTTTTAATCCCCCCTCCTCCCCCCAAAAAATCATGATTTAAGAAAGGAATACAAAAAAAAAAAAAAAACTTATGCAATTGAAAAAAGTAAGTCAAGGCTAGATTGCAATGATTATTTTGGTTGTTTTAAGGTAGGGATAATGAGACTTTAAATAAAGAAATAAAAATACTAATGATTGCTTATCATGAGACTACTTCAGATTTTATTTAAACATCATATAATTTTAAATCCAACCCATTTTATATTATATTTTTATGGTGAGCAGCCAGGTATAAAAGCATAAAAAGATATCTAATATTTTGCTCAAATCCTAGCAACACCATCTTCCAAATATCTAAGATGAAGTCTGATTAACATTTTACATGTTATCATCTCATTATTAACATTAATTTTCATTTGTCATATATTAATTTGTGCTTCTTCACGTCTTCTTTACATGCCAAGATAATACATTCATTTTATATTCACTTCACAGTGAAATCCATGATGATGATTATTCCCAGATCTGAAATATATTGTCCATTACAATATATAAATAGAACTAAAATTATATATATAACAATCTAAATAGCTTGATGCAGGGTACAGACCATTCCAGAAAAAAATGACGAAGAAATATACAATATTTAGTTAGTGGAAAGGCTTTAAGATTTTTTTTTTTTTTTAAATTTGTTCTTTAGCTAAAAATAGTAAAAAACACATTTAATTGAATGTCAGTAGATTTGGCTGTGGTTTATCAATCTGAAAAATTCTAAACTTGCTTAAAAACCTAAGCTATCTGCAAAAAAAAAATCCATGTTTTATTTACGTTTGAACTCTTAAGTCATGTACGTAAATACATTGCACTAAACATATTTATCTATTAAAACTAAATATGATTCTATTAGGAATAAATTTTACTGAATTTACTCATTTTTTAAGAAATAATAATTAAAATTTTCAATTTGGATATATGTGATTGAGCAGATGTTTAATTTAAACAAAGAATATATATTCAAAATAGCATCGATGATGTCACTTAGAAACGATATGATATTAGAAAACTTTAATTTTATAATAGTAACAATTTTTTTCTCCCCACAATATTGTCATCCAATGCAAGTTTTAATAATCAATAGATGCTACTGCCTTGTGATTTTTATCCGGGAGTTTCCCAGTGAGTATGCTTGTGTAAGCATTAAAAAAAAAAGATGTTTCGATAGTTTAATTTTTAATTTTCAAATATGTTATTCAATACTGTTCGAAATCTCATATGGCTTCTATTTTTTTATATAATGGAGATAATCTGAATCAAGTGATAATAATATGCAAGTTTAGCAACTTGAATTATATACAATAATACATAAAATTTGACTATATTATTTTTATTTATTTATAAACTTAATATCAACAAATTAAAAATCCTTCTTACACAATTTTATATTTAAATCAAAATAAGCTAATTTATTCGTAATTATCATATACATATAAGATTATGTATAAACAACAATTATAATTTAAATTTGTTTTATTTTGATTTGTTTATTTGTAAACTTATTTCTGTAAACAAGAGTTGATTTTAAATCCTAAGTTAATTACCTGTGATTAAATTAAATTAATTAATTTTTATTGTGTCTTAAATTTAATATAATATGCTTGTCTAAACAGGAAAACAAGTTTTTATAAACTGATTGTTTTGAGAGATTATAAAAAGAAAAAACAATACTGAGAGTTAGAGTTGAATTAAGGGCCAATTCACTGAGAACAAGATAGAGAAAAATCAATAAGTCTCTAGCAGTTAAGAGAGGGGAAACTGGCCCAAGAGAATCAACATAGAAAATAACATACTCTTGTCAAAAAGTCTGCAATTTAATATCCTTGCCATCATCATCATCAATAGCATTCCCTTGGTGCAGTCATAACACAAGTTCATCCATTTCTCTAGTCCATTCTCTTCATTACCCATATTATCAATTCAACACATCACTTTCCATCTTTTATATCACCCAGCAAAGTCAATCTTTTCAATCCTTTTTTCTTGTTTCCATTCACCATTTCTTATAAAATATTTTTTACTAAAACTATTCTTCCTTTTTAATGTATGCCCAATCCCGTTTTTTTTCTTTCTCTAATTTCCTCAATTATCTCTAATTTCTTGCCATACATAATACAAACATGTTGCTGTAACTATTGGTGTATGATTTTCAAATAATATTTGGCTAAAAAAAAATATTTAGATGGGTTTGTGGATATTGTCTTCCTTATTTTTGTTGTCTACCATTACAACAGAATTAATCATCTCCAGATTTCTGGAATGGAATCTTTAACAACTTTATTTGAAAGGTCATTAATCAAAAAATAATTTTGGCAACAATTACAGTTGGAACTCTGAAATGTCATGAACGATCATCAGTAAACTATAGTAAAAAAAAAATCTTATAAATTAAATGTATTCAAAATAAACTGTTAAATATAGATGATGTTTAAGTAAACCTGTTCATATTCTATTAAATATTTCATTTAACTATAAAATATACTTCATTTACTTTTTATTATGTTTTTTAAAATAGTTTTGATGCAAATTATTATCTTACAAATTATTTCTTACAAATATTATTAAATGACTGATTCATTTAATTTGAACTATTAATATAAGTTTTTAGTAATAATATTCAGGTTAAGCTCATCTCATCAAAATCAGTATTTTAGATCACTTGCTTGTTCTTGTATCAATATTCTGATCATAATTCCAATTTTAATTAAAAAGTATATATATTTTTATACATGTATTCATAAACTCTATTGTAAATAAAACAATTTATGTACGAATTATTGTTACTCTGTTATCTAATTAATTAAATATTATTTTGTTTAATTTGTAGTATTTCTTCTTCGTCTGCCTACAAAACTTTTGTTTCAGCAATAATCCTTGTGCTTTCACATTTCTACTGAAGAATTTAGGTTGGGATATTGTAAAATGTATGTGTGTGCATGGTTAGTTGTTTTCTATTTATTGCTAGTCAGCTGTTATATTTTTCCCTACAATCGGCAGCCCAATGGGAAGTCTGATAATAGAATTACTTGCTATTCTCACACATTTCTCTAAATAATTAATTTTTTTTTTTTTATCTTTTAAAAGATTGGTAGATTTTTATTGTTTATAATTTGATTGTGGATTTAAATTCTAAATTATTTTGCATTCTTAAATGTAATGTTTAAAAAAAATCACTGAAATCATTTTATTTCAACTGATAATTGCATTGAATAAGGATGAGAACATATCAGGCAATTAATAAAAAGCAGGTGATGCTACTGAATAAAAACCATTAGTTTTTTAAAATTATATATATATATAATTCAAATCCTCTTAGTCACTAATGTTTTATTTATATTAAAGATAGATTTCAGATTAGAATTTGTATGCGCATATATGTAAATATGTTAGAATTTATTTTTAAAAAGGTTAGTTTTGCTATCTACACAATATGACATATGATCAAGCAACAACTTTATATTATCAGTGAAGTAATTTGTTTTTTGTTTTTTTTTTTTTGCTATTTTCTTAACACAATTTATTTCAGCATTTTTTAAAGATATATTATGAATCCATTTGCTATTTTAAGTTACATTTTAAAATAATGAATCATTTTACATTATTAAAATGTATACACGTATGCACGTTCAGTTCTCTATTTGAAAATCGGTTGAGTCATATAGGCATCAGTATACTACCATATAATTTGTGGGAATTATAATAATTGAATGATTTTATTGCTTAGAAATTTATAAGGGGATTGAGCGCCACAAGCGGCAGATCTCAGCATGATTCATGGAGTTCCTGAGTTTGCCATTTTATTATTGCATTATTGCACATAGGGTGGTTAGTAATTAAAACCATTTTATGTGCAAAAATTATAAAATACAATAAAACTTAAAATTTATACTGTTCAAAGTTTTAATAACAACATTAACAGGATATTATCTCCTAAATGTAATAATTTAAATTAGTTTTAAAACATTTGTTTTTAAAATAATAAGCACAATGAAATTGTCAATCATCTTACCGACAAAAAAATATAGATCAGTGAACAAACCATAAATCATAAATACATTTAGCACAGTGATTCTATATATGCTGGACATCACTTTAATAAAATATAATACGTTCCAGTGCAAAGCTTTTTTCAAGAGAACTCTTTGAATTTTATACAAGTTTACTGAAGATAAAATAAAGCAATAGGAAAATATTAAATAAATAACAGTAAACAAATATATATGTTAGAAAAGTGTCTCAACCAATTTTTAAAACAAATTAATTCTAGTTCAACTAAGCATCACAATAAAAAAGAAGAAATAGCACAATTCTTGATATGATAAAACTGATATTCCCATATAATATAAATATTTTAAATTTGTATTATTTTAAATAAAAATGTGAGTGATTTTCCCACTACATTGTTTTAATAACAATAATGATTTAGTGTAATCTGACAGTCTGCTTTAAGTGTAATCAGTCTGGTTATTTTGCAATTATTTGTACAACAGACACATTTTCATAATAAAATCATTTTAATAAATAGAGAGAGAAAACAATCATTTTACAGATACTGACATTTATAAAAGTCAACTTTTGGTGAAGTAAAGAAAGAGCAATATGGCACTTTTGATAACATAATAAATGGTATATCAATAGTGCAGTGAAAACACTCTTTTTTTCCCTAAGTGATGAAAGTTTATTCATAAAAAAAAAACAGATACAAATACAGTTAAAAAAGGTTTACAAAAAATGATTACATGATAAAAAGAAATTTAGAAACAACATGGTGAAAAGGGGAAGGATACATATGAAAAGAGAAAGGGATGTGGAAAGGGTATGTAGTCCAGGCCAAAAAAAGTCTTTGGTTGCAGTTCGAGATGCATGTCTTTGTTGAGCAAGTGATTGCATGGGTCTCAAACATTTAATTGGATGAGTCCTGTGACAGAGGCTGAGATGATGGGAGTTGGAGGATTGCCCAGGTGTCTGTGAGGAGTAGAGGTGGGGCAAGTTTGGTATCTCTGATTTTGAAAAAATGAGTTAGGTCCAATAGTTTTTGATTCACTAAGTGCACTGTCTAGTCAAAAATAATAGCACATTGGAGCAGTCAGAGTACATAGATGAGGAATACTTATAGCTTGATAATTGAAAAGACCTCTGTTTTGATGAATCATTGGATATTGAAGATGGTGTTCTTGTGCAAGGATAGGCTGGAGTGAAAGCACTCTTTACAACTATAACAACAGTAATTCGAGTTATGGAAATAACCTGTACATAAATTACTAAACATCCACACCCTGCACTATTAGTGACAGCAAGCTAAAAGAAAAGATCAGCAACTAGGCTAAAATCATTATAGAAAATGATTGTGAAGATTAATGAGTAGAACTAATACAAAATTCATGTGAAAAAGATGAAATAAAATTATTCAGTTTGCATAGAGTTAAAGTGACCATTCACAGAATGATTGTTATCTGGACTGCTATTAAACGTTTTATGTTAAAAGATATGTTTACAAAGTTATGCTTATAAAGATCAGAGCTACCATGAATAGATAGATTCATTCTATTCTTGATTCTTTGTTCAACATTTAGAGTGGTTTTAAATCATAACTTGGGGAAAAGTGATTTACTCCCTTTGTTTACATATACATTGAGCTATGTTTAATTTAAAATATTGTTTATAAGTATTGTAGCATATAAAATAAATAGGTGTGTTTTATACTATGTTAAAATAACAATACATATTTTAATATAATATAAAATATACATTAATATTGTTATAATTGATTACTTTTGTCAGTGATTAGATATTGTGCAATATGTAAAGAATTTCCATTTTATATGCAGTTAAAGACATCTCATCAGATTATATCATATAATGGGATAGTAAAAGAAATGTTTTAGTTCTGGAAATACTATATTGGAAAAGAAATTTAATGTTTAACATAGTAAAAGGATTTTGAGACATATATCTTTCTATGCATAGAGATTTATAATTATGTATATTACCTTATGTAATTGCTAAAAGCAATATCAGATTTAATTTTTATACATGTTATTTTTAAACTATATAAATAATCTTTTACATTTATATTAGTGGTAAAGAAGATACTAGTATTTGGAAATTTATTATTTAGATGCTATAATATTGTCTTGACAGTGGAACAAATAAATTAAGCATTATTGTTTTTGATATGATTTCTACTATTTTTAAAGCCCTTTGTAATATAGTACAGGAGTAAGAATAGTGGACTCAAGAGGTAAAGATTCCTGGATTCTTTACTAGCTGAAAAAATTTCAGGGTATTTACATATAATTCAGCAACCAGAAGCTTGGCAAGATTATTTTTTAATTAACCATTTTCAAAGACCTTGAATATGGCTGATTATAAATTGTCATAGTTAATATTTCCTTTCATATATTTTTTTAATATTATTCTAAAAATAGAAGAAATTACATTAAAACATAAGAATTGATTGTAATTAAAATAAATTTAATATAATTTTAAGTGCAGTAAACAAAATAAAAAAAACATGGGGAAATAAAGTAGCAAATGAGGACTATTTATGTTGATGGATGGGAATTTCTAATAGCTTGCAATATATCCATAAATTTATCTTCTTCTTTGTACAGTCACCAACACATGAATTCTGCTAAATAGGAATCCATGTGTTGTCACATAATTCCTCAGTACATATTTTTCTGCCAATAAAAAATCCCAAATTGCAATCATTTTGGCAAAATTTTACCAAAAACAAAACAAAACATGCTCACTGACATTCTTATGCTAAATGTAAAAAAAAAAAATCATAATAACTAATCCATATAAAAATAAATAAATAATTAAATCTTGTAAATGGAATTTATAAGAGATTTATTAAATTTTTTTAATGTAACATGAATTTATAACAATCTTAATATTTTTTAAACTTAACAAGTAATACATGTTTGGTAAAATAATTTTGAGAAAAAATATAAATAAATGCTTTGATGATTTTGAAAAGTGATAATTAAAAAAAATCCTGCCAAGTTTCCAGTTATAAGATTATATGTAAGTACCATGCAATGGAAAATGACATGTTCAACTTGTCACTTTGGCACTATAAATATCACTTGACCTTCTAAGAAACTGATCATACAATTTGCAAACGGTACCATTTTTGTTGATCAACTTTTTGGAAAAAAAGTCTCACTATCCATTAAATTAAGCACAATGTCACATACTGTGACAAAAAAAATCCTATTTTTTCTTTCGTATTAAGCTCATACAAACACAATCATGGCTTCATACTCAATATTTTTTTTGGTTTTGGTACTTAATAATTAGTTATCTATATCACCAGTGCAAATTTTTATACTATATGATGTCTTTATTTTCAATAGTTATACAAGGGCTATATTTGCACAACAAAAATCTATTAATATTTTTATTCATATTGTGCAGATATTTCAGTTTTTGTAATAATCTGAAATAATTATTCTCAATCATCTTTAAATGCCAATAGCTTTTATTGAAAAAAATAGAAAATTATATGCACAATGTCTAGATGTATGTATAAATTCTGTATAAAAATAGTTGGAGTAAATATACAATAATGTACTAAGTGTACATAATAATAATTGATCATCATCAGTAATACTTTGATAATGCTTAGAATAAAAAACTATTTTAAAATATCTGGTGATTATTCCTATATATTTATTAACCAGTGAATGATGTGATAAAAATATAGAATTTAAGTAACTAATAGAAAAAAATAATAATAACAATAAGAAATTGGAATAATAAGATGAAACACAAAAAAATTAGATTGTAAAAGATTTAGAAGTAAACAAACTAAAGTTGTAAAATAATATGAAGAAATAGCATGATAATAATACTATAAAGCTTGAAAGTCACAGTTATTTACACATAATAAGCTCAATGCAGTAAAAATAAAACTTAAGAGATATTTTATTGTTCTCAATGCCTTAATAGAATTTATTAAATTGAAATCAAAATGAAAGTATATTTTTTAAAATTAAATATTTTTTTATCCAATTAAGTAAATTCAATAAGAAATAAATATTTTGAATTTTTTTTTTAAATGCCATTACAGCACAGATATTAGGTACAGAAAAATGGAAGAGCAATAAAAATATTAGCAGTATAATTGTTAATTAAATGTTGGAGAAAAGAAAGCAATATATATATATATATTATATAAATGCTATCTGTTAATTAAATGTTGGAGAAAAGAAAGCAATATATATATATATATTATAAAATGTATCTAAAAAAGTGTGGTTAGGAATATAATTCTGAAAAATCAATAATTTATAATGATAACTTTAACTTAATGTGCAGTAGAGTAAAAGAATTTGTATTAAAAAAAAATAAAATTGAAGTAATAGGAAAGAAGTGTCTGTAGTAAAAAAGTAAACAGATAGTATATGATTTAATTTAAAAACATAAGTATAAACCTGATCTCTTAGTGATGTACCCATATGTGAGGGTTCACCATAACAACCATCATCAATTTATATTTACTATTTTGATCCAAAATTGATTATTCACTTTTATGAGATTTAGAAAAAAATAGACCCTTTTTTTAAAATGCAAACACCATTTTGTAAGATGGATGACATTGTAGGAGGTATTTTATTAAAGCTATATCTTCTGGAAATATATTGATAACATTCATGCTAAAAATGTATGTAGAGTTTATTCATTATACAGTATACAATATGATTTGATTATAGAATTACAATATGATTAATATACTTTAATCTTCATCCAGAATCTTTGCAAGACAATCAGTACTTTCATTAAAGACATATCCAAAGTAAAGAAGATTTTCATCTTTATTGACAATAAAATAAAAATTGTCAGTTTCAACCAGTCCAGTAAGTAATCAAAGACATATTTTGATCACTGATAACAATAAAGTATATTGATGTTTAGTTATAAAATGAACACATTAGCTAAACTATATTCATTCAATCAATTTTATGAAGTAAAATTCTTATGAATTTTATTTTCCCTGCAGCAAAAATATGATGATTGTAATTCTCATCATAATTATAATTTTTTTTTTTAAAAAAGCTTTATATGACCAAAGGTTATTTAATAAGATTAAAATATTTATTTTTTAATTTTAAAACAATAAACTGTAATTTGTTTGTCACTTATTCAAGGTAATAGCTGGTTTTATCATAAATTGGCAAAAAAAAAAAATTTACATACATTATTAAAACTACAGCCATCAATTGTGCATCACATTTTTTTCATGTACACTTTACTTAATTTAACTGTATTTATGTAGAATTTTTTAAAAAAATTAAAAAAAAAAGTGATTAAAAAAATTAAAACAACTAACAGCATGGCAAAAAAATTCAAAGTCTTATTGATTAAAAATAATATAAATAAAATATTTTAATAATTGAATGTAAATGCATTAAGAAATAAATTTTAAAATATACATATTATTATTATTTTAAGCTTTATTTTAATTCAATAAATCATGATTCAGAAAATATTCTATAGTTACATAATAATCAAAAAAGCAAGTCATATATAATGTGACATTACTTTTATAAGCTTGTATTTACAAAAATGTAATACAGAAAATGTACCAATTGATAAGTGCGGTATGAGAAAATAATTAAAATCTCTATCCAGATCTTTCCCATTTTCAAACCAACTGGTTTCGAGCTTATGGCTCATATCAGTGGAGAGCTAGAATATTTGGACACTAGATTTAAAATATCAACTCAAAACCCAGCACTTATTTTATATGTAATATTTAAGTATTACTTTTTTGTAAATACAAGCTTATAAAAATAATGTCACGTTATATATGACTTGCTTTTTTGATTATTATTTTACCTTTAAGGCTTTGTTATGCTGAGGCTATTAAAATATGGCAGATCTGAATTTAGTTCAGTTCTATATAGCTATTTAAGTTAAATAGCTAGATTTAAAGACATTTTCATGTCCAAAAATTTCAGAGTTTCTACTTAAATATTACGTGTGAAATAAATGCTGGGTTTTGAGTTGATATTTTACTAATGATCTAGTGTCCGAATAGTCTAGTTCTCCACTGATGTGACTATAAGCTCGGAACCAGTTGGTCTGGGGATAGGAAGGTTCTGGGTAAAGGTTTTAAATATTTTCTCATACCACACTTATCAATTAAGAGCTTGTTTGAGCTATTGGTAAGCTCTCTGTATTACATAGTTACATAAAAAACAAAAGAGCTGCTCATCACCGGAAAAACTATAATTTTTTTTTTTAAATTATAGCTATCAAATTTTTTTATATAGTATATTTATCCATATATTAGTATTTTTTTTTAATAATATATTTTATAAAATGTTTATTCATTAATTTTTTGTTCAATTTAAGCTTTATTTTTTTAATCAAGCCTTTTTATATTTTGAATTTAAAGTAACAAATTATTTTTTTTCTCACAGAAACTCATTATAAGTGGGTTTTTTTTTTTTTATATGAGGTTTACTTTATGAGGCATTTTGAGAGTCCAATTATTCTCACTAACTGTGGTAAAGGTGTACTTGAATTTTTAGATTTTAAAAATGAGTTGTTTGGGTAAAATAATTAAATTTTATATTTTTATTTTTAAAATATATATATTATATATATATATATATATATATATATATATATATATATATATATATATATATATATATATATATATATATATATAACATTTATACAAGAATGTTTAAAATAATAATGATTATTTATAAATTTGCAGATAATGAGAAAAGACTCCATTTGGCTGTTGGATATCAGTGGTTGAGAGATTGAAGTTTTAAAAAGTGGAATTAAGGAAAAATAACACTATAGAAATGGCAGAATAAAGATAATAAACATTGTGGACTATTATTTGGAAAAGTTCCATTTTTGTGTTGATAATCAGTTATATAAGGATGATATGCTATAGAAGATGAACATATTGACAAATTAAATTTTTACATGGATGGAAATAATTATTTTTTAAAAATATGTCTTCTGTATAAATATCATTTTATGTAATACTTAATCAAGTTCATATTATCATTAAACTATATATTTTAAAAAAGTTTGTTTTATTTCAATGCTTATAATTTCATGAGAAAAGACTTAATGTAGTAAAATTTAAGAATTTTAATATAATCAGCTTAATCTTGCATTCTCCAAGATGTTATTGAGAATTTTAAATTAATTTTTTAAATAATAGATATATTAACTGAAGACCTATATAAATTAAAATATTTAGAATAACAAGAAATGCTTTTAATGGGTGTGATTTATATTTTAAAATATATAAAAAAAATATTTTGTAAAATAAATTGGTTTATTTTATTAATTTTTTTTACAATTTTATATAAAGATTAAAAAGTAAAATACTCCATTGCAAGGCAAACATCTTTCCAAAGATGTCAATAAAAAATAGTAAATAGAAAACATTATTCAGCTGGCAAAAAATTTAAAGTGTAAGCAGTTTTTAATCCCTGTTCCATACATTGACTTAGAATAGCTAAATACCATTTACTAATTAATATTTGATAATTAGATGTATTGACTGAATTAACTATCTGGGATAAAAATTGTAAATTTGATTAAACCTAAAAAAATCAAAGTTTTACCTAACCCAGATTCAAATCCAAGTCATAGTAATGATATATGAAAATACTACCACTGCATCATGAAATCCTTGAAGACTAGAAAGAAAGATTACTTTAGAAAAATTTGCATATAAGATATGGTGCTATAACAAAAAAAATAGAGGAGACCAACTTTCTAAATATTAAAATAACTTTTTATTTTATTATTGTTTTTGCATTTTTATTGTCTCCAATTAGAAATACTTTGTTCAATTTTGTTTTATTTATTATGGTTTGTTAATTAAGTGATGTTAAGGTGCAAATAGCATTTCAGGCTTGCTGATTATACAAATATAAAACTGAGTATACAGAAGGTGAAGTAAGACTAATAAATTTTTTATAGCAAATTTGAACTAAAAATAAATATTTCTCAGTCTAAAGCAATTAAAATAAGTGGAGATAATAAAAGTTTGAGATTGATCCATTTTGTATTGACAATTGTAATAAAAGTTAGTGTACTTAAACACTTAAAGAAAGTCAATCAATAATGATAAATTGGCAATTCAATAATTCAATAAGAGATGCAATAATCAAACAGGTTATTAATAAAAAGTAATTCTGGAAAAAAAAAATGGAAATGATAAAACAAAATGAGAAATGTAGGTGTATTGAAAAAAAAGTTATTTGATGATAAAATTAATAAATTGAATAGGTAATGTAATAGAAATAGAGTATTCGGGAAAGATCTGTTAGATGGAATTATGAAAAGTGAAAGAAAGTCATCTTTTAAAAAAAGCAGTTATTTTCTATGTTAAGTAAAAAAAAATTTGTTATTACTGATGAGGTCATGTGATACTTTAAAACTAAAGTGTCAGATTGAGTTTTGGTTCAAGAACCCTTCCGAGTCTGTCATTCTATTACTACTGTTCTAATGTAAACAGGAATATAAGAGAAATTATATAGTAACAGCAGATTTGTTGATGTTAACGAATGAGTCTCTTTGTAAAAACATAAATACTGTGTTTAAATATTATAAAAATGCTTATTAGTTACTATTTATGGTAATATTATTATTTGTTAAAAATTTTATTCATGACAATCACTTTCTAGTACTACTTATCAGTATTATTACTATCACTTACTAATGGAAATTTTTATAATTATTATTTAATATTGATTTTTTTTACTACCTCTAATAATATTCCTAAACAATCAAGAAAAGAAAACAAATTACTAAAACTTTATTTCCAAGTACCAAATTTTTTAATACGCCCACATTTACTATCTTCTTTAGATAAATACATTAATAATTATCACTAAACTTTTATCATACTAGACATCATCATATTTTTGACTAAATTATAAATTTTTAATTTAATTAATTCTTATAAAAGATATCTTTAATGCAATTCCATTCTTTTTTTTCCATATGTCATAGCATCTGGCTTACACTTGTGTGACACGACAACTTTCTTTCTTCCCCTACTAACTGAATTTTAGTTATTAGAATCATCGTCGAGAGCGCCACCAAGGATTTCTCTCTTGGAACCTGGTCACATAACTTTACATAAACCGGGTCTTTATTTATTTTCGAACGATGATTCACTGATTATAAACTTTGATTATAATCTCCCAGGGATTTTCCTTTAAGAACACTAACTAATTATTATAAATAATTCGAGAATTCAAGAATACGTTGGACAAAAAAAACTTTTAATTTCTTTTACTACTATTTATTATTAATAACCTTATAATTCTATCCGATCCAGAAAGAACTGACTTACAATTTCTGATTTTCCCTCTGTTTACTTTCTAATTATGCTTCCCAAATATTTACCATAGATTTACTCGCACCTACACTAATACTGCGAATTCTAGCAGACGTGTATATAAGACGACTTATAGTATTTTTAATCTTTCCTGAAGTTTATTATTAAACTCCACTTTCTTTGGTAAATAAATAAATTGCAAAAATCTTACAATGAACGTATAAGTGTCTTTCGTTTTCTTATACTTTCAATTCTTTCCTTATTTTCTACTAACAAACGAGTAACGCCCCAAGGTTCTCTGATACTTGGCGACGCACTTTTATACCCCCACCCTGTTGTTACTCTCTAGATCGAATAGATATTAAATAATTTAAAATACAGTTATTCCAATATTTCATAAAAAAAATATTGAACGCAAATTAACATTAATAGATTACAATATTAAACAAATTTATTTCCCCCCTCTATTGTTGAAACATTCGTAATAAACATAATAAATGAAAATTAAATTAAAGATAAAGTTCTATTACACTTTACTTAGAGTTCTCATTAATTAAAAGTTTATAATTATCCTGATCGATCAGAGCGGGGTGGCCTGATTTTCATAGGTTTCACATTCCATTGGTCGTGCCTTTGTCCTTGTATATGCGAATTCCATGAGTGTTCCTTTGGTTGTCCGGCTAGCAATATCCATTTCTTCCATTCCATAACTCTCTCGATAGCTTCATTCAGATGGAGTGGTGGTCAATTTCCCAAAGGGGAAGGTTGTGATAACTTTAGCCGCTATACATTTGACAAAAGTCCGCAAAAATTAACTTTCAATAATAATAAATTTTTATTGTTCGAAACACAGTTGCTTTCTTTATTGTCTTTGCGGGTCTCTAAAAGTCAAGTCAACTGATCTCTCTAAAAGCGATCTTATCTCCACTCTTTCTTATCTTTTTTTTTTAATTAGCGTAATAGCAATTACTAACCAAATATTTTTACTTTGTGAAAGTTTCAACAATAGAGTATAATTACTACCAAGAATCTAATTTTGTTTTCTTTTCCCCACCCTTTTATCTCTCGAATTTTTCTCCCTTTTAATTAAACACTTTTAACATTTTTTTTTTTTTTTAATAAATTATATTCAATTTTATTTGTTTATTTCAAAATAAAAGTTCAAAATTTTTACCCTTTCCATTAAATCAAAACCATTTGTTAATTAATTTTTTTTTTTTATTTTACAAACTATTTAACTTCAAAAATATTTATGACAAATTATAAATATGTGAGCTTATATATATATATGAGCTGACTTAAAATATCAGCTCACTTGTAATACGATTAATGACTTTTTTCAAATATCTTCACTCATATGCATGAAGTATGCGTGTGTGGTGAAGATGAAGTTTTAAATATATCTATAAAATATATACACAATACGGTTAATTTTTAATAGAATATTCATTAGTTTTCTAATTTTTTGATTCACTGCATTATGGGTAAACCAGGGATTTGTTTTTAATAATTTTAACAATCACCTGGACCGCATGACTGATAATTTTATTTAAATTCAAATTATTTTGAAGCTGTTTCCAATCTTTAGATGCATTAATTTAATATGATTTTAATTAAAAATCTAATTTTATTAACAATACATTATATATTTGTTCTTTTATAAAGAAGAAACACATAGACAAAAAATTATATATAATAAATTATAGAAAATCAATAAATTAAAAGTACAAATTTGTAATTAACGGAATTCTTAATTTACTAATGACATTTATTTCCTGATAAAATTTAATTCTATTCAAATATTTACTTTATCATAATTATTATTTTCTGATATAAAATTAATTTTTATGTAATTTTTTTTTTTTTTTTAAAAAAAAGACTGCATTCATTATTATAGTTATATAAAAATAGCGTTTAGTGGTAATTTATTACATTTCTTGCACCTATTTATATGTATATAACAGCTTTATACTGATTGCTACTATGGGCAAAAACTTCTTCAGTAACTTCCCAAAATGAGCAATGATGAAGACATTACTTACCAAGCTAATCAAATGCTGAGAGATCCTTGTTTTACCTTTTAGTCAATAATATTTAGATACTCATTTATCAATTCATTTAAATAGCTAGTTGGTTTGGCTATGGACCAGCTATGGACAAAGATTTCTTCAGCAACCTTCAAAAATAAAGTGATGAAGACATTATTTACAAGGCTAATAAAATGCTGGGCGATGAGAGTTTTAATAAATTTCTATTCTTGTTTTACCTTCCAGCCAATAATATTTAGATACCCATTGTCAATTCATTTTAATGGCTAGTTTGGATTGGTTATGAGCCAGCTACCTCTACATCTTATCAGATTTAGATTCAAATCCTAAGTTATGAGACGAGTAGACAGACAACACAAAATTCTTCATATAAAAATGATATACCAAAAGTCAGGTCTATCAATTTTCTTATGTTCTTTATTGTTCCAAATTGATTACTATGTCATATAATTTATTTAAGAATAAATATTCTTATTATCTTTCAAAGGCCATCTATTGAAAAGTTTGACCCCAAGAAAACCAATGAAAAAATACTTGCAATAATTTCTACACATTCAAAAAAATAGCTGACAAAAATAAGTTTTTATTGAATGCTTTTTCTTTCAAAATTATATATAACCTAATAATGTTTATACAAAAATAGCCTCTGTTTAACATTTAAACTATATAATAAATTTTTTATAAGACTTAGCAAAAATTCATACTATCAGTACTTCAAAATATGATTGCAGACCCTAGAAAAACTATGATTATGATTCATCAAGTATATTTCTACAACTCTTGAGCCTCATATAGTTTCTAAATGTCTATTTCTAATTTTGTATTTATTGACATTCTATACATTAGCCAAATTTAATCTTTAAGAGCATATTTCTTTTTTGTCAGCTGTTCATTACAAATAGATCCAATGAATATTTGAATAATCATTAATCATTTGTTATGCTAGAAATGATCACATTTGTTGTGACTATTGATATAGATTAATGAAATTTTTATTTTCACATAAGCACTGATAAATAGTCCATCTTGTCAATTTCTTTTTATAAATCTTGCCCAATCTTATACTTTTAGAATTTTATATTTAACTCAGTATTCTTCATTTCACAAACACATCAGTAAGAATAAAATATTGGTGTCTGACATATGGGTAAAATATGAAGAATTATAAAATTCTAAAAATATAAGATTTTAGTCCAAAAGTGAAAAATATGAAAAGTTAAAAGAACAGAATGTAAAAACAAAAATGTCATTATTATATTTAAATGCTATATTAAAAATTAAATAAATAATTTTTATCAATAAATTAAAGATAATTGACTCACAGATGAAATCAGAAATATGAAATTATACATTTATATGCATATGCTCGAAAATGCACTCAACTGAATACTATTAGATTTTCGGTTCATTCCTGAGATATTTATTGAAAGACGATTATTGTGAATAGACGAATACAAAAAAAATTCTCTGATAAAAATTTATGGTAAAACGAAATTCAAATCTTATCTGCATAAAATTGGAAAACTTTTTAGAGTCCAATTCAGTATGAACATTTTTAAACACACACACCTATATAATAAGCCCATCTGACATTGATCAATAAATGGGTGTCTATCTATTCTTAGATTGGTATTAAAACAAAAATGCATTTCTATCATCCAGCAATTGGCAAGCTTTATGAGAAATACTTTCTCTTTCATTGATTCTCTATAAAGAAATATTGAAGAATCAGTTATCTTACTATAGACTATTTAAAGACGGTTTTACTATATTAACTTTATAAATATTACATAAATATATACAGGAGCAACTTACAATAATGGTAGGATAAAGAATAAATTCTCTCCTATTAAGTAAAATTCTTTATTAAGTGAATTAAATATTTTTTTCACTTATAAATGCATGTAGCAATAAGTTCATATGTTAGTACTATTAAACAGGATTGTCCAAAAGTTATTCAAGTGTAATAGAATGTTAATAATTTAGTTATATTTCATTAACTATTCATATTTCATTAATTACTATACTTTGTACCCAGAATTATATAAACATTTACAAATAAAATTAAAATTAAAAAAAGGACATCAATAAAAAAAAATCATAACCTGGTAATTAAATTTGTTCATTTACTGTACTAAGTTATTGTTATTATTATTATTTTTTAAATATTACAGAAAAATAACTTTTGGTCCATTCGGTATAAACGTAGACAAAATAAATACATTATTTATTCTTAATATATATATGAATTGAAAAATAAATTTACATTTTTTGTATGAATGATGTAAGATGTGGCACATTTTCAAAATTTTATTCTTCAATGAACCTTAATCATTGTGCAGATGGTCTTATGTGATTAATTGTAATGGAAAATTGATGTATTCAAGAGATAAAAATATTTATACTACATCTGATGATTATGATGAAGAAAATTTTTGATAAAAATTACTGGCCAATACACTGTTTTAATGAAAGATTATGATAATATGTTTTTGTATTGTGATAATAAAGAATTTTGCTCAAGTTTCATTTATTCTTATTCAATTTTTTTGATAGAGTCTATTTTTTTAAAGACTGCAATTGTATTTTTGTCATACTTAATACATTTCTTTTGAAATAAGTTGATTACTATCAATATGACATTTTTTTCCAAAGAGTGATCAGAAAAAGATCTCATCTTTTAGGAGCTTATCATGTGACTGAATTCTAATTCCCTACTATTGGAACAACATTTATAGACTTTTTATTGTATCATTAAAACCTTTGAAATGCCCTATAAGTATATAAGAATGATCTTTCCTCAACAACTCTACTCCATTTTTTAGCACTTTTCCCATATAATTCAAATGATTTTGATGTAATTTAGAATCATAGTCTTCCCAAATGTTATTAATTTATTTCATTTTCATAACCATGGCCATTTAAAAAACTTTCTATGTGAAATAGCTTTTAAAAATATAAAAGACTGCAGCAATAATAGCAAAATTTTACAAAACAGTTATTTTTTCAGCAATAATTATTAATTGTACAGTTAAAATATTATATAAATCAGATTGAAAAAATTCCACAAATGATCCATGCTTTTGGATTGGATTTATAATACGCAAGTAATTGTTTAGTTTTTCAAGGTCCTAGCATCCTTAGCAATATAAATGTATATATATTTTAACTTCAAATCATCTTCAGTTTTAGATTTTAACACAAGTGCATGATAGTTCTTTGCAGCTTTAAAGAAATTTAATGCTTGATTAATTTAGATAAAGAGATCGTAGATGCTATCTCTTTTTTTAATATACAGTGGTTTCATCAATTTTAAAAATTTGTAGCTTTACAAGACTAACACTTTGGTGACATTGGCCAATTTAAGCAGAACATATATCACAGCTCCCTTGTGATTTATCCTGAATTATGATGCTTTGAAGATTGCCTCAAATTTTTAAATCTAAAAATCTCAATGCTGGTTAGCTTTGAAGTTTTTGTTTACAACTTTTTCTGCCGTATGAGCTTTTATAAGAATACACAAACTTAAAACCTTGTTCTAGATAATGAATTGACTTAAAGAAATTACTATAACTAATTTGATTTTTAAATTATACTACTATTTTTTTTTCATTTCAATAATGTGTCTTACCTGAATAGCATTTTTAATTCTTTTATAAATTTCTCTTTAGCAATTATTCTGTGCTTCAAATGTTCATTGGTGAAGTTAAATAAATCATAGTTAAATATCAGGCTTAGCACTTTCAAGGTCTTTTAACCTATATTCATAGCCAAAGAATTACAAACATTGTAGTGTTGTTGATGTTTGCTAATATATGCAAATTAGTCTTCTTTAGAATTTGTGCTAACCATTTGATGAGTTAATCCTATATTTCAACTTGTGTCAGACATAGACATATCTTGTTTGCTTATTTTAATCATTTACAATTTGTATTTTAAATATCACATGTTTTTTTTTAATCAAGTAATTAATGATTGAATCAACAAAGAAACAATCAAATTTTTTTAAAATCAATTCTTGAATTATTTCTTTGTGCTAATAATATATTGCTGAAGAAAATTCCATTGCATCAGTAACGAACATCATATTTTTAACAAAATGTTTGTAATAAAAATCTGACATTTGTTTAAGTATAAATTTTATCACTTTTTCCCACAGCAATTAAATTTAAGCCATTCAGATAATAATTACCTCAAAAATATTGATATAGTGAACAGCGATTAAATGAAAGTCGTACATTCTGTGAACTTTTTTCTTTTTTGAACTTTTACTTCCCAACAATCTTGTTAAGTCTTATCAGCTCAAAATATTCTTTTTCTAGAAACTGTAGGAACACAAATATTTCATTATGAAACAATCTAAAAGATTTAATTAAGCCAGTACTTCTTTTAATTATAGTCGATTAGAGAAATATGTTAATCAATACATAATTAATTACATAATCTTTACTACTAGCTTAAACACCTAAATTTCAAACATTGCTATAATGAGATTTAATATCAAAAAATTTCTGTTCAGTAAAGTTTTAGCACATATAAATAATTATGAAAATGAGAATAGATTATGCCTTTTTTTGATGCATAGTAAATTTTTAGCCATATAGTGATCTTAACACAAATTTACTTACTAACAGTCCATATCAGCAAAAATCTCTGAGAATCCAAACAGTTATTTAATTAGCTAATCCAATCAGTCTAGCTTTATTTAAAATCTTCCAATGTTTGACACAAGCCAATTTAAATAGCAATGATTCTTGTATGTTGAAAACATATCTTCCATCAAAGCATATACAAAAATACTCAAGATTTTGTTCTGACTCATATAGTCAGGTAAAAAAAAAAGAGAGACTTTTGTAGATCTATTTTTAAAAAATTCCATTCCACTATAACATCTAATAAATTATAGTTAAGTAACTATTTACTATTTCATATTAGACATTTAACAGTGCATTATATGTTACCACACACACACACACACACACACACACACACACACACACACACACACACACACACACACACACACACACACACACACACACACACACACACACACACACACACACACACACACACACACTGTATCAATTTGTTGTATTTATCAGCTAGAATAGCAACAGGATTCTCTTTATCCAAGATGTCCATATTATTAATATAAATGCCAATGTTTTAATATTACATAAATTTTTAATTACTTTTTTTTTTAAATAAAAAACAAACAAACAAGCAAATATAAGAAACTACATATCTTCTGAGAATTTCTAAACTGTCCATTGATACTTTCTAAGATGACGATTTAGATTTGTTTAATCCCTAGTCCCCTTCTCCTTTATCAATTATATTAAGCAATAATATATATAAAAAGCAATCTTTTTCATTAAAAGAAATAAAAAATTTATGACAGTGAAAATTGTAATAAGCGTCTTCAAAAGTAAGCAAGATTTTTTTTTTTACGATTTTAAAAAGAAAATTTATAAAGAGTAAATCATCTTTAAATGAGTGTTTGTCTATTTTTATTGAAAGAAAAGTTAATTAATGAATGTTCATATTAAATACCAACTAAAATAAGTATATTTATCGATCATTTTATAATCTGAAAAAAATAATAGTAATAAAGCAATTATAATTAATTATGTTATTAATTTTTTATTTTAAGATAAATAAAAAAATAATCAATAATATTTAAGTGGAATATTAATTCCCAATTATGATATTAACTAGAAGAACTGATTTTTTTTTTTTTTTATGAATTAAAAAAAAGGTTGAGACAAAAGTGATCAGCTTACTATAATTTCAACTCAAACAGAAAAAAAATATTTTTTTTACCGAAAAATTTAATATCAATCAATAAAATGCATATTAAATTTTTAAAGTTCAGAAATATAGTGAAATTTATATGTTCAAAGATTATAAGAAAATTGATATATTTCTTCACTTTTTAAAAAAAAAAAAAAAAAAAAAATGAATAATTTATTTCATGAACAATTTATCATAAAACAAAAACTAAAATGAAAACACATTTATTGAATTAATAAAATAATTAAAAATTAAATACCAGATATAGAACAGATTGGAAATAAAAATAGAATTTAGGGACCATTTTTCTCTGATAGTTTTGCTTGAGACACCTTTTTAAAATGATACTTAAGTCTATTTTTTTAAAAAATTATAAATAAAATTTGTTTTTATACTTCTTTTAATTAAATTTTTTTTTTTCAGACTAAGATTTAATACAATGTTTGATATTTCTTAAAAAATAAAAGTGTCTATTAAAGTAACTTAAAATTTTATACCATTGCTGTCTTAGTTATGCAATCAATAATATGTTATTTTATAAATTATTAGAATGAATTATCAGACTACATTTACAAGTATAAAAAAAGACAAATATCAAATAATCTTACAATCAATTTCTAGGAGATTATATAATGTTTGAGCACAAATATCAGGAAAGGTACATTCATCATCATCATTATCAACCATTATCAATCCACTGCAAGATGAAGGTCTCTCCAAGTTTAATCCATATTTTCCGATCTTTAGCTTCTCTTCTCCACATCACCCCTGCACACTTTCTTATTTCATCCATCCATCTCACATGTGGTCTCTTTCTGGATCTTTTACAATCTCTTGAATCCAGTTTAAAATTTCAATTGTCCATATATTCTCATCTCTTCTAACAATATGTCCAGCCCAACTCCACTTCAATCTTTTAATTTTTTCAATGAGGTCAGTAACACCTGTTTGTTCTCTTACCCATACATTGCGTTTACGATCTCTTCTTGTTACTCCCAACATACATCTCTCCATACTTCTTTGAGTGGTCTGAAGTCTCTGAATTGCTCTTCTATTAAGTGTCCAAGTCTCAGATCCATAAGTAAGAACTGGTAAAACACATTTGTTAAAAACCTTCCTTTTCAAACACATAGGCATATTTCCTTTTAGTATCAAGTTATTTCTACCAAAAGCACTCCAACCAAGTTTAATTCTATGATTAATTTCCTCCATTATGTTTCCATCTGTATTAATAATCTGACCAAGGTATTTGTAACTGTTAACTTCTTCTAATTCATCATAATCAATCTTTATTTTCATATTTTGAGCAAATCGATTAAACATTACTTTAGTCTTTTTAACATTTATCTTTAGTCCTACTTTCCTACTTTCATCTGATAATTCCTGCAATATTTCCTGCAGATCTGAAGCATTATTTGCAAAAACAACTACATCATCTGTGAAATCTAAATGACTTAAATAATCACCATTTACTTTCACTCCTTTAGTTTCCCATTTTAATCCACAAAATACTTCATGCAGCACTGCTGTAAAAAGTTTTGGAGATATGGAGTCACCTTGTCTTACACCTTTCTCAATGTTGACTTTCCCAGAGTCATTATGTAATCTAATTGTTGCTGTTGCATTTTTATAAATATTCTTTAAAATATGACAATATCCTGGATCTATACCTTGATGATCTAATGCTTTAATCACTGAAGAAATGTTTATAGAATCAAATGCCTTTTCATAATCTACAAATCCTAAGCATAATGGCAACTCATATTCATTTGTCCTTTCTATAACTTCTCTCAATACCTGGATATGATCTACTGTACTAAAACCACTCTGTAGACGAGTAGTAATTATCTTGGTAAAAATTTTATATAAAACTGATAAAAGGCTGATAGGTCTGTAATTTCTAATATCTTCTTTATCACCTTTTTTAAATATTAATATTATTACTGCATTCTTCCAATCGTCTGGTACATCTTTATCATTTAGACATTTGGTATATAACTTTGCTAAAAAATTTTCTATTTCTTCACCTGCTTCTTTTAATATATCAATTATAATTCCATCATTACCTGGAGCCTTTCCTTTCTTCATACATTTAATTGCATGTCTCACTTCTTCATTTAAAATTCTGGGCAATTTGGAAGATGTAATAGATATAGGAGGTACTTGGTCTTTATTACTATATAATTCTTGATAAAAATCTTCTACCAATTTCATGATGTCATCTCTCCTTTTAGTAATAATTCCATCTTTTTTTCTTATTGCAGATATAAATTTCCTACCAATTCCAAAATGTTGTTTTACATTCTTAAGACTTTTATTTTCTTCTATAGCTTTCCTTGCTAGTTCACAATTATACTTTCTTATATCATTTTCAACTCTTTTCCACACCATTTTACAAAATTCGAGATATTCAATTCTTTTTAATGCATCATTTTTGTATATCTTCATATTCCTTCTTTTCTTCATAAATTCTCTAGTCTCAGTAGAAATTTTATTGGTCAATTGCTGTTTTTTTCTACCAGCTATCTTTGTTGCAGTTTTCAAAAGTGTATCAGTTATTTTAATATTAATTTCATTCAAATCTGAATCATGTTCAAAATCTACTAATACTTGAAACCGATTTGTAAGTTCTAATTTAAATTCATTAGAATGTTTCTGAAGATTAGGAATATCAACTGTAAATATTGTTTTTCTTAATAATTTTTGTCTCTCTAGTTTTACATTAACACGTATCTTACACCTTACTAATCGATGATCTCTTCCTGTGTTAAATTTATTAAGAACATTACAATCTTGAAATATGTATTTCCTGTTAGTCAAAATATAATCCAATTCTGCTGTACCTTCATTTGGATGCTTCCATGTCCATTTCCTTTTAACATTTTTCTCAAAAAAAGAATTCATAATATAAAGTTTTTCTTTTTCTGCAAACTCCACAAGTCTATGTCCTCTCTCATTTCTATTACCATAACCAAAATTACCCACAGCACTTTCATCTTTCATTTTTTTACCAATTCTAGCATTAAAGTCTCCCATAACAATTTTAAAATGGTGTTTACTCTGATCAAAAGCCTTTTGTACATCCATATAAAAATCTTCTACTACTTCATCACTATGAGAACTTGTTGGGGCATAAACCTGAATTATCTGCATTTGGTATCTGCTATTAAGTTGTATAACTAATCTTGCCACTCTGTCCGATACACCATCAATCTCCACAATATTGTTCTTCCACTTTTTATTTATAATGAATCCTACTCCACTTGTATTTCCAATATTTGTGCCTTTATAATAGAGTATATGTTAACTTTTTAAATCAATTGTCTCTTCACCTTTTCTTCTAACTTCACAAAGTTCAATAATGTCCCATTTAATGTAAGAGAGTTCTTCTTCTAATTCTTGCAATATTCCTTCACTTGAAAGTGATCTGCAGTTGTAAGTACCTAAATAAAAAGTTGTCATCAAATGGCAGCCTGGGTCTGCAATCAGGGGATTCTTAGCACCCTCCGCCTTCAGCCACCAACCGCTGCCTTGGTTGGTGACTTTACAGCCTCCTGGGAATAAGGGCCATGCTTTATTTTTGTCTGTCATAATTGTATATTGTAGGAAAATATTTATCATTTACACAACCATTCATTCTGCCTTATCAGGCACTGAGAAGAAAGACCATGGTGTTTCTTGATCTTAAACTCAGAGGTAAAAAGCCAATAAACTCCCATGCTGGCTAATGCATGTTGGTGAGCAGCCCATCCTTGTTCGTATACTATATGAATAATCACATAGTAATAACAGCTGCAATGACAAGAACGTATGGAGTGGACATTAGGAATTTGCCCTGCTCGGTTCCTTTAAGGTACATTAGATTTTTTTAATTGGATCAAAGTTCCTCAGCTAAAAATTGATTCGGGAACTTTAGCTTTTGAATCTGCTATCCTATCAATGTGCCAAATAGAGCCAGATTTACATGGACTGGACCCAATATTTCCATTTGGGATCTACATATAAAATAATTTTCATATCTTGGAAAAAAATTCATTCAAAACTGCAAACCTTAAAAAATTTAGAGACGTACAAAAAACAGTATTTCTGTAACAAATCAAGAAATAAAATGATTATTACTATTATATTTTGTTATTTTCTGAAGAACATTAAAATTAATTCCTATCTATTTTTTTTTTTCCTATTTCTAAAATGTAATATATTGCAAAATAGTTTGTTTGACAGCCCAACAAACTTGAAAAATCATGTCATTACATTGCATATAATCTTAATGAGTTTTATTTTTCATGAAAACAATTAAATACTGTTTCTGTTTTATATTTGTGAAATTTTTTATTGGTAAATATGATGATTTATAATAAATATTGTACTTAAATATCATTTGCAAATGAGATATAATTTTAATTTTTTTCTTAGTCCATGTTCCACCAAAATATTATTTTAAAAAATATAATAAATTGTAAAAAACAAATGAAAATAAATTTAGATTGACCACTGGTTATACATTTGGGACAGAGATGATGGGTTTAAATGATTACCATTATCAATGCTCCTTCATCATCCCAAGAATCATTCATTTATTTATTTCAAGTATTGATAAAAGAGACAAGCCTAAACTCCTCCCTCAATTAAATATAAGATTATATGGGTTCCATAAGATGTGAACAGTTAAATCCTAATTGTTGTAATAGAAAAAGTTAATAAATAATATTAAAAATTCTCAAACAAAAAATAATGCTAAATCATTAGTGAGTCAAATAAAAAATTACAGTATATGCTTTTGATCTTATTAACTTTTTGATTTTTTATTCTTTCAAGAAAATTTCATAATAATATTATAACAGTCAAATTTGTACATTTATGTAACTAAACCCAGATTTCAGGTAAAATACACTAAAGTTGACCAAAATGAGATGGTAAGATCACAAGTCTGACTAAATATCAACCTATTTATCAGTACACAATGATTTAACACTTTATGAATGACATTTCTAAGGTTACACATTAGTCTCAATTTCTTCTATGAGCTGGTTTCAAACAGGAAGAGACATGAGACTCTGAAAATTAACTAAATAAGGACTAACTAGAGGTTCTAAATAAACTAACACATGCTAATAATTAATTAAACTAAAGTTGATACTTATTATTAACTATAATGCATATTCAACATATACAAATACTAATGGAATTGGAATTTGGATTGCAAGCAAAAGATATGAAATGAAGTTAATATTAAATACGCTTATTAATAAAATAAAATTTAAAAATAAAATGAAAACAATTAGTTTTACAGCATTAAACCTAAGGGATTAAACACATGCATGTGTTACATAGTGAATGATTTAAAATGTTACAGTGAGTAGGTGTGTATGTGGTTAATAAAGTTACGCCTATTCATTTAATATGCCAAACTTATTTTTACATCATGGTTTTCAAATTTTACAAGTGCACATTCTAGCTCAAGATAGATTACCAATATAGTGCTAATATGGCTGATATATATATAAAATACATATTTTGCAGGTTCATCTGTGTTAAAAACTTTTAATATTAATATACTGACATTTCGACTTGGTCACACGACTTGTGTGACCAAGTCGAAATGTCAGTATATTAATATTAAAAGTTTTTAACATGGGTGAACCTGCAAAATATGTATTTTATATATTTAACCCGTGCAAATCTTCATTTTAACATATATATATATATTAAAATTGAGCATCTAATTAAGTTCAAGGAAGATACAGATTTAGTCTAATAACCAAAGATTTAGGTTTCAGACAATTACTGAGCAGTTATTAACATGGGGAAAAATTGGATACCTTAGATACACATATATATATATATATATATATGCTATGGCACTGACTAAAATATTAAGAATAAGTTTGTGATGCAGATGGATAATTATTCATGGGATTTTGCATCAAAATTCATGGTATCCTAGAACTGGTTGCTACAATTAATATACAAATATATAAGTTCAGGAACTTGGATAGGCTTAGTACAAATGGTCTGGACCCTTGTGTTCCAGGACCTTCATGTTTCACTTTTAATAAAAGTATAGCCTTACTCAAACTAATATATGGGGATATCCTGACACAGTAAGCCCATTAAAAAGGTGCAGCAAGATATAAATGTAAAAATGTGTACTTTATAAAAACATACCCCCAAAGCATAAGTAAAATACCAATATATATATATCTAAATTAAATGCATCTAAAAACAGATAGCATCTACCTGTAAGCTAACAGAACCAAGTTTTTAAAATAGCATAATAATCATGCTAACTTAATGGACTAAACTTAATTATTAATCTCATTTAGAATACTCAATCTGCATCTTAATCATTATTAAGAGGAAAAAGTACATTTATTAGCAATTAATAAGACATTAAGAAATATACTTTAATATCTTCTCAAAAAGCTAATCTATTAGTTCTAGATAAAAGCTAATCTATTAGTTTTAGATAATAAATATTAAGTCATAATGTATAAATCTGACTAGGCAAACCATACTAGATATAATAAAATGTAAATCTAAATCAATCAATAATAATGAGTTGCAGCAATCAGTTATTATCTGACATAACAGGATTTCAAAACAGCCCTTTAGTGGAATAAACAGCATTATTAAAATATTAAAGTAAAGATATTAATAATAACATCTCCATTAAAATTTTATTAAAATTAGTGCTCACTGCTTCAAAATACTTGACATATTATAACATATATAAAATAAATGTTAGATGCATAATTAAAACAGTATACATATGCATAACTGCAGTAATGAAGAGATTTAGATTAAACATTGACTACAATTATCATAATTTAGAGAGCAAATTAGGATTTACAGAGACAATTTCACACAAGCTTTATAACAGTTTATAAATTATATTACTTTAACAGATTTTTAAGAATTAATAGTGAATGTTCACTTTACATTATATTAGCTAGCTTAATATATTTAGAGGTTTAAAGATTTGGAGATGTTTTAGATGTCTGTGGTGTTGGAAAAAATATTACCGAACTTCTTGTTTGCAACTTGTATTTTAGACATATCAGACAGCAGGTAAAATATCACTCTGGATAGGCAGTTGAATTATTTATAATTTCTTGTGGCAGGTTATTGCCAGGAACACTGCCCCCTCCTATGGGGATGATACCATGTCAGTCAGCATGTAGGTTGGGACCAGCGATTTCCATTTTTCTACAGGGAAATGGCAAATCTATTCCCTCATACTCCAGCATGTTAAAATTTAAACTGATATGGAAACTGAAGGCAACACTTCTTGAAAAATATAGATTAAGTTTTTGCAATATGAAATGCAGCCTATTTATAATATTTAAGAATCAAGTTATAATTTTGACAACAAAATTATTTTCTGCCAATAAATCATTAGCATCTATTTGTTATCTTATAATTTAATTCATCAAATTTATTTAAACCTTTTGTTTTAAGTTTTAATATATTTTTAATTCAATTTGATAATCTCTTCCCTAATGATCTGGAAATAGTTCCAGCTCAGTGGATCTTATTTACAACTAAATACATTTTGGATAAATATTATTACAAAATTTGCAGTTTTAAATTTTTATCTCATGCTATTCCAATGCAGGTGTGCATCACATGATTCTTGTTTATCATAATTTCAAGTTAAATTTAAGAAATTTCAATAAATTTTTAAATAATATTACACTACATATGTATCATGGTAGTACATGAACTACATGTATTGTACCGGTCAGTTTTGTCTGCCCATATAACAAGTTCTAGAATCTAGGCAAAAGTACCTTAAGTCCAATTAACACTCATGAACTCTGCCCTATTTGCCTATTTTCCAGATCTACCAACTTATGAGCAATAATCCTGATGATACCTGATCTATTTTTATCTTTCTCAGCCAGCATTGCAAAGAAGAGAAACAAAGTGACTGTTTAGACATGGACACTACAGTGAAGCCTTTAGCATCGTAATAATTACAAGTTCTGGCATATTTAAAAGATCATGACCTTCCATGTTATTTACATATAATGTTAGCCGTATTTCCTCATCTAGTCATAGTAAGCATAATTTGTTTAATCAATATATATTTATTAACTAAAAGAAACAATGATGACAAAGGCTTAGAACAATGCATTAGTAATTTGATTACAATAATTCTCCATTGATTGTCATTAGCTCTTTACATTTTATTTATAACATAAGATTTTTTTTTTTACAATTTAAAAAATCATGTACACATTCATTATTAGGTTATTTTAGGGTGGGATGATTTATATGCCAATAACTGGCTGCAGAAAGGAGTTTGCTATTAACTGAAAGGAGACCCTTTGATTCCTCTTGGAGGCCTTAAAGGAACTGAGCAGGGCAAATTCCTAATGTCCACTCCATATGTTCTTGTCATTGCAGCTGTTATTACTATGTGATTATTCATATAGTATACGAACATGGATGGGCTGCTCACCAACATGCATTAGCCAGTGTGGTGAGTTTATTGGCTTTTTACCTCCAAGTTTAAGAATATTTTTTCAATATATACAATCATAACAGACAAAAATAAAGCATGGCCCTTATTCCCAGGAGGCTGTAAAGTCACCAACCAAGGCAGTGGTTGGTGGCTGAAGGCGGAGGGTGCTAAGAATCCCCTGATTGTGGACTCAGGCTGCCATTTGATGACAACTTTTTATTTAGGTACTTACAACTGCAGATCACTTTCAAGTGAAGGAAGATTGCAAGAGTTAGAAGAAGAACTATCTTATATTAAATGGGACATTATTGGACTTTGTGAAGTTAGAAGAAAAAGGTGAAGAAACAATTCATTTAAAAAGTGGACATGTACTCTACTATAGAGGCACAAATATTGGAAATACAAGTGGAGTAGGATTCATTATAAATAAAAAATGGAAGAATAACATTGTGGAGATTGATGGTGTTTCGGACAGGGTGGCAAGATTAGTTTTACAACTTAATAGCAGATACCAAATGCAGATAATTCAGGTTTATGCCCCAACAAGTTCTCATAGTGATGAAGTAGTAGAAGATTTTTATATGGATGTACAAAAGGCTTTTGATCAGAGTAAACAACATTTTAAAATTGTTATGGGAGACTTTAATGCTAGAATTGGTAAACAAATGAAAGATGAAAATGCTGTAGGTAATTTTGGTTATGGTAATAGAAATGAGAGAGGACATAGACTTGTGGAGTTTGCAGAAAAAGAAAAACTTTATATTATGAATTCTTTTTTTGAGAAAAAGGTTAAAAGGAAATGGACATGGAAGCATCCAAATGAAGGTACAGCAGAATTGGATTATATTTTGACTAACAGAAAATACATATTTCAAGATTGTAATGTTCTTAATAAATTTAACACAGGAAGTGATCATCGATTAGTAAGATGTAAGATACATGTTAATGCAAAACTAGAGAGACAAAAATTATTAAGAAAAACAATATTTACAGTTGATATTCCTAATCTTCAGAAACATTCTAATGAATTTAAATTAGAACTTACAAATCGGTTTCAAGTATTAGTAGATTTTGAACATGATTCAGATTTGAATGAAATTAATAGGAAAATAACTGATACACTTTTAAAAACTGCAACAAAGATAGCTGGTAGAAAAAAGCAGCAATTGACCAATAAAATTTCTACTGAGACTAGAGAATTTATGAAGAAAAGAAGGAATATGAAGATATACAAAAATGATGCATTAAAAAGGATTGAATATCTCGAATTTTGTAAAATGGTGCAGAAAAGAGTTGAAAATGATATAAGAAAGTATAATTGTGAACTAGCAAGGAAAGCTGTAGAAGAGAATAAAAGTCTAAAGAGTGTAAAACAACATTTTGGTATTGGTAGGAAATTTATATCTGCAATAAGAAAAAAAGATGGCATTATTACTAAAAAGAGAGATGACATCATGAAATGTGTAGAAGACTTCTATCAAGAATTATATAGTAATAAAGAACAAGTACCTCCTATACCTATTATATCTTCTGAATTGCCCAGAATTTTGAATGAGGAGGTGAGACATGCAATTAAATTTATGAAGAAAGGGAAGGCTCCAGGTAATGATGGAATTATAATTGATATATTAAAAGAAGCAGGTGAAGAAATAGAATTTTTTTTAGCAAAGTTATATTCCAAATGTCTAAATGATAAAGATGTACCAGATGATTGGAAGAATGCAGTATTAATATTAATATTTAAAAAAGGTGATAAAGAAGATATTAGAAATTACAGACCTATCAGTCTTTTATCAGTTTTATACAAAATTTTTACTAAGATAATTACAACTCGTCTACAGAGAACACTGGACTTCCACCAACCAAGAGAACAAGCTGGATTTAAAAGTGGTTTTAGTACAGTAGATCATATCCAGGTATTGAGAGAAGTTATAGAAAGGACAAATGAATATGAGTTGCCATTATGCTTAGGATTTGTAGATTATGAAAAGGCATTTGATTCTATAAACATTTCTTCAGTGATTAAAGCATTGGATCATCAAGGTATAGATCCAGGATATTGTCATATTTTAAAGAATATTTATAAAAATGCAACAGCAACAATTAGATTACATAATGATAGTAGGAAAGTCAACATTGAGAAGGGTGTAAGACAGGGTGACTCCATATCTCCAAAACTTTTTACAGCAGTGCTGCAAGAAGTATTTTGTGGATTAAAATGGGAAGCTAAAGGAGTGAAAGTAAATGGAGATTATTTAAGTCATTTAGATTTTGCAGATGATGTAGTTGTTTTTGCAAATAATGCTTTAGAGTTACAGGAAATGTTGCAGGAGTTATCAGATGAAAGTAGGAAAGTAGGACTAAAGATAAATGTTAAAAAGACTAAAGTAATGTTTAATAGATTTTCTCAAAATATGAAAATAAAGATTGATTATGATGAATTAGAAGAAGTTAACAGTTACAAATACCTTGGTCAGATTATTAATACAGATGGAAACATAATGGATGAAATTAATCATAGAATTAAACTTGGTTGGAGTGCTTTTGGTAGAAATAACTTGATACTAAAAGGAAATATGCCTATGTGTTTGAAAAGGAAGGTTTTTAATAAATGTGTTTTGCCAGTTCTTACTTATGGATCTGAGACTTGGACACTTAATAGAAGAGCAATACAGAGACTTCAAACCACTCAAAGAAGTATGGAGAGATGCATGTTGGGAGTAACAAGAAGAGATCGAAAACGCAATGTATGGGTAAGAGAACAAACAGGTGTTACTGATCTCCTTGAAAAAATTAAAAGACTGAAGTGGAGTTGGGCTGGACATATTGCTAGAAGAGATGATAATAGATGGACAATTGAAATTTTAAACTGGATTCCAAGAGATTGTAAAAGACTCAGAAAGAGACCACATGTGAGATGGATGGATGAAATAAGAAAGTTTGCAGGGGTGATGTGGAGAAGAGAAGCTAAAGATCGGAAAAGATGGATTGAACTTGGAGAGACCTTCATCCTGCAGTGGATTGATAATGGTTGATGATGATGATGAAATGACTGATTACATTATAGAAATACAGTTTAACTAGTGCTATACTATAAGTATCGTTATGAGTCTTTGATCCATCCCAAGAGAAAAAAGTAGTACTTGACTGAATTTGCTTAAAAAGTATTATTTAATTTATTACAATTTTATATAATTATTGTTAACATTAATGAATGGAATAATTAATCTCAGCTTATGCTGAGCATGAAATGTGTGTGGGAGAATTCATTTAAAATATATATAATTGTATCGCAAAATGGTGCACACATGAAAATATTAATAAATTATAAAGAAATCTGTTTAATAAAATCATAACATTATGACTGATGGATGTTCATGGGTTTTTATTTGGAATGAGAGATAAGAGAGTAGTGCATGTACAATGGTATATTTATCTGTGATCCAGTCTCCGGATTCTAAAAGATGCTTCATATTTTATATTGAAGAAATAGAGATGAAGTTCCTTCTACATCTTTAGCAGAATTGGCTCAGTGAGCAAAGAATCCAATGAGAAATGCTATGGGTCAGCTGTCCTGGAGTGATCCCATGCAGAGCTACCTCACATGGTGAAGAGGGTTCCAAGGGGGGTTCATAGCCTTGTTCTTGGACCTGAATATGATGAAATGGGATTCGGCTTTCCGATATGCCCGGTGGGATGAAGCACAAATACATAGTAAACAAAGAAGACAGTATACACACAATGCTTGGAATGACATATATAAAACTGTTAATATCAAATTTATTTAATTAATACCTATGTATTTGGAATAACTAGCATAATGATATAATTGAGTTATTAAACAGTGTTGGATAACTTAAATCAAATGATAGAAATATAATCTATCTTGTCTTGAGACTCCCCTTCCCCTATTACATTAACTTATATATAAACTTCTCACAAATGCTAACATGAAGTTGAACATTTGGTCATAAGTGCTTTTATAATATATTACAAATAATCATATATATATACAACAACATATTTAATCTTAACTAAACACATTTTATTTTAGAACTAGTGCTATTATTTTTAAATTAAAAAAAACATTTCTTAGAATTATTTAATTAGAAAATCAGATTTCTGCTCTGCTGTTTGATTATAACGTTAAAACACAATTAACTTGTTTTCTCCCAAAAGTGTCTGCAGTCATGAAAATAACAAAATATGTTTTTGACTAAGAATTAATTAACCTCCCTATAAAAGGGTGGTGGTAGTAAGAGAGAGAATGAACTTGCTTGCAAGTTTAAGAGTTTATTGTCATATTAATTTAAAAATATAAAATATAAAATATAGCAATAAATTTATCATAATATACTGTTGTTGCACGAAAGTGAAATAAGAAACTATTATTATATCATTGAGGCTTAATGACAGGAGAGACATTAATAAAGTTTATATAGAGAGTTGAATACATATGAGAATCAGATAAAAAAATTACAAGTTATTTTAGTTAACATTTGATTTCTGATCTCAAGATCAGCTAGGATTACATTATCTTACATTACAGAGGTGATTATATGAAACATTTAAATTAAGATTTAACTTAAGAAATTTTATGGATATTAGACAACATCATAAATTCTTTACCTTAATCATTAGTAGCAGTCCTTGGTGATTGTAGCATCCATCAGGTTTCATAAACTAGATCTTTTTTTTTCCTTCTTGTTGTCAGGTAGGTAACAGTTCCAGTATTTAACTTTCAAGTACATTATGGGTAGATAGGTTCAGAATAATACCTTTGCAGAAAAATGGAATGGCCAAGAAAGGTGGATTTCCCCTCTATGCATGGCATATTGATTTAAAAATATGACCAGTGTGGAGTAAGTTAGCCATTGCTCTTTAAAAGTAGATATTCTTCTTCCTGCCTTCGAATTTAGGCCTATTTATATGTTTGTTAAATTTGTTATTGAATGCTTTTAGTTATAGAACCTGAGGCAGTTTATATACCTTGATCATCTGCAATTTGCAGACCGGATGCACAGTTTTGTTTTAATAAGTCAGAAAACAATACAACCCTGCTGAAAATTCCTCGAAGGCTTAGATTTTAAAACTAAACAAAAATGACACATTTTCCCACTAATGGTTATTACATTATATTTCTAAAATTATAATATTTCTAAATTTTTTAATGGGTTTTATGCTAATTAATTTAATTGCATTTGAGAACATTTGGCATGATTGCATCAGATTTTCTGATCACCATTACTGAAAGTAGATATTTTATATATAATTTTAAATATACGATATATTATAAGATATACTAATATAATTATTATTTTATAAGCAATCCCCCATCACCTGTTATAAAAACATATCCTTTATGAACACATATGACTTGAAATTATACAAAATATTATTTATTTATTTAAGATATTAATAAATATCTTCATAATGATTATTTTGAAAACTAAAGCAAAAAAATTGGATTATATAAGTGTTATATTAGGATAGGAATGGAGTTTGAATTTGGTTACATGGTGGGAGATTGGAAAGGGCTGTGAAGAACATGCTGACTTTCCGATTGACTGCTTCTGTATATACATGCGATTTTAACACTTAAACAAAATTTATAATTCAGCATATTTTAATTTAAATTAAACTATTCACTGCAATATATATTATAACAAAACCCTATTTACCTCTCACTAGACACATATGTACTATCGAATATGTATGAGGTGTATTAATATTTAATTAATTAATTCGACCTAAAATATTATTATTTAAACTTATGGGTTATTCTCGCAATTGTAATACACCCCCAACGCGTATTTACAGACGTCCGAAGGACACCAAGTGCCAAACCTATATGAATATAAGTAGTGGATATATTACCAACAAGAATATTATTTACGTAATATGAGAGGTTTCGACCATCAGCTAGCTCAGTCTCATGGTCAGGTGACATCACAGCCATAAGTAGCCAAGAATGGGGTAAAGAGTTCCCTTTTATTTTTATTTTTAAACCTAAAAATATCTAAAACAATCATAAACTAAATAAATGGATTTATAAATAATTAAACTGAGTCAATACTCTACTTTCTTGATATATATTTATTTAATATTATAAAAAAAAAACAATATTTAGCACTCTGTCATTTCAAATCACAATCATACGTCATTCTTTTAATAGATCTCACATACATATCTTAAGTAGCGAAGATCAATACTACGAAAGTTTGTATCATGTGACTTTTAACACTCGTTGCTTTCATACATCCGTAATGAAACGAAGCTTTAAAGAAATATTATAAAGTTAATTCACAAGTCACCACTGATTATTGAAAATACAAAAATTTTCTTTTTATAAAGAAGATTTAAAAGATCAATGATAAAAGTTCTTTACCTACTTTTCCGGGAAGTAGCAGAAGCAATTTTTATTTATTTATTATATAGTTCCATTCTGCAGGTAATTAGGCCATTCAATGTAACGATCCTAGATTTTATGTCCATTGGCTGATGAGGTTCATTTGATTCCATGCTAGAATTATGTGTTATTCGAGGCATCCTGGTTTTATTGAGGCAGCTGCAGCATATTGGGATCAGGGGCCTGAATCCAATGCGGCTTCTCTTACCCCGACATGTCTGTTGAAACCACCATTATATAGTTTTAAATATTAACTCGTTTAGTTGTTTACTATTGTAGCTCTGCCGAAAAAAGACACTATGCATTCTGGGTGGCTCGCTTTTATAGCCCCCTCCATTGTTTCTAGAAGCTTCTTTTTTACCTCACTTCCGATCTTCAATGTGGAATAACCAGATCCGTTAAACATGTGATAACTCGTGTTGTAGTTTCTATTTTAATATAACAGAACAATAAAATTCCATTCTGCTGGAAAACTCTAGTTTTTCAACATGAAACAAAAATCTCATTTCTCTCTTTTCACTACTTAATTCATTTATACACGCATTTATCACACACACATATATATCATTTAAAATGACAGTCCCTCCCCTCATGTTTATGTATTTGTAACCACCACCATGTAATAACAAAATTACATATTATATATATCTTTACATCTATATATGTCTACCGATTAAATACTTTATTTGTGACTGGGTTTGAACCCATTCTGTCACAATATCTATCACATTAGTTTGTTTGCATATATATATATTATAACGATCGAAATGAAAGTGAAGATCGAATCTAACTGCAAAAACCATATCTGCAACTACCAGGGCACCATCTAGGCATTTGAGCCTAGAAAAATTTATAAAGTAGGCAGATATGCACAGTTAAGATTCCACTTTATTTAAATATTCCGATCGTTAGCCCAAGTCACTAGCTCAGTGGAGTAGCAGAGATAAAAATCTATATCTTAATTTAATCTTAAATATCAATAAATAAAAGCCACTGCCAGAAATTAACACATAAAAATATTTATTTACGCACATATAAAATAACATTTAAATTTTGAGGAATAAATTCAACATTTTAGATTTTTCTATTAATCTTTTAATTTTACATTTAACTAAGTTTAAATGAGTTTAATATTTTATTTAAATAGTCAAGTATGAATAGACTACATAGATCTGCATTTGAAAAGAAAATATTCTTCCCTGATTTAACCTTAGGCAACAAATTTCACAATCAACTGGCGCCAATCCATCTGATACATTCATGTATTCAATATAGCATGATACGACAACACAAAATACTATACTGTCAGGAATGGACATCTGAACAGTAAGTAGAATTAGAGAAGACATTGACTCTCCACCAATAGGAATGTTACATCTGTTGGCAAGTAGAACAATAAACAAAAAACTCCATAGGAATGAACTGCGGTCTTCTGCCGACTTACAAACCCATCCATAGGCAAACAGACGGTGTGTGGCATATATATGCAATCCTGCCCGAAGCGGATCTCATACTACATCTACTAATTACACAAATATATCCAATCCATTGAGCCAATTCAACTACGAAATGAATAACCTAAGATTACCCTCCCTTAATATAACTTTACAAAACTATATAGCCATTCACGCCCGACTTAAATTTAACATTTAAATATGTTTGCACAGATTTGTTTAAAAATGTTGGGTATAGATCGGCTGCACAGATTCCACGGTCAAAACATTCCAAATTAAACACAACCGATCAAAATACAAAGTCATTCGATAACGTCAATTGCAACAGGGAATACACAAGGCCCCATGGCATTCATCGTAAGATGCCCACATTAACATCGTTGACCTATATATTCCAATCGACTGTGAAAACCACAACATAATCAACCGCTAACGAATCTATGCAATGTCTATACCCAACTTAAATGTAATGCGTTTAATAATTCTACAATAAATATTACTACAAATAAAAATAATAAAATGAAATGATTTTAGAAACTTAACTATATAAATTTAAAAATCAATTATTAATTTAAAATAAATAAAGTTCATTTTTAAATTTAAATTAGCTGAATCTTTAAAAAAAATCAATGAAAGTTCTTAATTACTTTTTTTGGTTGTTGTTAATTTGTAAAGTTCATAGCTCGGTAAAGAGTCAGGTTTCTGCTTTTAATTCCCGGATGCCTCCATTGGAAGATAATGTTCTGAAGATGGCAATAGTGGTTCAAGGTATCACATCTTTTCATTTTTCCTTTTTAAATAAGGTGGTATTGCTCCTACCACCTCTCAAACACAAATGCTGGAACTGCAAAAACTGTATTTCCCTTTTTATATTATCACAGATTCAATCAACAAGTCACTAATCCATCACTTTCGTTAGGGTGAGAAGGCTTAGTGCTTCCATTGGTCAAGCTAATTTCTCTTTTTTCTTATCTATCTTTCATCAGATCATTTTAATTATACAAGAGCCCATGGCTAGCTTGCTTTTCAAACAATTTATAAACAATCATTTCCATTTACAGATTACAAGAATTAATTAATACCTATTTTTATTTTTAAATCTTATACTTTTTTTTTTTTTATAAAAAAGTACGTTCAAATACTTATTTATTTGTTTTTTTTTTTAAAAAAAAAATATTTTTAAAGTTTGGCATTTGTGCGAATGTATATACGTTTAACAAACATTTTAATTTTAACGTTTAGTTTTTTACTTTTATTTGCGAACTTTTAAGTTTTTATTTTAAATTAATGTAACGACATATTTATATATCGTTACAATATATATATATATATATGCATGCAGTGATACATATATGATTGTATTAGTACACTTTTATATGTGCCCTAAAAGGGGTTTAAAACTGGCATGGATAGAGCTATGGGGGAAAATAAGTGAAACATATATGAGGTCAGAAATATACAATTTCATATCCCCAAAGTTATAAGAAAATAAAATTAATAAAAAAAAAAGATTTATTTAAAGTTACCATTTAAATTTGGATATAATTATGAACTTACAACCATTTGACGGTGATAATTTAAATAATTTAATTAAATCTTGCCTGGCTACTTTCTTTACTTTGACTGTTTTCATTCAACCTCACAACTATGACTAATATATGCCCCCCAAAATATTTACAAACATACCTAATAATAATTATATATATAACAAAAAAAAAACACAAAACAAAAGAAAAAATCATATTCCTATGAATGTACATAAAGTAATTTAATACACCAGTAGTAATTAGTTGGTTATACTCTATAAATATGGTTGAGAAGGTACAAATCTGCTGATGATTGGAAATTATTCTGACTAAGTGGGAGGGGGGGATATGTTTGTAAATGATTTCCAATTATGAGCATTATCCATGCTAGCAAACTTCTTTATTTTATCCATTCATCCTATCACATGGACTCTTTCTAAGCCTTTTACAATTTCTTGACATTCAATTTAAAACTTTATCTGTTCATCTACTAGCAACTCTGATAGCAATATGTCTAGCCCAGTTCTATCTAATGTCAGAAATACTTACTTGTTCTTTCGCCCAAGTATTTTATTTGATCTCTTTCTCTTACTCCTAATATACATTTCTCCATACTTCACTGAATGGTCAGAAGTATTTGTATTGTTCTTCTGTTAAATGTCCAAGTCTTAGATCCAAAAGTAGGAAATAGTTAAACACATCTATTAAAAAGACCTTTTTCAAACCCTAGGCATATTTCCTTTTAATACTAAGTTATTTCTACCAAAAACACTCAAATAAAAGATCAATTTCTGCAGTAATAGTTTGATCGAGATATTTGTAATTGTTAACTTCTTTTAATTCACAATTAGCAATCTTTATTTTTTTTTAGAAAATTCATTATACTTTATTTTAGTCTTTTTTAACATTTATCTTTAATTCTATTTTTATTTTTTATTTAATAACTCTTCCAACATTTTCTGCAACTCTAAAGCATTATTTACAAAATAACCACATCAACTGCAAAATCTAGATGACTAAAAAAAAAATCATTTACTTTCACTCTTTTAGTTTACATTTTAATCCATAAAATTGTTCTTGTACTACATTGTTGTAATAAGTCTTAGAGATATAAACTCATCCTCTATCTTAATATTAATTTTTTTAGTATCATCATGTATTTAATTACTGTTCTTGCATTTTGATATTTTTCAGAATATGACAGTATTCTCATCTACATCTTGATGATCTAAAAAGTTAATGATAGTGTCAATGCTAATAGAATTAAATGCTTTTTTATCATCTACAAATCCAAAGCACAAGGGAAACTCATATTCATTGGTTCTCAATACTTGGATGTGATCTAGTGTATTAAAGCTATTTCTGTTTTTAAATCAAACTTATTTTTTTGGTTGGTTAGCATATAAAGATTGCTTTGGATAAATTGCAATTGTAAAGATTTTGTCTATAATTTATAATATTTTCTTTATTTTCTATTTTAAACATCAACATTAGTACTGCATGTTTACAATAATGTGGTATATTTTTATCATTTAAACATCTTATATTTAGCTTCACCAACAATTTTTTTATTTCTTCATCTGCTTTTTTAAGCATATCATTAATAATTACATTATTTGCTAGAGCTTTTCTCTTCTTCATAAATTTAATTACATTTCTTCTCTTTATCAAAAATACTTGGTAATTCAGATGATGCAATAATTGTAGGGGATACTTTATCTTCTTATATTTTATTAGTGTGTGTGTGTATATATGCATTTATAATATTATTTCTGAGAAATTTCATGTAGTATAAATATAATAGTAGTACAATAACAAGTATTTTCCTCAGAGCTCTGAGGAAAGTACTTGTTATTGTACTGAAACATCAGTTATTTAGCTATAATATTTTTACTACATAGATGTTCCTGGAAATAATGCTATGAATTCATTATTTATCCATGAGAATATTAGAATTACGTGTATATATATATATATAACTTTTCCACACATTTTGTTCCATTTTTTTAAAAATTTCTGAAACATCTATCAAAATGAAGACATTATTTTATATTTTTGAGACTTATTATTTTCTATAGCTTTCTTTTGTCAATTAACAGCTATATGTTTTTATAACATACTTATTTCTTTTTGCTATCATTTTATAATAATCTACATATTCAATTCTTCTTAAGAATCATTTTTCAAAATTTTCATATTCCTTTTTTTTTTCATATTTTGTCTTAATCTTAGTAAAAAATTTACTGGTAATTTTCTATTTTGTATCAGCTATCTTTTTTGTAATTCTCAATAGAGTACCATTTATCTTCTTATTGATTTCAGTCAAATCTCAACCATCTTCAAAGTTTGTTAAGATTTTTAAATGATTTTCAAATCATAATTTATATTCACTGGAGTATAGGAATATCAATTATTATTAATACTATCTTTTTTAATAGTTCTCACCTTTCTAATTTTATAATAGCACATTATCTTCATCCCCACTAATCAATAATAATCACCTCTTGTTTTTGAATCTATTTAAAACATTATAATCTTGAAATACATCATTTCTTTTACTCAAAATATAACTCATTTCTGCCATACCTTTGTTTGGATGTGTTCATATTTATTTCTATTGAGCATTTTTCTCAAAGAAAGAATTCATATTAAACAATTTTTATGTTTCTGTGAATTCCAATGTCTGTGCAGCCTCTCATTTCTATCACAGTTATAGTTATCTATGACATATTCATCTTTTCCAATTTTAACATAAAAGTTTTCCTTGACAATTTAAAAGTGTTTGGTCTGATGAAAAGTATTTTGTACATCCATATAAAAATTCTCGCTTCTTCATTACAATGAAAACTTAGTTGGGGGTATAAATTTAAAGTGACTACTTCAGTATTTTCCATTAATATAAAAAATTATTTTTATCAATTTGTCTGATATATCATTAATCTCCACAATGCTGTTCTTTCACTTTTTATTGATGAAGAAACTATTTCTATTTGTGCTTTCAATATTAGTATTATTGTAAAAAATTATGCTTCCACTTTTTCAATCAATTGTTTCTATATCTTTTTTTCTAACTTCACAAAATCCAATTAATATTAAGCAGTTGTTTTCCAATTCATACAATATTCCTTCACTTGAAAGAAATCTACAGTAATAGATACCTAAATTAATGTTCACCATCAAATAGCAGCTCAGATATACAATTAGAATATTCTTAGCACTTTTTGCCTTTGATATTCAACCAATGCCTTGACTGTTAACTTTACAGACTCATGGGAAATATCTATAAAAAAATTCACATATATATTCATCCTGCCTTCAAATAACTCAACTGATATTTCAGTTAAGAACTATAAGCATATAACAAGTGATTTTAATTATGATGATTTTCTAATCATATTTAAATGTCAACATAGCTTTACCCAATACAGCTAATCATTAAACTTTACAAGGTAGAGTTAATCTCTACTCATTTTATAATTATTGTAATTTAATAAACAAATATTAATTTGTAGATATTAATTTTATATGCAAACATTAAACTGATAAAGTTTTTGAATCCTATTTACATACTCACACTTATTAATATTAATTGTAAGATTTGCTATATTTATAAAAATTGGGGAAGCACATGTGAATAGATTCATTTTACATTTGCAAAGTTATCTGACAAAAAAGAATGTAATGAATGGCTTGATTTTAATATTATTTTTACTGTGGAGAAAGGAACTTTGACTTAGAATATATTAAAGTTTATAGATATAATGATTATAAAAGACACAGTCATCATCATCATCATAATCATTATTATTATTATATTGTAATCATTTTGTTAAAGAGAAAAATTTAAAGAATATTGTGAAATCTGCCAATTATAAGCCATTTATTCACTAGAAAGCTGCATAAATGAATTTTTGTTAAAGGAATAAAAGTTTGAATAACTTTGAAAGTAATGCATTGATTTAAAAATAAATTTGTAATGACTATACTAGTTTAGATATTAAAAAGATTTTATTTTAAAAGAATAATCATAACTTTTATTTGAAGATAATGGTTGATAACAATAGTAATATATATATATATATATATAAGATTTTTTAATAAAAATAGTCAAAGGATGAGGAGAGGGAGTAAAAGAATAACTAGGAGAAAAACAAATTTTTTTATATAAAAGTATTCCAAAAATATATTATTTTTTATTAGGCAATCATTAGACTATAGATTATCCACTTAATAAATAATACTTCTGTAGTGCAGTTTTTACTAAAACACTCTGCACAAGATAAGGGACCGGTTTCCAGAAATAGTTTGCAAAATTCTATGTAGGGAAAAGAAAATTGAATTTTATACCTAATTAGAATTTATAAAAGCAGAGTAGAGAATAACAACATACTTTGATCTTACATATTTATGAATGAGATGATACTGTCATAAAATATTATTCAGTGGTGTAATGGTTATTTTTATGAATGGAATGGACTCAAAAGAAGAGACAAAGAGACACTTTTGATTAATCACTTTGTGTGGACCATTAATCTTATTAGAAACTTCTTTTAAAGTTAAGGTTAAAAGGTAAATGCCTTTGAATTGTATGTTGTTTGATGTATCTATATATTTGTTATTTTTGTTTGAAAAAATAATATAAAATAACAATTCGTGTCAAATGTTAATACAGAGTTTAATATAAATAAATAAAATAATAACAAATAATATTTCCAAGTGCTTTCAACTCTTACGAGTCCTTATCAAGGCAGTATAAAAAATTCTATTTTCTCCTAGGTGATGAATTTAACATTTCATTGTATTGGCCAGGAAAAACTAATCAGAAAGCTGGTTAATTTCGAATTCATAGCACAAAATGAATTTTGTATAAGATATGATTCTTTAATCTTGCGTTTTTTATCATGTGTTTCATGCATTAATATTGTAAAATCCTTTGGACCACATATATGATCTGTATTATTTTGGTGAACATAAAAAGCTGAATAAACTGTATCATCTTCTCTTGCTCTATTATAAGTATATTTATGTTGTTGAAGGCGATATTTAATATTTGTTTTGGTTTCTCCAACATATATAAATATACTTATAATAGAGCAAGAGAAGATGATACAGTTTATTCAGCTTTTTATGTTCACCAAAATAATACAGGTCATATATGTAGTCCAAAGGATTTTACAATATTAATGCATGAAACACATGATTAAAAATGCAAGATTAAAGAATCATATCTTATACAAAATTCATCTTGTGCTATGAATTCGAAATTAACCAGCTTTCCGATTAGTTGTTCCTGGCCAATACAATGAAATGTTAAATTCATCACCTAGGAGAAAATAGAATTTTTTATACTGCCTTGATAAGGACTCGTAAGAATTGAAAGCGCTTGGAAATATTATTTGTTATTATTTTATTTATTTATATTAAACTCTGTATTAACAATTGAGAATTGTTATTTTATATTATATACAGAAGTATTGTTTATTTATTTTTGTTTATAGTTTTGACTTGAGAATAAAATCATAATTATAAGATGAAATTTTTTTATAAATTTTAATTTTCATATCACTTTTATTATTTATTTCTACTTCAATTTATATTACATATATGCAATATTTGTGAAAATATATGTCAATATGTGTATAAAAATAAAAAAATAAAACAACATATAAATAAAGCAATATTAGAGAAAAGATTTTTCTACTACCCACTTTCTTTTCTTTATAAAAGAGCAGCGAAGAAGCTGCCAGGTAATAAGAATTTGAACATTTTCCCATTGTTATTAATTCTTTAGTAAAAAAATATATATATAGACATCCATTTAATGAAAAATACTGTATTATTAGCACAGTAGACTTTAAACTAAAGGATACTATACTGAAAAATTAGGGATCCCTTTTTGTATTGAAGCTATTATGTATATTAGAGTCTTGAAACACATTTTCTGTTCGTTAAATATATTCCAGCTCAATGCCTACTTAATTTAGACTAAAAAAAAAGAATTCATAATATACAGATTTTCTTTTTTAGCAAATTTCATTCATCTCTCTCTCTCTCTTTCATTTCTTTTTATATACAAATTAACCCTAATATTTTCACTTTTCAATCGTTTTCCAATTGTAGTATTTAAATCTCTCATTACTATTTTAAAATGTTAATTCGATGAAAAACATTTTGTATATTTAAATACAAATCCGTTAACTTCTTTATTAGAATGAAAATCTATTGAGGCATAAACTGAAATTATCTGCAATTGATACTTTCCATTAAGTTAAATAACTATTCTTCCCATTCTTTATGATATATCATCAATTTCCATAATGATGTTTTTCCTTTTTTTTATTTTTATGTATAATGAATCCCATTCCATTTGTGTTTTCAAAATGTGTGCTTTAATAGTATAATTAGTACATGTCCATTTTTCAAAACAATTGTCTTTTAACTTCATAAAGTTCCATTTAATATTAGATAGAAATTTCAGGTCATACAATCTTTCATTTTATTCGAAAAAAATCTACATTTGCAAATAATTAAATAAAAGATCACCATAGAATATAAATTTGATTCATAAATAGAGTATTCTTCTCACCCCTCTGCATTCAGTCACCAACTATTTATTGTCTTGGGTGAAAACATTACAATCTATGCAGTATAACCTTATAATTTTTTTTATCATGATTGATAATATATATGTTAGACAATTATCATTCACACATTCATCCTGATTAAAAAAAAAATCAGTCAATGTACACTTAGAAAATAAAAAAAGTATTTCTTCCGAAATTTTAATGAATCATTAAAAATAAATATCCTGAAGTACAGCTTTTCCACCAACTGCAGGGAATTCATGCAGATTAAGTTTCTAACAAGAACAAAATAAACTTTGTAATCAATCAAAATAGTTTTCTTGAGAAAGAGAATGTGCTCTGTATAGATTTCATTTTTTCAAGTAACATAATGCTTTTAGATATATATTGTCAACATTTAAACTGATTTGTGATGGAAAAAAATATTATTCAACTAGATAATGATATAGGAATATAATTTAACAAAGTTTACTTAATTATATATTTATGAAAAAAAATCCGTCATGTTGTTAAATTTTTAACTCAATCGTAAAGCAGGTTCATATTTTTTGATGCAATTTTTCTATCAAAAAGAATATTTAATGCGCATTTCAGATTATTGCTCATCTATTTTACATAAAGGTTTTTTTTTTTTTAAAAAAAAAAAAAAAACAATTTTCTTATATATTCTAAAATGAAAACAAAATATTTTAAAATTTATACCCATAAATATTATTCTCATTTTCTTAAAAAATGGAAAAAAAAGAAAATAAGACAAAAAGTCAGCAAGATATTATATTATTTTGGTAGGAATATACACATCAAGTGTGATGTTCACAATCCCAATGTTTGAACTGGATAAAGGTTTTCTTTCAGATAATTAGCCTATCACCAACCCAGATGATCATTTGGTATTGATAAGTAAATAAATATCTAGCTACTTTTAGGTTGGAGATAAAGATATTAAGTTAAGATTTTACTAATTAAATATTAGTACATTATCTGAGCTCATATGTGCACTGATATTCGTACCTATATCTTATTAAATTACCATTGATAATATAAAATTGGGTTGTCATCGATTAGCCACCAAACACCATCTGATGTTGCTGTTTCCATGCAAAAGCACTGAAATATATTGCTCATGCAGCCTATAGAACAGTTCTGTTCATATTAGCTGCTAAGAAGCTTTTGTGCTTCACGGTACCACTGCACACTTCACAGATTGCTACAGTATATGTGAGGGTGTGTAGAATTCAAGTTGTCCTAAGTCTTTGCATGTGCATTTGAAGTACTTATTTTTTATATGACCTGACGTAGTTTTAGATAGTATTAATTGTAAGACAAAAGATGCATTTTTGTACACATATTTTTAAGGTTAAACAAATTTCAAAAGTGGAAATTTCATTCATTATATAGAAATCATGCATAAAATGTATTTTGTGCAGGGGCAGCTATGAGATTTTCAAAGCATAAGCTTGGCTTGATCAGAGGGGAAATTTCAAATCAAATTGTGTTTCATAAATTGTTATAAAATAGTGTTGACATTTTTTTTTTTGATCAGACATTAATTGAAAAAAGGAAATATTAAATTTTATTAAATAATTTTGTTTTTAAAAATGTTGTGTATGTTGTGATGAACAATCCTTCAGATCGTCAAAGACATCGGATCCCCCTCTCTGCAAATTCCACATCAGCCTGATAACATTATATCTATTGGTTTTTGACTAGCTACAGTGACATCAGGTGGTGTTTGATGGCTAATTTACAATAGCCTAAAATTGAAATATATTAGTAGTTACTCAGTCAGCTGGCAGATAGAGAACTTAACACACAGCCATTTCTATTAAAAATCTTCAGTTATCTGAATTGTATTGGTACTAGAGGTTATTATTTATAAAGTTTTTAAACATGACTCTAGAAAGTCTGACTTGCAAAAATTCCTAATATGTGCATTTAAAATATATTACTTTATAAATATTATTACATATTTTCAGCACTGCATATTTAATATCCATTTTTTGTTTCAGGATATTTAAAATAAATATGTATAATATAAATAATTAATAAAAAAAACTATAATAAAATTTAGAATTAGATCTATCACAAGATCCAAGTTTCAATAGAAACTCCACGTCATCAGCTGTTTCCAATATAAACAATCACAATTCATAAATAAATATCATACTGAAATGTTTATTTGAAAGTATAGTAATGATAGTTGAGACTCTCATTAAAGTGCCTTTTCCCCCCAATATGAATGACTAGCTATTTATTATCTATTTACAATTGGTTAACTTATTTTGTTACATACATGGAAGAATGTATTTCCATATATTTTTGGTATATTAAATGTGTATTTAATAATATAAAATTACTTATATGTGTTGAGAAAATTATAAGGGATTTCATGCTTCTTTTATGCATCACATAACTGTTAATATCATATCACACTTTCTTAATTATATTAAATGAATTCCAAATGAAACTATATATATTTTTTGCATGAAAAAATAGGTGCTATTAAAACACCCATATCTCTAAACAATTGGCCAAAGTGTGAGATTTTATTTTTGCACAATTAAGAATTGATCCAGAAATCATTAATGTCTGAGTTTGTCAATTGACCATTATGCTAACTGCACAAAATAATGCTAATTTAACAGTCTAAACTCTAAATAGTTTTGATGTCAGGATTCTTGAAAAGATCTTAATTTCTTTTTTGGAAAAGATAACATTTTTTAAAAATATTTTTTATTTTTACAATCAATTGAATAATATTTAAATACAATTATAATATATATATATACTTAAGCCAAAAGTAATTAAAGGGGATTTGAACCCAGATTTTTAAGTTGCCTTGTTCGGCACAAAATATGCATATTGGAGATCACTTATCTTTTTCACATGTATGTGATTATGTATATATAGGAAGCTTGAAAGTCTAGGTTAAAATCCCTTCTAATAAAATTAATTGATGTAACAAATAGAAATTACCCCCCCCCCCAATACTAAAAAGCTAAATCATTACAGAACTCAAAGCAACAGTACTTATTTGTGCAATGTATGTCATCTAATATGAAAAGTAAATCTAAAACCATATATCTAAAAATATAGACACCTACTGGATAAAAAGTAAATAGACAAATAAACTTTTCTGCTACCATTTTAGAAATTATTGTTTTTCAAGAAAAAAAAACATTTTGTATTCAAGATTTAGTTTAAAAGCAAACAAACAAACAAAAATAAATCTCAAATAAATAATTTATTTTGTAATAACATTTAAAAAAAATTATGTATTACTTTTAACCCTTTGATGGATGGATTCGTTTAAACTCGAAGCGGCCTCAAGTCACTCTAATTTGATCACTGTTAATACTACCGTTAAGATTTTGCACTTTTTTTAAAGGTTAAAAAAAGTTCTGTAAGATGCTGCTCTCTCTCTTGAATTATTTTACAAGTAAAAAATCAATAAAACTGGCAGTATAGGTCTAACAAAGCAAAAATAATGCCCTTTCTTGAATCTGATTAGCTGTTAAATTTTGACAACAAAGAAAATGGCTATCAAAAACTAAAGAGTTATGCTTTCTTTTGTTTCATTTTGAAAATGATAAACGAATGTTTTAGACCATTTTAATAAGTATTTTTTGACAAATTATAAATTATTTTGATAAAATATGCTAAAAATAAATTTATTTTAGAAAAATAGTTAAGTCATTAACAACAATTATTTACTTTTTCTGCAACTAAAATTGGCAAAGAAATTACATTGTCACCAAAACATTTTGGTTGGTGAATAATTTATTTTATATTTTCCGCTATCAAATATTTTTATAATTATAAATAAAAATTTATTTTTGAAAAAACTTTTATTCACTTTGATAATCTGACAAATTATTAATATACTTTTTACAAACAAAACTAAAGTGAATATAATATTAAAAGATGAATATATTTTGACACTTCAGTTTGTCAATTGATGCTTGAGTTTGTGAATTGACCAATTAAAAGTTTAGACTTTTATCTCATTCAGCCAATAAAATAATTAGTGGTTTAAAGTTTAAAGATTTCATCTTATTTTATCAAGTTTGCAAACTTATATCACTCCTTGTAGGGCAAGCTAAATCATCAATTTTCTTTATCAAACTATTTATTTCTAGATGATTTTACTTTCATTAAGTTGTTAATTAATTGGAAATTAATCTTATGTTGGCTATGCCATCTTTTTAAAAAAATTGACTATCATTTTCCCATGGTAACTATCTGAGTGCAATGTGATAAAGGTCTTGTCTCTTCCTAACTCAATTATCATTATTAATTTTCTGTATATACTCAATATTTTAATGTACCAATTTCTAAAATTGCTATGTATTGATGGCCATTAATGCTAATAACCTTGCTATGGTTTTATAGTGTTGTCTTTTTCTGGAGACCTAAATAAATCTCTAAAATTTGACCGAGACCTAAATAAATCTCTAAAATTTGACCATCTTAGGAGATTTTATTAATATTAAGACAGTTAGTCAGTTGTATGATTTTTATAGTAATAGTCAAATTACATCTTAAATACACTCACTGAGATTATATTGTTTTATTGAATTGCAAGAAATGAACGACATCATTATATAATGAAAATGCAATTGTTTGCCAATTTCATAACCTGCATTTGAATTCAGTCTATATAAAACTTTAAATCAGACTTATGATTTTTTTTTCGAGACTAGCTTGACCATAGTCAATCCATCTTAACAATCCAACGTTGTAAAAATAAGGCTATTGAAAAAACTTTTCTTGAAGTATATTGTTTTTAAATATATATATATATATCATTAGTTATAAATAGACAAGTATAAAATTGATGTTTTAAATACTTATCCCTACAAATATTTCTCAAAAGGTTTTTGCTTTTTTATAATGATCCAACATTTTTATTTTATCATTCTATTTCATAGTATTTTTTAGAATTATTCTTATTTCAATCATCTTGAACTGCCATATATCTATTCCATTTCCTTTTATTTCAACAATAACAATACTATATTTATATGTTATGTAAATATAAAACTTTTTTTATTCAGTTTTATTTACATATTGTATCTCATTTTAAGCTTTATTGTAAAATAAATTGAGAAAAGAATTTGAAATATAAGTGACAAAATAGATAGATGATTAAACGTTTGTCAATTTTACAATTTATTTATTACTAAGCAACCTTTTTTTTTTTTAATATAAAACTTTATAAAAGATTCTTAACTTTAATTACATCGCAAAAATAATTTAAGCTGTAAATCTATATATATGTAAGTAAAATTTTATAAATGAAAACTTTGACAGAAAGATAGATATGAAATGTTAATGGCTTTGCTTTGTTTAAGCCTTTCAAGTACAAATTCATTTAAATGGTATGAATATATTTTATGTTTTCATTTAAATATCAAACAATACTAAAATAAACTTTAAGGATTACGTAAATAATTCTTAATTTAGATTAATGAGCTTTTTAAAAAAATCAATATTTTTAAAAATATTTTATTGCAAGCAACTATTGTTTGAAATTTAAAGATTAAAAATTTATTTATTTTTTAATTTCGATTTTTTTATTTTGTCTCAACTATAGTAACCAGTTAACTTCTGTTAAATACTTTTGTGTATTCAACTACGAGGCTGAATGCCAACAAAATAACAAAAATTATAGACCATAAGTTTTAAAAAACAACATCAAAATGAAGATGAAACATATTTATTTACATTAATATACATAACACATTATATACAATTGCGCCTTCAGTAATTCCGATGACTACTAATAACTGACCACCCGACAGTTATTCACGCACATATATCTTCCAAAAATTCTGCATTTACTAACGTGATCAAATCAGTCCTTGAATTGAAAGACTATTTCCCACTAAATGCTAATACTCCCCTCGGTTAAACACTAACTACTGTCTTCACTATTCTTAGACCTGAGTAAATAACTAAAAATTGTTTATACTCACAGTACTATTCTACACAGTTCTTATGAGGCCTTATCAGGCATACACAAATAAAAATAAGACCGGTGTGGTCTGTTTAAGTCCCTATCTGGTTGTTTGCACTACAGAGCTCAGCCTCTGGGATGACGTCCCTCATGGCAATAGCTTTTTATCTCTGGATCTTTTGTCCTAACGTCTCACGATGGAACAGTAACAGCATCATTACAAGAAAGAAAAAAAAGCTACTGTTCTTTTTAGCATACTCTATACATTTTGAAGTTTAATATCTGGTATTAATTATTATAAAAGGTAATTATCATCAAGCTTTTAATTATGTCAGTGTACATTCCTTTCACTTACAATTAGTCTTTCAAATATTTATTAAATTGATCCTTCCTCTGTATTCTTTTGTTTAATTAGTTTAAAATAGCTTAATGCTCTAATTAAACAATATTAGTCTTTTCTATATTTAAATCCATTAAGCCTTTCCGGCATTATTATTCACATTTCTTTTCTTTTTTCATTGCTTTTAAACTTACAATCTTTTTCTATATTTAAGTTTCTATTTTTTCTAGAATCATAAATCCTAGCTTTATAAGTTTATACAAAATACGATTACTAAAGTAATATTTTTCCAAAATATAACACCTCTTGCACTCCAGAAAATACCCCACTTACTTTATCGTACATACTATTGAAATCTATTTGGTTTTAGCTTTTCCCGAATAGGTCTGGGTGATTTTTTTTTTTTAATGGTACACTTTCCGTTCCTGTTCTATAAGCATTTGTGAACTTTCATTTTCTACTGCTACTTCCTCTCTAATGGAATTATCATTTTGTTTTTCATGAATCTCTGCCTTTGGGTTGCACATTTTCTTTTCAGTTTCTAAATTCATCATTCCAAAATCGAATGCGTCTGTTATTTCCTGCCCTCTAACATGGTTTTCATGGCATCTATATATTACATCATTTTCATCCTAATGATTACCATATGATTCAACAAAATCTTTTCTACTGTCCCTTTAAACCAAGATTTACTCAACACAGTATGAATCTATACTGCGGCTCTGATTTTGAACTTTACGTTATAATAATTACTTTGGCTCACTTTGTTTCTCTCTACTTTTTTTTTTTGTACCGATGGCATTTTTCTGACTTTACAGATAATGGGTTTTGCTTTTTCCACTAACTCAATATGGACAGGGTTTGCTACTGTTAGCCCAAATTCATTTGCAAGTAATTCTGGGAATCTTTGCTTTATCTCTTGTCTGCCTATCATATTATTCACAGAATTCACATTAATAGTTATTCCTACCATTTTATACCAGTCCCGCCCTATTAATGGACCGAATTTTCCATTTACTATATATACAAGTAATTTACTCTTTTATTTCTATACTTTATAGCACTATTGCATAAACTAACATTCCTAGTCCAGTTCTACTGATATCTGCAGCTCTGATAGATGTGTAATTGATATGTCTGTACATTCTCCCATAAGCTGTTTCCATAGCTTCTCTGAGATCAATATGCTAGACCTGCTATCAATTTCCATTTCTAACTTTTTATTACACATTTCCAGCTGTAACATACACTTATTTTGCCTACTTTTTCTCTATTTTTGATATTCACAATATTATCTGTTACAATTCCCTTTTTTTTTTCCTTGCCACTCCTAATCTTTTTCTCAAATGCCCTTTTTATTTAAGTTATGGCATCTTTCATTTTGAAATTTGAACTCTTTTCATGTGCCCAGTTTTGCCAGAGCAAAAACAACTCTTTTGCTTGTGCTATTGCTTTTATCCCATTCCTTTCAATCAATTTTTCCAACTGCAATTTTACTCTTATTTTCAATTTTATTTTTAAAAATGCTGCTTGCTCTATTATCAGCAGAGCCACTCCCTTCTTAATAGCTGACTTGAAATTTAAATCTGTTTCTGTCAGCAGGTTTTGTCTGAGTCTATCATCTAACTGACCTGAAAATAACTGATCTAGTATTATCTCATCTACATAATCTCTATATAAGCAATCTTTTGCTAATTCTTTTAATGCCATGCCATATTGTTTCATCCTTAATTTGTCTTCTATTTCTTAAAGACAACATGGCTACATGTTTAGACTGCCTGGGGCTAAAATGGTCACTTAATTTTTTGACTATCTTTTCATATGATACTGTCTTCATTATGGGTATGTCATAATACTTTTTTATTATATCTATTACCCTTCTTCACAATAAACACATTAGCACCACTAACTTTCTCTTATGTTCTCAATTCCATTGAGCAAGAAAAAAAAATCTCTAACTGTGTAGCGTACAGAGGCTATTCTCCAGCATCACTAACATTGAATTACGATATCACTGACTGTCCTAATGATATTTTATCTAGATTCAAAAAAACCTACTGTGGCAGGATCACTTTTTGAAATCCCTATTTTACAGGTTTTAATATGACTGTGACTGTGCCAAGTTTGTTGTGTATTCAACTGCAAAGGTAAATGCCAACAAAATAACAAAAGTTATAGACTATAAGTTTCAAAGAACAACATCAAAATGAAGGTGAAATATATTTATTTACATTAATATACTTAACACATTATATACAATTTTACCTTCAGTAATTCTGATGACTATTAACAACTGACCATCTGGCAGTTATTCCCACACATATATTTTTCCAAAGTTCTGCATTTACTAATGTGATCAAATCAGTCCTTGAATTGGAGGACTGTTTTCCACTGAATTCTAATACTCCCCTCTATTAAACACTAACCGTCTTCACTATTCTTAGACCTGAGTAAATAATTAAAAAGTTATTTATACTCACAATCCTACACTGCACAATTTTCATGAAACCTTATCAGACACATACAAATAAAAATAAAACTGGTGCAGCTGTTTACACCTACAGATGCTCGATCTCTGGGATGATGTCCCTCATAGCAGAAAAGTCGCTACAATCTTTCCAACAGATTTTTTTCTGAGTCCTTTCTCCTAACGTACCATGTTGCAACAGCAACAGCACCATCACACAAAGAGTAAGAAAAAGCTACTGCTCGATTTTCAGCTCACACTATTTATACCTTTCACGCAGTTTAATATTCGGTATTAATTATTATAAAGATAATAGCTATTTACATTCAGCTATCCCCCTCCCCCCAGTAATGTATTTTTTCAGAAATTATCATCAAGCTTTTAATTGTGTCCGTGTAATTCCTTTTCCCTGCAATTGGTCTTTCAAATATTAATTAAATTGACCCTTCCTCTGTATTCTTTTGTTTAATTAATTTAAAATAGCTTAATGCTCTAATTAAACAATATTAACCTTTTCTATACTTAAATCCATTAAGCCTTTCCGACATTATTATTCACTTTCTTTTATTTATCAGCAATCTTTTTTCATTGCTTTTAAACTTACAATACCTTTCTATATTTAAGTGTCTATTATTTTTTTATTTTCCTAGAGTCACAAATCCTAGCTTTATAACGTATACAAATTACGGTTACTAAAGCAATATTTTTTTCCAAAATATAATAAACACTAAAAAAATAATCGAATGGTTTGTTGAGAAGGAGTTCATAAGAAATTTGTATACTGAAAATAACAGAATTGAGTCAAGATCACACTCAGGATCTTGAGTTCAGCATCAGCCATTCTCTCAATGCTCCAAACCATATATGGGTGCTTAGCACTTTATTGTTGTTGTTGTTATTGTTATTATTATTATTGTTGTTGTTGTTATTACCCATGTGATATGATTATTATTATTATTAAGTGTTGTTATGTGGACATAAATCCCTGAGTATTCATAACATTTTTATCAGGTGAATTGTAATATTTGTGAGTGCATAATATTTTGAATGTAAGATTCAAATACTTTGGTTAAATAATTAGTGATCAAAAAATTCAAAGTCTATATCAACCAGTGATAAAGAACAAAATCTCAATGTTTAGCTTGAATAATTTATCAATTTTAATAAGTGATACTTTTTTAGATAGAAAGTAGAATTTAAATGTTGAGTATGACAACATGGATTCCAATGTGCTGATGATAACTTTAACAAGTTAAAAAATGATAAAATATATCTATTCCAAATAATTTAGTTAAGATTTGAAATACAGGCATTCTTATACCTGGAACTTATTTGTAAATATAGGGGATTTGAAATCAGACTTTCAAGCAACCTTCAAACAACCACACTATCTCTTACTACTGATACACATGACCACACACATGTTAGTTAAATAAAGGGCATTATTTTTGCCATTTATTGTATGGAAGTGAAATGCGATCCTTTATCAACTAAACTTAAAGACAATAGAAAATTTTTAATTTAAAAATACTCCAATGTAAGACCAAGTAAAATGTTTTTAAGCTTATTAGAAAGTAATGCTATTGTGCAGGAATACCTTCATTGGATTAATATGTTGACTAACAATGATAGATTTTCTAATACTTTATGGTGAATTTGAGTATGATTTTTTTTTATGGAAGAAACAAACTTCAAAAAATTATCTCAAAGATATTCAAAGAAGTATATATTGATTTTTTTCCATTAAAAGATTAGAATATAATGAAGAATTACAATTAGCAAGGTGATAGAAGTTTTTTAAAAATATATTCATTAAAAAAAAATTACAAATTTGTTAATGAGCAGATTAGAAGACCAATATATAATAAAGATATACTTGTGTTTCAAGGATAACTCTGTGTAATCATCACAACATTCATCCATAATGTTTCATTTTTATCTTCTTTTTCCTAGAATTACAATGACAATATTCCCTTACGAATGACTGTTAATAATAATGATGTTTTACTATAATAATAAAACAATAAACACATGATTTGCATATAAAAAACAGCTGCAAATGAAAATGATCATTCCACTCCTCCCCTCCACCCAAAAAACTACTCTAAAGATGAGTTTTACATTGACTATAAAAACAGTCTGTAAAACACTAATATTTCCACATATAGAACATGCTAGTCTATTTTTTTGTTTGTTTTATATTTTGTGATTCTGTCTTTTAACTTCTTCTCTTGAAAACTTTTATTTCTGAAATACTTCATCACCATATCTAATTATAATTTTCCAATGTATTCTATTCTCTGCTATATCTTCACAATGGGTAGAATGAGTTTGAGATAATCCTTATAACAAAAATAGGATTTACCTTTTCCATAAAAGTCATGTTCAAGTTTAACATAAAACACAATTTTGGGAAATCTGTCTAATCTAACGAAGGAATGATTTTACAATGGCCAACTTTATACTGATTTGTTTTACGATATTGCCATAATATGAAACTTTTCTAATGCTTTTATATTGCATTGATAAGATATCCAAATGTAATTTGCATACAATAAATTAGATAAAATAACAGTTTTGTGTACAGCTAACTTTGTAACAGTTATTATTTCCCTATGATGAAATAAATACCTTATTATTAAAATTGTTTAATAGCAGAAGTTACACATTGGAGTCTATGCTACATTTCAATATGTAAATCCATCTTTACTTTAAGAAATTATCAAGGTATTAAAATTGGTTTGCATTCCCAAAGAGGGGAACCCTCTTTTCTTCCAATGCATAAGCTTGTGGTTAAGACCTTTAGAGGTCCCTACCTTCGCATTTTCAACTGTACATGCTTTAGGTTTATTGCCTTAGTAAATATTATTTACATAATCAATGTGCATTAAATAAATTTAAGATTATCTTTTATGAAATGGCAAAAATTGCTTAATCATCAGCATGCTTTAAACCCAAAATGTTAAAAGATGAACTTCTTGTTTTCATTTTTTAATCAATTCAAATTTTCAAATTTCACCACGAATCTATAACACAGATTAATCCCTGCTTCATTAAATTGTCTTAAAATGTTTGTAAAGACCATTGCCATAAAATTTGAAACAATGTTAGAACAAGTACATACCTTGGCTAACACCAGATATTATTTTAAATGCCTCAGATTTTTCACCTGCAATAATAACACCTATACAAATAAACTTTGATGGAAAATAATTTCAAACAATTCCATAGACTTGTGCTTTGATCAAATCTACAATAGCAATATATTATAAACTATTTTACTTTGATTGTTTTTCTTGCATTTGTGTCACAAAAAATATGTCTATGATGCGGCTTATTTCTCAAAACTGCATTGAATCTCTGGTATATATTCATCTATGATGCAAGCAACCTATTCAACAAAATCCATAAAAATAACCTTTTCTATAAAAAGTATTAAGCATATTCAATGATAATTACTGTAATCTTTTAGGCTTCCTTTAGTTTTAAAAATTGTAACAATAGAAGCATCTGTAAGTTCATATGGCACAACTTCATGAATATACATATTTTTAAAAATATATATTTTTGAAGCTAATATATCATTATATTTTAAACTTTTCCAATTATTCAACAAGACCTTAAAGCTTAAGAACTGTTTTGACTTTTCTAAGCTGGATATCTTTATCTAAATCTATGAATAGATAAAATAAATAAATATATATCATTAAAAGTTGTCATCTTAATTTTTCTATCATTATTCAGAAGATGATCAAAATATTCCTACCACCTGTTAAAAATATCATTGGTATCATATAATATAATGCCATTGTTGAATTTAATAGAACTGCAATAGTGTTTTTTCAACTACATAAGTTGCTTTTAGTGCATCAAAATAGATCTAGAGCAATTATGATGAGAAAATATCTATATCTTCTTTACAGTTTTTATCCTCAAATAATTTTTTTAAGTCTATCAGTTAATTGAATTTCTGAGTTTAGATATCTGTATTAATAGTATTAATATAAAGTTCCATATTTAGTTTATTATTCACCAAGCATAAAATCTTTCATTTTCTTTTAAACAAATATCTAATAATAAAGGGGCATGTAGGTAGCGAGAATGAAGTAGAGCAGGTAATCTCAGAAGAGGCAGATAATCCAGAGGAAGAAATCAGTAACATAGAAGAGCGATGAGACTCATATTGACAGGTCTGGAAGCAAGCAAGGTGAAGTAGTGCAGGTTATCTCAGAAGAGTCTGATAATCCAGTGGAAGAACTTGATAATGTAGAAGAGCAATGGAGTGATGAGGCTCATAGTGACAGTTGCTGTCCAAAGGAAATGCAGAAACAAATTAGTATTAGCCCTGTGGGTACTGATGAAATGGAGGAATCACAGATGATGAAGAAATAAGCTCACAAGAGGAAAATTTTGAAGAAGACTCGGAACAGAAAAACGATGGAAATTCAGAAACGTTTTAAAGTATGAATTCCATAGATGTAGTTTATACAAAGATATGGCAACATGGATGAAGTTCTAAGGATCTGTGAATTTAAAGAACTTGGCAATTCAAAGACTCTTATGAATCAATAAAGAAGACTAGGATTATTGACTGTGGTATGATCTCAAGATTTCTTTAAACAAACGTATTTACATCATGTAGCGGGTGATCAGTCACCTGCATTTTTTTCTTAATAAAAAATAATAATAATAAAATCATTGACAAAAAACTATTCATGATTTTTCTTTTTTATGAACTGAAGAATATCCATAACACTTTTCTTAAATAAATTTCATGCCTCAGTAATCCCAATTTTAATGTTTAATAGAAATTGAAATTTAATACATGTGGTGGAGACTTCTAAGAACTAACATCAATTTTCTAGTAAATATGATTAGAATAAGACCTATTTTTTAATGCAACTCTCATTTTAATCTTGAATTGTGATCTGTCCAGCAATCTGAACTTATATGTTTTCACATAAGATGAACTTGTAAATAAATAAATAGAAAAAAGCAAGATAAAATATAAAAAACTCAAATAATGAAATTAAAAGCAGACTATAATATATATATAAAATTGTTAAGTGTTCCATATAAATAGAAAGAATGGTAATCAATAAAAAATAAAAATTAGACTTAACAATAAAGCCTTAGGTTTCCCAATTTATAATTGCTAGGTTGATTTTGGAAAAAAATAATATTTATTAATACAGTATAAAGTTAGAAAATTATATATTGCATAAAAACACTTGTTATAGTTCATTCATTCACAATTATTATTTTTTAGTACAAATTTACCTTTTTGTTTTTTTTTAAAAAAAGGATTAAAATTTATTGGTATAACATGTTTTACAAGGTAAACTTTGATTTACATAGTGTAATATGGAGATCTAAAATAATACACTGTATTTTTGTCCATAGCGTTTCTAAGAATTGATCAATCTGTGAATGTTCAAAGCATCAGTCCATGAGGTGATTAATTACTAAAAGTAAACCTAGGTTATAATTAGGAATTATTTGTAAAGTCTAGAGTTCAAATATGAATAGTGTTTTAGGAGCACAATATTGGAAAATCCAATTTGCGGTAGATAAGTTGAGAAATAGGAAAACACTTGAGACAATATAAAATATGGGTTAAGTCAATCTACTGTTTAATTCTCTGAAATGGCTTTGAATATCTCCAGAAGAGAGCAATCCTGTATATTTTGAAAGAACTATGAAGAATAAAAAAAAACCAGCTTTAAATTGTCTCTGCTGAAAACCATTCCAATCCTCCACAAAAACCATATAAACAGCAAAGGACCAACCTTATCAATACCCACATTGGAAATAATAGAAATAATTAAGGCAGATCACTTGCAATTAAAACCATTACCCTGAACTGCAGCTTAGTTTGCAATAATATATGGATAAAATCATTTATAAGAACATTACTAAAAAACTGATAAAAATAACGTTATTTTTTTCTTTCCTTTGAATGAGCAGTTTAACTTCAATGTCAGAAACGATTCCCACATTACCCTAATCTCAGCTCCCATACTCAACAGAACTAGGTTTTAGGCTCCCATGGACCCTCCTGACAATCGGACCCTCTCATCCACTCAGCAAAACTGAGTGAAATGAAAAGTTTTCATTAAGAGGAAAAATCTCTGTAGAAATCTTTTGAAATTTCAATGACTGCCATATAATTTGCAGTGTTTTTATAAAGGTTAAAATTAGCCTTACTTGTTATAACATATTGACATATCTTGTGTATGAAAAGAGAGCCTAGAAACTCCTCTTTTAAATAGGAAAAGTTTTAGAGAAAATTAATTCCCCAAACTAAGAAAAAAGGAACTAAAATAGGGAACCAAAAACAGAGTAAACTGGAGTCCTTGGCTCCCTCTAGTGGTCTATTTTTTATGCATTTTTCTACTATCAGCAAATATTAATTTTTGTTAATTGTTTGAAAGTATTCTTTGTAAAGTTTATTATTTTGATTTTTTAAAAGTTTGGTTAGAGTTAATATTATCCTGTTTCTAAATCAAAATAAATAATTTATTGCAAATATTTAAATAGATGAAGAGTCTATATTATCTTTTCAATAAAACCAGAATAGGAACATTTAATTGGAATATCATATAATATTCAACTATTCAAATAGAAGATTACATATAATAATTGCTTTCCATTAACCAAATTGAATTTATTCCCCCTCATTTAAAGATCAATCCAGAAACCTTTATGTTTTGAGTCTATTAATCTAAACTGCACAGACATCTTTTGAATACATAAATTCATTTTGAACTAGACAAAAATTTTCAGTTTGAAGCTAAGATAGCTCCTTGTAATTTTAAAAGCAGAAAGATACTAGATACTGATAGATTACCTGGAAAAGTTTTAAAATATTGTGCCAATACTTTTTAGACTATTGGCATTTTAAAAAATATATGGGCCAATAAGATTATTCCATTTGATGTTAAGAATATTTTTTTATTGTTTCAATATTTGCAAAAAAAATATATACAAAAGACAACAACTATTTTCAAAAAGTGTCAATGTTATTTATCATTATAAAATATTTTCAAAAATTTTACTGAATAGATTGATTTCCAAACATAGATAAATAGTTATATGAATTTCAGTAATGTTTTAGAAAATCTTAAACTATTATAGATAGTTCTTGTTGTCAGATAAAAGTAAAATAATATTTTGAGAAAAAAAAAGATTTACATCATATTTTACATATTTAATCAAAGCATACTCAGGTAATTGAAAATGTACATGGCAAGATTTAATATCCCTGATTGTCAACTAAAGTTTATTTATATTATAGAGTTTCTAGGAATTAATAACTTCTTTCATATACACTTCAATGCAAACAATTTTTCTTAAAAAATCTTCTTTATTTTCCTTACAGTTTTGACTGTCCATCAGTCTTCATCAGAATTATATAAACACAAGCAGAATTTAATTAATAGGCAAGCAGCAAATATTAAGATCACAGAATTATGGGAAAGTTGGCATGGATTTATGGGAAAGCTGACATTTTAAAAGTGATAGTTGACAAACCTACAAGGTAGTTGAAAGTGCTTCTAAGTTATGGTTATACATATAATTTTTATAAACTTTTAATTACTGTATTTTCAAATATTTATTTATAAATTTACGTATATTATTTTGAAGAAATACAGACATCAATTTGTAATATATATATGTAATATGGTTAAAATCAAGCAAGACTTCATTTTTATTCTTGAAAAGATTGATCAAAAGTGATCTATAAAATTTTTGATTTAGCAATTAATGATCATAGAAACTCAGTTACTTTGCTGTTGATAAAAAATGTTGTCTTGCATTGGATGATTATCTCTTCTGAATATGAATCATTATAAATATTTGGATAGCTTTATATATAGAAAAATAAACTTATATGTTGAGATATAATCCGGTCTTTAATTTGCTGCTACTGCATTTGTCAAATCAGAAACTATATGAAAGTGAGATCAGATCTTCTTAATACTCAAATAGGATAGCAAGCTTGACAGACTCATTGGCATTAACTTGGTAGATATGATAATATTGAATGTAGAATTTATTATAGTCCACCCTTCCCTCAGAAGTGGACTATTCCAGATTCTGTCTTTAGCTGATCAGATTAAGCATTGTTCGCTGCTGGCCAATAGGCTGATGTATGGCTAAACACACAGCCAATGGTTAATACAGGCCAATAAGCAAGGATGCTCACTGAATCTAAATGTTTTCAGTAAGGTCAGGAATCTGGCTATATAGCCCTTTGTGAGAACAGGGGGAAAATGTCTGTCTAACCTACAAAGACAGCACACATTCTCCCAGGGAAGCTCTGCTAACCTGAACACAGTAAGCATTCCCACAGTAACAATATGCTATTTGTCCATGCAGCTAGGCAAGTCCACAGAGGGAGCAGACACTACTAAGACCACTGTTGACTCAAAGCAAGCTGTCTTGTACAGCTCGAAGTCATACCCCTTATCCATGAGGCAGCTATCAGGTGTATCTGGAAGTGGTAGGACCACAAGATGCAGAGCCACACACAATTGTAAAGAAATTTTGAATTGGTTAGGTGAAATGATTAAATAATAACAGATTTTCTGATAAATATTTTTAAGAAGAAACTTATAACCATAGTTTTCATGACAAAGACCGATGACATTTTCAGTATAACAATAAACCATACAATATTATATAAAATATTATATAACAATAATAATTGTAGATACATTATAAAAATAACACAGAAAAGCTTTTTTTGTCAAATATTTTTTTTTACCATTATCAATGTGATAGAAACTATTTTAAAGCCTAAATTTACATTGCATACATAGTGACATCTATTATTTTTATATATAAAATTAACTAGTACTAATTATAAAAATAAATAGGGATAAAAATATTTTATAGTAAATGCTTTTATTTGTTGTGCATTAAAGCCCAAAAAATAATTATTTCTTCAACCACAATTGGGGTTTTTATATTGAAGTTGAAATAAAAGCATAGTCTGCATAGGGATAGAGGCAATTAATTTCCATTTTCTCACATTTTTATTTTACGTTCAATCTTAAAAAAAAAAACCAATTGTAGCTGAAGAAACAATTGTATTTTTTTTTCATTTTTAGTGCATGACAAATAAAAGCATTTATTATGAAGTATTATTATCTCTATTTATTTTTAAATTTTTAGTATTGGCACTATAAATATCTGACCATATTGTACTTAAATGGACTTGGTATTAATTGCACAACCCATTACCCATTATCGTATTTAAAATATAAAATATAATGTATTAATTTTAAACTTTTTAATATATGAATAAAAACATAAGCATAAAATGTTTAAGTAGTTAAAATCTAGACAAATTAAAATATGAGATATGAAATATAAAAAAGGAATTGTGTATAAAATTAATTGTAGAAATTGTAATATGGTTTATTATGGACATACAAAAGTAAATTAGATGAATGAGCAAAACAAGATAATGTTATAATATAAAAGACAATACATTTGCATTATATATTGATTATTTAAAATATTAGCGTAAAATAAAATTGTGTAAAAATATAAAACTTTTAATTTATAAAGTAATAATAACTACAACAAATATAACTGTATAAATATATATATTGTACCGGTCGAAACCCACCA